>JBBBDQ010000828.1:4645000-5245000 GCA_037127315.1 Ascarosepion bandense
GTGTACATCTATGTATTCTCTTTATATACTCTCCAAAAAAACATTATCTTCAATCACATATATTAGCCCAGGTTTTATCTTTGTTCTATTTCAGATCGTTCACTATTTATTGACGTTTAAACACCTGTGGCTGCTGGCAAATTAAGAATTATTCTTAAATTTCATGGCCTCATGGGCTTTCTACTATATTGGGTGATTTGCTTTTCTAAGACTGTTGGATTGCACATTAATGATTTGTCAGAGCAGTAAGGTTATGTGAATTAGCAGCATGAGAATTTTATTTCCTTTGGGAATATTTTCAAAGGGAAATGCTTATTGTAATTTTAGTTTGTCTGTACAAAATAGGCAAACTTTGAATCAGCTAAAAGCAAATTTAAGTGCATTTGTCGTATTCCATTTTTGATGTCATTAAAAAATATCTTTCTGGAAATGGTTCAGCCATTTGATATTTATAGGTCTACCATTGTCCATACATTAAATATTTTTGGTGTGTCTGCTATGTATTAAGATTTTTGCTAAAATTCAAAGAATCATCTACAATTTTATCAGTACCGACCTAGCATCTAGGCTTTCTCACTGCCATGATGTAGCTTCCCTGTGCATTTTCTATATTTTCATGGTAAGTGTTCTCTTTGGTATCTTGACTTGAAGAATTTTATGGTAATTGTTCTCTTTGGTGAAATTCTTCAAGTCAAGATACCAAAGTACAAGATTAGCATCTATGTCTCATCATTTAACACTTAATTTAAATTGCTAGATGTAACTAAGTTCTATGTTAACACTTTCTTCTCTTGCACTTACCACTTGTGAAATTCTCTTCTGGCTTCTTGCTGTCCCATCAACCTAAATCTTCAAATATTTTAACCTCTTGATTTTTAGTCAACTTCAAGTTTCAAAAATTTAAATGCATTGTTAATTGTAATTTTCTGTTTTCTTACTTCCTGTCCTTTTATTGTTCTTGTTGTTCCCTATTTTTTTTCCTTTTTCTCATATTCTTTCACACTCAATAACCCTTTGAATCTTAGTGGCTTTATTGCCTTAAAGTCAAGATAACAAAGAGAACAATTACTGTGAAAATATTTAAAGTAGCCTGCTTAGAGCAATAGTACTCAAGTCTTTTTTTTTAATGGCTTTTTCAGACCTAATACAGTTATTTCGGTGTTCTTTTCAAAACTGGATGCAAAGTTCTCTTTTGGGATCACCATCAGTTATTTCATATTTTCCTTAATCTTGTTCACTTATCACAGCTTCCTTAAAACTTTTCAATACAGTCTGAAATGACCCCTTTTGTGATCAACATCAGATGCTATATCATATTCTTTAGTCCTGTCCACTGTGATTCAATAGCAATTTTATTTGGGGTGGGGGGGACCAGACGTCACACAGAACCAAATCTGAACTGTAGCCTTGGCTGAAAAAAACTTAAATAGTGTGATGTTTTGCCAAGAAAACAAGCACAAAACATGAAGAATGAGTAGTTGGTAACCAGAATGTTTGGATACTTTCCAGTCAGTCTATAGAATCTCATAAACTATTTCTCACTCTGTTAATCACCAATTTCTTTCAATTTCTACACATTGGACATTTTTAAATTCTTCTTGTAAACCTGCCACAACAGAGATCATTTTTCAATAGATTACCAGCCAAATTTGAAACATTTTTACCAAAATTTTATCTGAGCTTAACTCCTTGAATCATCAGAGAGCTTTCTTAATAATTTGCAGTCAAATATCTAAATTTCCAGCAAATTTTCATTATTTTTATTTATTTATTTTTTATCATTTTACCCTAAGCAAAGCAGGGCCAACACTAGTACACAGGAGGTTGCAGGGAGAGAAGGACTGGGTACAGTGGGTATTGAAGAAAGGATAAAAGAAGAATAGTATTCAAGAAGACAGAAGATGGCAATTGACATTGCATCTAAATTTTTGAAGATTGTAGCTATCAGGGAAGCAAGTAAATGGAAGGGAGTTCTGCAGACATGAAGTGCAAGAAAAGAAAATGTTAGAGTAGAAGAGGCAGTTGCATTTTAGTATTTTAATGGTCAAATCTAGTAGCATGCTTAAATCTATGTGGTTGAAAAAAGCTCATCAGAGCAGATGCCATGAAAAATTTCTTGGTATGCAATATCGGCTTTTAGCTTTCATCATTTATAAGTTATTTTTCTTCTGTCTGTATTTTTATAAGTATTTTGTAAATTTTATTAGATTTAAATACAACTGTTATTATCTTTTGACAACATCACATTAAAATCAGATATTAGACCCATCTTCATTGAAGAAAATTTGATTACACAGATTCTTTTATCTAGGTATAGGGTATTTATAAATTATATAAAAAAGGTACTTACATTATATTTCAAAAAAGCTTAACAAATATATCCACTGAAGAAAAAAGTTTGATAAACTTTGATCTGTCAGTCAACCTGCCAACAATTTGAATAACTACCGCTGTGTTAAAAAAATACCTTTCTGTAATATTTTAAACTTAAAGCAATATTTGTTTCAAATCAGATTAAAATTTTTGACAACAAAAACAATAAACACTAGTCGATTGTTTATTTATCCTATTGTTTATAGGAATGGTTTGCAAAATATTGGCTTACTGCCAATTTAGTAAATGGTCATAAATTTATGAATAAAAAATTGTTTTCATATCTATTTCTTTATAAATTGGTAAATGATAAAGATAATAACACATTAGTTTTAATACTGTTGAATTAGTTTTTAGAATATTGTAAATATTAAATTGTAAATAAACAATCTCATAAATAATGATGAATATTTTTGTTGTAAATTCTTAAGAACAAAAAATATTTAAATTCACTTTCTTAATTTAGTTTTATTCTAATCAATACCTTTTTAAAACAAATAAACATTGCTGAAGAGTAAAGATAGTTAAAAAAAAAAAAAAAAAAAAAAGCAGTGCCAATGGAAAAACTATCCTTTTGACATTCTGTTATCTTTGCTGGCACAGTTTGTCAAAAATTCTTTCTCCAGATGTTTTTGAGAAAAAAAAATTTTGATTTGATTTCTTTTCTCCCAAGTCAAACAAAATCATTTTCAAATTCAGATTGCACAAAACAGGAAAGAAGATAATAAACATTATCTAGAAATCATTTAAGAGAACTGTTATTTTTCTTTGCTTTCTTTTGTAAAAGGTAACAGATGTGAACTCTATTAAAAATCTCCATTATTCAATTTTTTTTTTTTTTTCTTAAGTAATGTCTGGCTTTGTATTCTATTCCTTTCTTTTTCTTGTACTATAAGAAAATGAATACCTACTATTGATCGTGTGATCGTGGGAAATGACTTGACTGCCTTTTGACACTCAGTGTGAAAGCAATTTTATAAAGAGTAAAACAAGTTTAAAATCAATGAAACAGTGATTTAATTGTTGTATTAGGATAGATTTTATAATTTGACTTGCAAAGAGAGTTTAAATTAGATAACATGTACATTTAAGGAACATTTGTAATATTTATTCATTCTGTTTTCTTTGGGATTCTTTTAACCATATTTGTACAAAAGGATGTTTGAATGCACAACAAAATGTTTTTTGTTTGAAAGTAACAAATTTAGTTTTAATAGTTACCCTTTAATTGATTTGATTCTAAATAAAAAAGTTTCTTACATTTTTATTCATCCTATAAAATCCACAAACACTCAAGATAATATATAACAAACAAATATAGAGCTAAATGACTTATCAATAATATTTTAAATATGACGTCTGTAAAGTTTATGGTATGAATTTTATGAAAATATGCTATAGTATTAAAGGAAGGTTAATATATCACCCAGAGGATAAAGGGATTTGTGTAGGGTCATCACCCTTACCTGTAAAAATGATAAGTTCCAGGAGCATCAACAACCACCTCATCAATGGCCTATGCTCCATTGCGAGCAATGAGGAGAAAATAAATATAATAATATCTCATCTAAACTTATTTATAAATGGAACTTTGTGTCTGTGTGTGTGTCCGTTACTTATAGACTCCGAAACGGCTGAACCGATTTTCTTGAAAATTTACTCAGTTGTACTATAAGCGTCTGTGAGTGTTCTTAGCTAGGTTTTGTGTCGAGGTACCCTTGATAAAAATCGAAAAAATCACGTTATAGAAGTAGTGGTCTGATTTTAATCAAATTTCATGCACTCATAGACAAAGACATAAGAAATGATATTCAGAAGTTTCAAGGTTGCAGTTCTTACAATAGTGTAGAAAATCGATTTTATATATATATATATATATATATATATATACAAGGCAAGATGTTTGTGTGTGTGTGTCTGTTTATCTGCCTGTATGTGTGCATTTTTTTAAGCTCTTTTATTTTAGTTTTTGTTTCGGGTTTGGCTCTAAGTATGTATAATAGTAGTTCTTAGTCTCAGCCATGATACCATTTACTCAGACGACTTATTTAGTCTTCAAAATTCAGTTTATGATGAAAAAATCTTATTTGATATCGATACCAGTAAATCAAAATTTGACTTACATCTATTCATTTTTCTTTCAGTCCACGGTTTCGCTTTAACTGGAAACAACTATTGCTTTTTAATCTCTCGTCCAAAGAGTCTGAGTTCCAGGACCATGGATTAGTTTTAGAGCTTTCATTACACCCGAGCAACGCCGGGCTATACTGCTAGTACTTGATGAAAAGTAAGAGGCAATAGATTGATTTGTTTTTTATGAAAACTTTTTATGATCCTTATCAGGTTATTTAAAGCTTTAAAATATTTTCTTCAGATTGTAAGAATTTTTTGTAGTTAATGATTTACTGACGCAAATCCTACTAATTAACCCATAGCTGGTGGGAGAAGAGGTGGATTCATACTTTTCCAAATGTGTTTGGGCATATGTTAATATAACCAATCTGACTGGAATTGGAACTTGGCTCTTTGATTCCCAATTCAAAGCCATTATTCATTACACTACTCACAAATCCATACTTACAACACCTGGTATTTCCAAGCAGTTACCCATTTAGACTCAGCTTGATATTGCTTAATTTTGGTGATTGTACAAGAATTGGTGTTTCAATATGATATGGTCATAAGCCTACAGGAGATGGAGGGAGGGGGAACTTTTAGAATAATGCAAATAAGGCATCAAATTTTTATCTTCATTGTGTTGTATCTGTATTATTCAATGAAATGTGCTTTGTTAACTTTTAAAAATGTCCACATATTTACTCAATGATGGAATATATGACCACCCATATTTTAACTGATATTATGAAGATAAACAATTGTTAGAGGACATGTTATTGGAACTATAATGATGTTTCCTATCTGACCCAATTTAAAACAAGTTCATTTTCATGCATTTATTACAAATGTATGAAAAATACTGGTGTGAAGAATGTTTTTTTTATTTTATATTTTTTTAAAAAAATTTTTTTATTTGGTAATTTTATGTTAACGTATGAATTATGTTAAATCACTTTCTTTGTGTTGGGATTTGATTCTTACGTTGTAGATTTGTAATAAGCAAATATCTTTCTTATTTTTTTCTTTAATTATCAGTTTTAAGCTTACAGAATATTTTTTTTTTATTTGGCAGATTGATTTATTTTTTGAATATCAAGTTTAATTTATACGATATGGAGTTATCATTATTTACATTCAGACCAATGTCCTTATATTTTTTTTTATTATTACTTGATCATCTCCTGCCTGTATTTCTGGGCTGGGAAGACTATTCTCATTTTTGTTGTTATTACAATGTTGCAGCCATTGTATCTTTTAGCCTTTATTAGGTGCTCATCAAGCTAGGTAATCTTCAGGGAATTTTGAACTGAACCCTTTGTTTAATCTATCGGTGTAGTTTGTTCATATTAGGCTGAAAGCATCTAAGAATCACTTGGCTGAGTAGTGTGTACTTGGACTCAATAGAAATGGGGCAAGCATTAACTGGAAAAAATAAGGACCATAAACGAGATATCCTAGAACCATTTAACCAATCTACATTGTAGATTGGTTAAATGGTTCAGTTTGTAATTCCCTGTAAGATGCAAAGGTTAAAACGTGATAGCCACAACAAAGTTGCATATAAATAAGTCAAGTTCAGTATTGTTCCTGATAGTTGAACTTATTTTTTTGTCTTTATTTGAAAAATGAACTTTTTTCTTTTTTTGTCTGTCTAAATGAGTTCTTGTTTAACAATGTTAATTTTATTCTATAAAAAATCTTGCATGTTGGACGAGCATATCCCAAAACTAACTTTTCTCGTTTTGTGTATTATACAAATTATATACAGCTTTTTGTACACTTAAAATATGAGAAAATAAAATCACATGCAAAATATATAAATTGCATCAATAAATTATAACTTTGATTACACTCATACTTTCAGTAATATTAAATATTCTCAGTAAAGCATTAATGTGATAACTGACGAATCAAGCATCGTTCTAAGGGAGATAATTTGTATATGACAATATAGAGTTACTTACCTTAGACTATGTGTTTTAATTTGTGAAATATAAATCTTCCATGTATTCATTTAAAGATTTTCTATTTTGTTGCTATCTGTTTGTCAGTTGAAATTTTGAGATAATGTTCGACACTTAGGAAAATTATTATCAAATTTGTGGATTTAAAGATTCGAAGTTAATTTAACAACGTATTTGATGTTACCACATTAATTTTGACCCTGAAATTTAAAATAAAAAAAAAACAACAAAACCTGAAAATTTCTGGAATTTGTTATCTACAACTTTATTGACTCATCTGCTTATAAACCACAATTTATAGTCATCATCTCTTTAAAACTAAAAATGATGAAATTTCTTATTTTACATATATTAAAGTAAGAGTTACTACAAAGGATAAATCTCTACTCATGTTCAAAAGATTTTTTTTTTTTTTTTTTTTTAATCATCTCACCCCAAGTAAGGCATTCCACTGCCACTATTGTGCATGGGGCTACATAGGGGAAGGTAAAGAGAAGGAGTGGATAGACATAGGGAATGTCAGGAGAAAGGTGACAAATGAGTAAGGATAGCGAGGATGAGGGTCGGGCAGATGGGAAGAGTGCTTGATAGAATGGGAGCAGGTTAGTGTGTTAGGAGGTGTGTATTGACCTTACATTTAAACTCCTGGAGATTGTAGCCGTCGGGGAAGCAATCGTTTGGAAGAGAATTCCACAGTCGGGAAGTGCGAGGAAAGAAACTGTTGGAGTAGAAGTTACGGCTGCATTTTATCGGTAAAATATATATATCTATCTATATCTATATCTATCTCTATATATATATATATATATATATATATATATATATATATAGATTGGGAGAGCTGTGAACTGGGTGATAGACAAACCTCTCTACTCCTATTAAACTGAAGTTGGTTGCATTTCTTAATTCCAAATTAATTTATATTAACTACAAAATTGGCAACATGAGATCTTGCAAACTGGTCATTACTTTTATATATTGAGTTTTTTCAAGTTGGTTATATAACCATCTGCTTGGTATATTTGCACTTGGTTAGAAACTGGAATTTTTAACTCAAAAGTAACTTTCTGTTTTTACTTCTTAGAACTGTAATATAATTTTTTGTTAAGAACTGTTATACAAAGTGCTATGGGTAAATTGTCGCCATTATATATTTTTTTAATTTCTTGCACATGTGCATTGTTTGTTTTTAATTTTGTCAATTGCACAGTTGGGCACCTTCTCTGAGAAAAAGAACACCGTGATGCAATTCACTCAACCAGAAATTTAGAAACTGCATACTATTTTGCTTGACATTTGCACTGGACATTTCAGAGTAAGGATGGCAGCTAAGAAAACTTACTCTGATTGTTCTGATAAGAAAAGAACTCCAGAGTTGCTGATGGCCTCAGACTCAACACAAAGGCCTACATCAAATGCCTTGAGATAGTGCTGCCCTGGATTAAGAGGGTGGTTGCTGGAAGACCTCATGTCTGGCAACAGGACTCTGCACCATGCCACACATGCAGGAGAACCAGTTATGGCTATTAGATAATTTCTGTGACCACATCATCCTTTACATCTGGCCACCTAACTTCCCAGATTGCAACCCTCTTAATTATTATGTGTAGGGTGCAGTTGTGCGAGAGACCCACAAAACCCTTTGTAACACCAAAGATGACCTGAAGGCAAGGGTTATGGCAGCATTCACCAACTCATGAAATCATATGGAGGTTGTGGTTGAAGCAAATGGTGATTTTATTGAATAAATTTACTTTTAGTATTTCTAGATATTTTGATGTAGTTTTGGAAAATATATCTTAAAATAAGTTGTCAGTGTTATTTTAATTTTTTGTGTAATTTAGACGACAATTTATCCATCGCATCCTGTATTTATTCCCTACCACCACTCCAAGGCAACTGAATATTTTCTTGGTGCTTTCACTTGTAGCTTTTATCACTACCAATGACTTTGTTTATCACTTTGGTCTTTTAAGTGCAGACTCTACTTTTTGGCCCATGTTTCTTACACTTCTATATTGTTTAAGATAAGGTCATCCTGAACTATAAAATGACATTTAGATTCTAAGAGGAGCAAGTGGTTGTAGGCAACATTAGCTTCAGCAGAATGGATTGCTGTTTGAATGGAATAACAATTCTTGGAAGGATATTTTTTGTTATTTTTATTTATTTATTTATTTATTTTTTTTAAGCAATACAGTCCTTGATTCTCCTCAGACTGAAGTAAATTCCTTGGCTGCCCTATTTATCATTGTTTAACCTTTTCACTAGCAATATTTTGAGTGGGTGATAGTAGATGCCAGGACTTGATAGTAACAAGTAGTAACAAAAATAATAATAATAATAGTTGTTTCTTATTTTTTCTTTTGTTTTATAAGTAGGAAATTTTCTTTTAGCATAAGAGATTTTTATTTTTGTATTTTTTAATGAAACTTAATCTAACAAAAATCCACATGAAAAACCTTTCAAAATTTTGATATTTCATATAATTTCTTAAATTGTTTTTTATTTAAATATTTTTTCTCAGTGAAATAGAATGTGGTTTAATGAGCACAGAAATTAATGATTTAGATTTTTTTTTTAAATCATATAATTGATTTACTTTAGGACACACATTGCTGTCACTTCCTTCATCACCCTTTTTTTGAATCCCTTGATTCACTGCTAGAGTAAGATGAGGCAAAGCAAAGAAATCTCTTGAGAAATATCATTTCAGCCATTCTTAAGTAGTTGAACAGAAAATGCTTTTAAGAGTTGTTTTTTTTTTCATTTGCATTCGGTGATTTGTTTAAATATCTGCCCAGAGAGAAAGCCATATTACTGAAAATATAAGAGTGCTCAAAGTTATAATTTACTTATGCAGTTCATATATTTTTGCATTTTCTCATCTTTTAAATGTACAAAAGTTGTATATAATTTGTATAATACACAAAATGAGAAAATAGTTTTGGGATATGGTTCGTTCAACATGCAAGAGCTTTTATAGAATAAAATTAGCATTGTTAAACAAGAATTCATCATTTAAACAGACAAAAAAAGGTTCATTTTTCAGATAAAAACAGAAGAATTAAGTTCAGCTGTTAGGAACAACACTTAACTTGACTATTATTTACAAGCAGACTATTGTCTTCATCTTTGTTGTGGCTGTCATATTTTAACCTTTGCACCCTTAATACACTTAATCTCTGCATCTTTTATTTTTTAGAGGCTTTATATATATATATATATATATATATAGTATATCGAGGCAGCAAGTAATTTTCTAGACATATGCTATTAAATATAAGAGACAATGAATGTCTATTATGTTTAATCATGAGCCGTTCTAAACGTTGTATTTTTGCTTTAATTTCAGTTGAAAATAAAGACAAAAATTCTCCAACATTTGGATAATTATTTATTGGTTTTCTTCTAAGCTTTCGGCTCACATGAGCCATCTTCAGAGAGGTAGTTTAAACTGAAATATTATAAAATCCACCATCACTGACGATTTTATTTTGTGTTGACATAAAACTCCGCTTGGCAACGTTACATATATTGGTTTTACCACAACCACGCTCTCCCGTAGACTTACATGTCATCTTTCTGATCAGAGTACTATTAAACAACATTTCTCTGAAAAACATAAACATGTAGGTAATATCAGACAGATTTTGGTCAACAATACGGTGATCCTTACTCATACACACAGTAAGAGGAACCTGCAGATATTGGAGGCCATGTACATCAAATCAAAACAACCAACACTCAATAAAATCAACTTTAAATCCGGAAATAACATATTACATTGCATTTGACTAGATGGTTTTGTTGTCATTTCGCGCTATCCCGCGGTGTGACGTCATAAAACCGCATCGCAAACTTAAGAACTGCGTTTATTATTTTTGGTAACTATTGCCGTTGCCAAGCGGAGTTTTATGTCAACACAAAATAAAATCGTCGGTGATGGTGGATGTTATAATATTTCAGTTTAAACAACCTCTCTGAAGATGGCTCATGTGAGCCGAAAGCTTAGAAGAAAACCAATAAATAATTATCCAAATGTTGGAGAATTTTTGTCTTTATTTTCAACTGAAATTAAAGCAAAAATACGACGTTTAGAACGGCTCATGATTAAACATAATAGACATTCATTGTCTCTTATATTTAATAGCACATATATATATATATATATATATATATAAGCATAATTGTTATGGAAAATCTGTGTGTACAGCAATATACACACATACAAGGGCCAGTGTGTACTTTCCTCCAATCATGAAGTAAACCTGAATTGGGAGTGGGAGCAGTAATTTGTAATCTTTGTCATCAACATTTGCTTTTTTATGCCTACATTTCGATATGTTAACAATTAAACTAAGCATAACTGATGATTAAAGAATGAAACATTTTTTATTTATTTAAAATAGAATGATCTATTATGACATGTCTCTAATTTGTATTTAGATACATTGTATTTATTTTCAATTTTTCTAGTTAAATTGTTTACCTATACTGCATATGATCCATTATTGTACATAAGTAAATTACAATAAAATTTGTATTGTATATGAATACTATGTTATGAAAATTGAGATCTAGTAGAATTGGGGATGGGTACTGTATCAGATTGGTGGGGCTCATGAAGCTGTTGCACTAGCTCTGACACACACACACACACACACACACACACACACACACACACACCTACCTACTGAATATACATTTCAGATCATAATAGAATGTGAGTGGTGATTATTTATTTCTAAAATTTATTTTTTGATGAATTTTTCTGACCTCACCACAAACTCATTAAGGCGAACCCATTTATTAATCTTCCACTTTTTGACCATTTAAATGCTTTTCTGACACCCCCGCTCCTACATTTTTAAGACTTATTCCATTATTGCCTATTGAGAAAAATTCTACCCCCACGAGATCTGCACCCCTCTTTTATTAGGCACTGAAAATTACAATTCTAGATATTAGGATTTCAAAAAAGTTCTCTTTATTAAATAAATTTTATACTTAACAGGCAAACACTTAGTAGTGAGGAGGCATAATAGATATACCCAATACATTTTTGTGTATATACGCACACACACACACATATATATATATATATATATATATATATACATACACACACACACACACATATATATATATATAATGTGTATGTATAACCTTTAAAATTTTAAGAAATCACCCAACCGGCGGTCAAGAGTGAGAGAAAATTTACTTGCCCCAAAATCATTTTAATAGACCTACTTCATTTTCTTAATAGTCTCCTTAAGTAAACAATGTGAATTGCTGACGCAAAACAAAAATGAAATCTTAATTAAAATTTCAAATGTGTTAGAAAGGATTTAAAAAATGTTTTTAAATAATAACAACAAAATTTGATCTTTCCTCTTAATAATAGCATAAACATCTTGATAAAACTTTGTTTTGAAGCTTGAGTCTTTTTAACATCCTGATATCCTGTTTTTCTTTTGGCAATTGAGTGGGCATACCTAAATTCGTAGTTTCTTTCTTCTGTTTGACTACAACTTCCATCTCATAGATAAAAAAAATAACAAATCTGATTTTCTCAATGATTTTCTATAAAAAAAATTACTTGTTTAATTTATTTTTCAGTGTGTGGTTGAAAGAAGTATGCGTATATTTTTTTTTCTTTTTTTTCAAATGTTCGTTACTTTTCGGGGAGGAAATATAGATGTTAAGTCAAGGATAATATTTTTCCAAATGAGTTTCTAAAAATCTCTGAGCGTCTTTAATCTGGGTGACAGACATTTTGGCTCCACTCTGGAAGCATTAATTAAACTGACCAGGGCGATAAAAGTAAGACAGGAGCTTGTCAATCTAAATTCCATTTGTCAGATCTTGCTTTGATGATTGTCTTTTGTTTAACCACACATTTCGACCTAAATCAGGTGCTATACATAAGACGAAAGAGTTCAATAATGTCATTGTATGTCATTCTAAGTAACTTGTGAATCTTCAATGGCATACTTTTGGCTTGTAAAAGGAACTGGATTTCCTTTTTTCTATATTTGAAGGGTCACATTTCATTGTGAGATTTTTAATCAGCCGTGGGCGAGTAAAGCAATAAACTTTAATCAATCAAATTTTTCATCAGATGAATGAAATCTCAAAGGCTCTCTGTGTGTGTGTGTGTGTGTGTATGTATAAGAGAGATACAGAAGAAAACTCAATACATAATTAAATGGTTATAAATCCAGAATTTATTTCAGCAATGTAAAAAAATTTTTTACAATTGCCTTGTTCAGACTGTTGATGAATGAATGAATAAATAAATAAATGTTAATTTAACTCAGAATATTTTAAAAATATTCTGAGTGAAATGAACATTTATTCATCAGCAGTCTGAATGAAGGAACATTTTTCTTTATATTGCTGAAATGAATTCTGGATTAATAGCTGTTTAATTATGTATTGATTTTTCTTAATATATTTGCTCTGGATAATATCCATTGAGCTCTCTATTTCTTTCTATTTCCATCTAATTGTTAATTTATATTAATTAGATAAAATCTTTTAGGTTATCTCCTTCATCTTCATGGGTTGCCATCCTCTTATATAGATAAAACACACAGACATACACACAGAGGTTGGGTATCTTTTATCCGAAATCTGAAAGTTTTTCAGGTGTTGGCATGACTTGTCACAAATGGAAAATTTCAGAAAACACTGGGAAGGTTTCTAGGTTATGTGCAGCCGTTGTAAGTGACCTCATCTACTCTGGTCGGGGTTCCCCAGCCCAGTTATGTGGCCTATGTTGATACCAGTTTTTTGTTAGGTATTATTGTTGTGATGATTGCTTTGCTTATGGATTACTTACCAGGTGTCCTGTGCTCAGTAAAGATATTATTTAAAATGTCAAGTGTCCTGCATTTATATATATTTATATTTTTTGTACATTTACAGAAAGTACAAAGCATTATTCTTATGTGAAATCTTAATTTCATCACTTAAAAATCTGTGTGAGACATGACTAGCATCATTACATGTATTTGTATGTACACAGAATTTATAGAAATTTTAAAATTCAGGGTATATGTTATTGCTATAAAACACCTTTAGGGTATGTGTATAAGCTGTGTTATGAAATGTAAAGTGATATTTTGTTTATGCTTGGTTTCATTTGTAAGCTGCCTCATTTGAATTCCAGTTGAATTCCTTGCATTCACTTACGTGCAAATACCCTTGAGAAATGTATTAATCTGTCTTTTCCCTCTAGTCTTGGATTAAATAACAAGACAGATTATGTTCTACAGCCTTGGCTGGCAATGGATCTGTCACAAAAAGTAATGGCAAACTACTGTGGGATAATATTCTGCCTAGTCAGTCATGTCTCTTTTGAGATGTGATCGCCCAAGCATGTATCATGTATGGCACTTAACTGACTGACTGACTCATTTTATAGATGTCATATAGAAATTAAATAGTTCTAAAAACCCCCAAAACATTTGAAAACTGAAACTCTTGGTTTCAAGAGTTTTGAATAAAAGATATCCAACGTGTGTGTGTATGATGACAATATCATGAAAAATGTCCTTATTAGTTATTTGTAAATTATTTAATAGTGAATGCTTTTGATTTTGCAGACTTTCATCTTTGATTTTTATTTTTTTTATTTTTTTTATTTTTTATTTTTTTGTCTTGGTTTTGAAAAGGATTAGGATGTACCGGTAGTATTATGGTTATCAGCAACCCAAGTGAAAATTCTAGCTTAGTCTGTTGTGTTTACTTTCTCACTAAAACCCTTGAGAAAGGCATGAACACCTTTCTTCTTACTCTAAGATCTAGGTCAAATATCAATATAGACTGGGCTCTCTAGCCTTGGGTAGCAACCAGTCCATGAGAAGGAAAACTGAATTTTTTTTTTAACAATGGTGAAGACAATAGGCAACCACTCCAATATCTTTCTCAAGAAGTCATGTCTATTCACACACAAAAAAAAAGAGAATCATAGTTCTCAATGGATTTTCTTATGTTCTAAAAGGATAGCACTTAAAAAGAAAAAAATGTGAAGTTAAATTTGCATTATAGCTAAACTTACTAATGCAGCGGTAGTGTTATTTTTTTTTTTTTTCTTTTTGTCATCCCACTCAAAGGGTGGGTCTCTTATAACTATAAGCTATTTTATGTAGTAAACATCACAATATACAATTTGGTCACATTTTAAGTGTTTTTGGTTTATTATTTAGGATATTACTTCTGTGTATTGGTGTGGTTTGTAACAGAAAATTATTTACAGTTTTTATTTATATTTTTTAAATTAATTTCCTAAAAGAACTAGAAGATCTAACATGATTTATTATAAACAGATATACTGAATGACTCTGTTGGCTGCAGACTCAGAAGGAACAGCAAAACTAGACAAGGTTGCTAAAGAAAGTAAGAAAGACGTAACTATTAACAGTAAGACGACAATGTACAGTCACCAGCAAGGGAGACAACCCACGATGTGATCTGGTAACTGAAGATTTAAAAAGAAAGAAATTTAACTATTTTGATAGCATAGTAACAGATGTCAAAAAAGGTGACACAAAAATTCCAAACACATTAGAATAGTTAATGATGCCTTCCAGGAACCTAATATCAATCCTCCTAAATGGTAATAAATGCTGCTCAATTTTCTTATGGTTGAAGAAGAAAGTAACAGATGTGGTTTTTCAGAGGGATGCTGAGAATACAATGGGCTGAAAATATGAGAAAGTTTTAAAGAAAATGAGAATTAATAAGAACTCTTATTTAATATCAGGAAGAATTGAAATTTCTGGAATACAATGAGAAAAGTGAGTCTAGAGAATTTCATATTCACAGGATATTGAGTGTAGGAGAGGCAGAAGGGAAACCTACCTAGTAAAATTGTGTGAATGGATGGCGGAGATGGGTCAGTTAAATATCGTTTAAGGGACAGGAGGTTGACAGCCACCATAATCACCAAATAAAAAAAAAACAGCAACTTAATGATTATATCAACTATACCAGCAAGGCTTCTAATTAGTATCTCTCGCTCTCTCTCTCCTCTTCTATATATATATATATATATATATATATATATATATATATATATGTGAAGAAAGTGAGATCATGCCTGATCACAGGTAAGTGCCACAGAGAGCCACAAGAATGTAGGAACCAACATTGATTTTTTATTTTTTTTTAATCAACCTTTTGCAGGTTATTTAAAACTAGAAAATATTTTTCAATTTTAAGAATTTTTGAAGATGATTTACTGATACAAGTTCTACTAATTAATTCGTATCTGGTTTAGCTCAGAGCTGGGTGAAGAATCGGTGATATTTGCATGTAAATGAATCTAACAAACCCGAATGGAATTGAAACTTGGCTCTCCAATTTACAATTCTGAGCTGTTATCCACTACAATTTGCACATTCAAGTTTACAACACCTGATATTCCCAAGCACTCACCCATCATGGTACTGATCAGGTTCGATCTTGCTTAACTTTAACGATCATATGAGAAACTGTGTTTCAACATATGTCAGTAAGCCTGTAGGACCCAATAAGTATTAAATTCTTTAAACTTTACTAACACTAGCTATTATTTTAAAGTAAAGGGAGGTAACTGTAGCATGTTGCTAATATGGTCATATTTTCTGTAAATATACTCACTTGAATTTAAGAATGCTGTAAAATATTAAGGTTAACTGTATAAATAAGGTAAAATTATGAGGAGGCTAAATTTTGTTTTTACACGCACACATCATTGAAAAATATTGTATTGATAAAGTACTTTTTTTTTTTTTTGGACTTAATATTTATAAAGGTTATCCAAAAGTTTAATTCAGAGTTCTTTAGCTTAACTGAGAGCTATTTTCAAGGGCTTTTTGCTTACACTCTATTTATTATAGTAGTTACTACTATTATAGACAGTATAAAAGTAAACATATTCCTTAGTACTGAACATAGTACATTGAGTGTTTATAATTGATGCCATTATAGGTTTTATATATATATATATATATATATATATATATATATATATATATATGTGTGTGTGTGTGTATATATAAGAAGATTGTTTTGATTCGGCAAGCTTCCAGATCCTTTGAAAGAAATGCGGTCATCCCTCAAGACTCTATTCTAGGTCCTATGGTTTTTATGACCTTCATTAATGATCTTCCTGGTGTAATCAGTTCCCAAGTAGGCATCTATGCAGATGATACCCCGATTTACGACTATTTCTTCTAAGAAGTCTGCCAATGCTGACAAAGTAAACCTGGCTACTGCACTTTAAAAAGACCTCCAATCTGTGAGTGAATGGGGTAGGAAATGACTAGTAAATTTTAATGCCTCCAAAATCTTTTATCAACTTGATTCCCATCCATCTCTTATCTTTTCTGCCTTGCTTAGGGTGAAATGATTATAAATTATATAATAAAGTAAAAGAACAAAATAGGAAACATATCTCAATTTAATGTTTCACTTTTATTAAAGCTTCTTCAGAGATTGAGGGGCAAAATGAAAAATATAACAAAGAAACAGTATCCCAACATAATGAGTATGCTGTCTCTGTTATATTCTTTAATTTTTCTCTTGCCCTCTGAAGAAGTTTTAACATGTTAGATTGAGATACGTTTCCTATTTTTGTCCTTTTACTTTCTGTCATCTTGTTAGATTCCGATCCATATATTCAACTTGTGTATACACACGCACACACACACACACACACACACACACACACACAGTGCAATCGGTAAATTGTTGCCATTTTATATTTTTAATTTCATGCATGTGCATTGCTTATTTTTATTTTGTTGACTGCACAGTATAGTAGGGTCAGTTGGGCACCGTTTGTGAGAAAAAGAGCACCATGAGGCAATTAATTCTGCCAAAGATTGGAAGTAGCTTGTTATACTGATTGTAGTGGAGCTTCCAGAGCGAAAGCCAATTATTTCAAAGTGCTAGAGTGTCAATCTGAGGACAGTGCAAAAAATTCAGAAAGAGTTGGATGTGTCTAATGGTGCAGTATTGTTGGATGCAGCTCAAAAAAATTCTGATAAGACAAGAAAGATGAACTGAAAGTAAGGATTATGCCAGCATTCACCAACTTAAACAAGGAGGCTGTCCAGAAGAGTTGTAGAAGATTCTGAAGAGATGTCAGTGTTATTTCCTCTTGCATAATTTAAACAAGTGATCCATCACACTGTTTGTGTGTGTGTATGTATATATATATATATATATATATACACACACACACACACACACACACACACGTTTTCAGCTAACACTTGGTCATTCTTTCACACTACTTCATTTTCCTCAACTTTTGTTTTCTTTCAGCCTTTGCATTCATTAATGTAATGTCATTTTGGAGAAAATTTGTAATGTTTACTAATTAAATCATATAAATCTTTAAGAAATTTTTTTTTATTTCTTATTCTGATTTATCCATGAAGAGAATTTCTATTATTGTATACTACAAAGACTGTACTAGAGCATTTATTCTCATATGTTTGTGTATTTTTATTTCTCATAAGTTTATATCATTAATTTGCTTGTTGAGTTTTCACACCATTGAGCAACTGGCAGGTTTCCCTGGAGATTGATTGCCAACAAGTCATCACAATACTTTAGCAACCTCACCGTTTTTTTCTGGTGCATATCCTCATAATAGCATGTGGACCTAATGACATCTCTATAATAGTCATCAAGAAGTATGCTCCTGAATTGGCTCCTGTTTTCTCAAAAATGCATAATAAATACCTTGCTGCCTCCTGCTTTCCTACCTGCTGGAAATAATCATCTATTCTTATTTTTAAGAACTCTGGTGATCTGTCCAACCCCTTTAACTATTAGCCCATTTGACTTCTACCTCTTTTGAGAAACTCCTAGAGGTTCTAATCAATGCTGAATTGGTTTATCATCTCTCATCGCAGGGCTTTTTCTCAGACAAACAATAAGGCTTTCATTTCTCTAGGTCAATTGCTGATGTACTAATGATAATTGTAGAAAGAGTCTGTTATGCTTTAAATAAAAATAGTGAAGTCCGGGTTGTTTCATTAGTAGTTTCAAAAGCCTTTGACAAGCTCTGGCATTCAGGTCTTCTTTACAAGGTTATGGTGACTCTGGACACTTCTTTGAACTAATCTAGTCTTTCTTATCAAATCGTGAAACTAATCTAGTTTTTCTTATCAAATCGTGAAATGAAAGTTATCTTGAGCAGACACTCAGCTAGATCCATTTTCTGCTCTCAGCTTGGTATCTATGCTGATGACACAACCATTTACTCCTGCCTCAAATAAAGCTGATCAATCAAACAAGGTCAAAATGGCAGCCAATGTTCAAAATGACCTCAATTCTGTTGTTAGCTGGGCAAAAGAGGGATTGTTAATTTTAACAGCTTGAAAACTAAATTTCTCTTCATTAATTATCGGAGAGATACCTCGCTGCCTTCCATCAGTATAGCTGATGCTAACCTCCAGGAAAGTGACTTGTGTCTTCTTGGGCTAATGCTCTCAACTGACATGTAGTAGGAAGACTATATAGCACCATTGCTAGGACCTCGCTATTTAACTTGAGTTCAATGATAAGATCCAAAGAAAAATCAGTGATATTAGTGGTCCTGATTGTAGCTCAGCTTCTGTTGCTTTTCTACCACTATTAGGTTGCCTCTCTGTCTTTTCTATAAATACTTTCTTGGTAATTGTTCAGATGAGCTTTTCACTATGGTACCTAGATTTTTTGAATTTAAGTGTAGTACTTTACTGGCATTGAGATCTCATAAATCTACAGTTGAGCTGGCTAGATGTAGCCATAAATTCTGTGCTAATGGTTCTTTTCATGCGCTTCTCGCTTGTGGAACTCTTTTCTGGCTCCATGCTTTCCAGTCAACATTAAACTGCAAAATTTTAAATACAATGTCAATTGCTGTCTACTGTCCTCCTGACTACTCTTTTCTCTTTCTGCTCATTATTATTAATATTTCTGTTTCTAATTATTCCACACCCTGTAACCCCCTTGTGTTTTAAGCTTACCAATTTAATTTTTCAGAGCAATAATCATTATATTCACCTATATATCCCACACTACATAATGCCTGAATCATAGCTTTATAATACATCACATAATGCCTGAATCATAATTTCATGATATATATGTCAATCATGATCTATTGTCTTCCTGATTACTCTTTTCTCTTTCTGCTCATCATTATTAATGATACTGTTTCTAATTCTTCCACACCCTGTAACCCCTTGTGTTTTAGTTGCTTTACTGCCTTGCATTCACTTACGCACAAATACCCTTGGGAAAGGTATTAATCCGTCTCTTCCTTCCAGTTATGGATTAAATAACAGGACAGATTGGGTTCTATAGCCTTGGTCGGCAACCAGTCTACCGCAGAAAGCAATGGCAACCTACTGTGGGATAACCTTCTGCCCAGTCAGTCATGTCTCTTTCGAGACATGATCGCCCAAGCATGTATCACGTATGACACTTAACTGACTGACTGCCTTGCAAGGTGTGATACCAATAAAACAAAAACAAAAAAAACCTAAGTACAGTCGTTGGGTTCTTACATTGATAGTATTTACTTTCTTTTATTGGTGATTATGCGACACTAAGTCTACTCAGTACTCCAACACTTTCCTCAATATTCTATGGTAGTTTTTATTATAATCATCAAATTTCATACACTAAATCTAAGAACAATGACAAAACAAATGTATTTCATTAGAAATTTAACAGATCAGTAAGACAAAATAAATGATCAAAATAAAGATAATAAATAATTTTCCTTGGTCCTAATTTTTGTTTTATTAATAAAATCTCTGTCCCATAATAGATGTTACATTTGCATACACATTTCACATGAGATAGACGTATTTCAGTTAAAAATTTGAAATAAAGCAAGAATAAAGGTTAGGAGCATGAAAGGAAATTATTACACTTCTTCTTGAAACATCTATCCCATAATAATTCATTACATTTTTATACACATTTCTTACACTTACTGTGTCAACTATTATGAGATAGAGAATTAAATTGTTTATAGTTTTTATTTTATGTTTCAGGATTTTCATGAATGTTTATAATTTGCATATAATAAAAATGATAGAAATTATTTCATGTTTCTTTAATTCTCTAGATATCTGAGATATTAATTTCTAAATTTTAACTAGAACAAAATATATTTTTATTTCTATAATTAAAATTAAAGACAAAGAGACAATGCTTTATTTAACATCTATTAAATTCCTGTCATCAATGGCGGTTATAATTTCAGTTTCAGGTAAACAATTACAAAAGCTTCTCAACATACACCTGCCAGACAAGTTTCTAATTTTGTAAGACCTGTATGCCTAACATTCCTTTTTCATTATTTTTAATTAACGTAGTCAAGGTAAATAATCTTGTTAGACCATCAGAATCAAATTTAAATTAGGATTCATGCCACGGGCATGTTTTTCTTGTAAAGACAATACAATATTAATCACAATTTTCTCCCCACACGCTTAGCATTCCACAGAATTGATTAAGCTGGACAACTGTTAAAATAAAATTCTCTCATACACACAGAAAACAATTTAAAATGAGCTTGCGTTTTTATTTATTTATTTACAGTGACATTCTTAACAGGACATCTGAGAATGGTTCTAAAGTTTGAAGAAAGACTTTTTTTCCTTTTTTTTTTTTTTTTTTAATCGTGTCACCTCGAGTAAGGCAGTAATGCCACTGATGTGCAGGGGGCTATGTAATAGTGAAAAGATTGGAAAAGATAAAGCCAGAAACCACATCCTAAACAGGGAACAAGGGATGAGCCTCTTAACCTGTTCAATAGATGTAGGTGGGGTGTGAACCAGGCGATAGATCTATCTACTCCAATTGAGAAAAAAAAAAACAAAGTGAGAAGATTGGAAAAGAGAAAGCCGGAAACCACATCCTAAACAGGGAACAAGGGATGAGCCTCTTAACCTGTTCAGTAGACGTGGGTGGAGTGTGATTTATTTTTAGAATTAAAGAAACTAATATTACTTGATTTTTAGCAAAAGAACTATCAAGTTGCCATCTTTTCGTTTAGTTCAAGACTATTAAAGTTTCTTTTCCTTTTATTAAAAAAATGTTATCTTATAACATAAGCATTAGTGATGCATTTTATTTTCTAACCACTTTATAAATGTGAAGACATACATCAAAAAAATTTCTTCTGAGTAGAGATTGTACTGTGAATATGTGTTTGTTTATGATTATTGTTGTTGTTAATTGTAGTTTCTGATCTTTTTAAAAATACTTTTCTCATTTGATATATCTATCTCCAAGGTCATTGTGTTCTAATTCTTTGTTCCCAGTGTGTTTTTATAAGTGTATTAGAAGGCCAGGCTTTAGAAATTCACTAAAAATAAACAATGCTAGACTGCATGTATTTTTTTATGACTTTATAAATATTTTTAATTATATAGTTGTAAAAAAAATATATTTAAAACTAAATTAATAGCATAATTTAAAAGTTAAGATGGAACTTGTAAAGAATGTCATTGTAGCATTTATATAAAACTGAGAAAGAAAAATTTTAGTGTCATGTATTTACACATGAGGAAAAGTAAGTTCAGTAAAAGTCACCAAGTGCAACCTGATTACTGAAATGGAACTTTTAATAGAAAATACTTTTCCAAATATTCACAATCATTTGACATAAAACATACTTTTTCAAAGTTCATGCTAATAGTAAAAGAAAAAGATAATATAAACAAAAAAAGATGGAGGTATTGTAGCTATTGGAAATATGGGAACATAGCTCATTAGACATGCACAAGTAAATTCCTTGTAGCCAAACTGATGATACAGCTGCAAAGATAGATTATTTCTAATCAACACTAATTGTTGTAGAATAACCTGAGAATTGCAATAAAAAGTAACAGAAATAAGTCAAAGAATTAATAAATATAATGGAATTGAGAAGACTGTGTTGCATCAAACTTCTAAGTAGGGAGGGTTTGCCTGCTTTGTAAAAATAGAAATTAGTATTCAAAATTCAAGTTTGTAATTGACTTAAGTGTCATTTTTTTTTATATTAGAAACCATTCTAAATACCCACAATGATTTGACATAAAACAGTTTTTCAAAGTTCATGTTCATAGTGAAAATTATCATAATCTTTAATTAGTAATGAGTTAAGATATCATGTATACACATATGAGGGGTGCTGAAAAGTTCTAATTTTGACCTATTCCCCCAAATCAGTATATTTTATTTTTAGTGGAGGTAGAGGAGAATTAGATAAACTCCTGAAACTGTGCAAAGTACGTCAAACTGCAAGGTTTATGTGGGAATTGATTGATCTATTTTTATGGCTAATCAACCAATACAAGTTTTAGTATTTAGCCCATAGCTAAGGGAATAGATTCATACCTTTCCCAAGGGTATCTGCATGTAAATGAATGCTGTAAACCACTACAAGAATTTGAATTCAGCTCTCTGATTTCTCATTCTGAGCTCCTAGCTATTACACCCCCCCCCCCACATCCCTTTATATATGGAATAGTGTCTATATTTTATAGTTTTCAGTCATCCTTCTTGACCAGGCTGAAAACTTTTTAATACTCTGTGTATGTAAGTAATAAGGTATTACCTAAAAGTTTGGGGAGTTTATAAGGTCCAGAAAAATGTAAACAGTCAGTAAGTGACTACATCAAAAGAAATAGTAGAAACTAATTGTTAAAGTAAATATTTTTTTTTCAAGGTCAAATTCTCACAAGTCTTTGGTAGTATTTTCTATATATATTTTTCATTGTTCATATGAGTCAGTGCTGAAAGGTTCTCAGCTTGACTAAGAATGGACTAAAAAAATTAATACATAAATATATAAAAGTGGTTTTACAAGCAACTGTGTGTGAGTGAGAGAGAGAGAAGCAGTTTTGGGATTGACCAAGAAGGCTTCCAGACAAAAAACTCATGTTTACTAATAATAACCTTTCAGCTCCTTCATACAGTTTGAAAAGTTCTTCAGCTAAGCCATTTTCAAAAAATCTACCTAAAATACTTTCTAATGTTTTGGTGGGGCTTCTTGATTTGGCTGAGAACATTTCATTTCTCACACATTTTGTTAAATCCAAACATCTTTTTATAAAATCTCTCTGTGCTTCTATTTTATCTTCTGTGTGTCTGTAATAAATTATGAAGAAAACTTCTCTAAAAATATGAAATTATTGATAATGCTATAAATAAGTATTGAGATTACAAATTTGTGGTCACAACAAAAATTGGAAATTCTTCTCAGAACAAGTAATAAGTTTTAGCAAATACACTTGACTTCTAAAATGATTTTATTGATTCATCTTTCTTGATCAATTTAAAGAGCAACCAACCAAACTTTTTCTTTTTATAGAAGTTAGGGTGACAAATAGTTAGGAAAAATTCGAAATCAAGGAAAGTAAAGTAAGTTCCTGCAAATTTTTGATAGTTAAGAAATTTCCTGATGTTGAGAATCCTATAATTTAACTTTTTATGTGATATATATATATATATATATATTATGCTGATTTTTGTCAAAATTTTGTTACATGTAATCTATTATACCTTCAAAATATTTATCATGCTGTGAAGTAAGTAGTCAGTATATTTGTAAGTGTTAAATAAATTAGTCATTTACTTTGGATCATGTAAGACAGGGGTAAAATAATGCCCCAAAGTCCATTGTTTTTTTTTTATAATGGATTATTTACTTTTTGTTGGTTATTAAAGTCAGAAAACACGTTTAGATTCCAAGAACCTTTTAGCTCCTTCATACAATTTGAAAAGTTCTTCAACTAAGCCATTTCCAAAAAATCTACCTAAAAAAACTTTCTAATGTTTTGGTGGGGCTTCTTGATTTGGCTGAGAACTTTTCATTTCTCACACATTTTGTTGCATCCAAACATCTGTTTTTTTTTATAATGGATTATTTACTTTTTGTTGGTTATTTAAAGTCAGACACACTTTTAGATTCCAAGAACCTTTTAGCTCCTTCATACAATTTGAAAAGTTCTTCAACTAAGCCATTTCCAAAAAATCTACCTAAAAAAACTTTCTAATGTTTTGGTGGGGCTTCTTGATTTGGCTGAGAACTTTTCATTTCTCACACATTTTGTTGCATCCAAATATCTGTTTTTTTTTTTATAATGGCTTATTTACTTTTTGTTGGTTATTTAAAGTCAGACACACTTTTAGATTCCAAGAACCTTTTAGCTCCTTCATACAATTTGAAAAGTTCTTCAACTAAGCCATTTCCAAAAATCCACCTAAAAAACTTTCTAAGAAATTTTTTGAGATAATGATTTCCTAATAAGTCCAACTAATTAACTGATAGCTGGGTAGAAGAGATGGTGTCATAACTTTCCCAAGCGTATTTGAGCATAAGTGAGTATAACAAACTTAATTGATATCCAAAATAGATATTAGATATCCAAAACTAAAATATTTATAGCGTTTGTCAAATACTTTTCATATGTTCAAAATACCTTTTAGAATAAATTTTAGACCATTCTTGAGCCTTGTTCTTGATATCAAACATTCGAGGGAAAAATAAATCTGTTGCTAAATTCTGAAGAAATTTGAGTCTAATAGGATTATTGCTGTGATTAAAATCTGGATTATCCATTTCTCTGCATGTTAGTATAGCATAAAGAAAAGGAAATAATTCTTTTTATGTGTAAATCTTACAAAAAGCAATCCCAGAATGGTTTAACTAAGTGATGAAACTTTACTTATTTATAGAAAGTATAAATTGATGTTATAAAATATTTTGGATCTCTTAGTAATCTCATAAATCAATGAAAAAAAAATTCTCTAACCCTTCATTTTCCACTGAATATAATTGAAAAAAAAAAATTCTCACATGACTGATATACATTACTACAGCATGTAGCCAAAAAGACTTCTTGTGTTTGAACTTATTAGATTCATTTTAAAAATTTAACAGCTTTAAACTGTACCACTTTATTTTCTTCATCTTATTTCCGCACTTTCTTACACTCACAGTTTATTCATATATGAATGGGTGTTGAAAAGTTAGCTACTTCTTAAAATCTAGCCAAAAACCTTTTTTAATGTTTTGAAAATGTTTCTTAGTCTGGCTGAGAACTTTTCATTTCTCAAATTCTCCTACACTCGTACATGGTTGTATCCAAACCTTTTTTATAAAATCTCTCTGTACATTTATTTTGTTGTCTGTCTAATAAATCATGAAAGAACAAAACTCTCACTAAAAATATGGAAGTGTTGATAATGCTTTAAATAAGTGTGCAGTAAGTAGCCATGTTTAAATGCAAAATAAGTGACAAAACTGCCCAACAAACAAAATTGGCAAAGTTTATAATAAAAAGAACAACAAAAAAAATAACATAAAGCAAGCAAACAACATATGCAAGGCAAATTAACAATAATAAGGCAAAAAGTTCACAAACTAAGAATTGGTGTGGACACAAAAACAAGTTCAGACAAGCAAATATAGCCTTCTGACATCAAGACAGACTGTAACAGATGAAACTGAGAATTGGCTTGACTATGAAAAATTTGCAGTGTGCTTCTGCCTATAAATTGTAAAAGGGGAAAGTGTTTTGTTATCATTCCTAGCAGAGATTGAAATCAACAATAAGTATTAAGATGCCATATTTCTCATAACATTTGAGTCTGGAACTCAGATACTGCCTTTAAATTTGGATACTATTTACATCTGCAGCAATCAAGTTTGCAAAAGTTTGTGAAATTTAGAAAAGACAATAGTTAAATTTAATAGGTATAGAATGTCTATATTTTTTAATAGCATATTTAAAAGAACAATTGCTGCCTAATTGCACTTAGTGATATTGAAAGCATGCAATGTTTCTGTACCTTTTATCATCCTGGGTATGAATATAAACTACGTCTGGCAGCAAAACATTCGATTAGTAGATTGAAGATTTTGAGGAGTGTGGAATTGCCTCTTAACTGCTGTTGTTTCCAGGCCCACCCTGACTTCGGGTGGTAGCACGTGTTAGGGTCCCAGCTATGGGAAAATAACGAACCACAAACAAACATCAACCATACATTTTTATAGCAAAATGCAACACTATAATGCAACACTTTTATATATAGTAAAAAGCCAATTATTTTATGATTACATGCTATATATCTAAAAACATACCGTTACGCTGAAAGCATAAAATTATGTGCAAAATATTTAGATTTTAGCATTAAATAACTCATAGAGGTTGATATCTTGCTAAACAGAATCAAATAATCGTCTATTTTAATTCTGTTTCTACATGTGAGTCTTTACATTCTTGCAGTTTTCTTCCTGATGAAAAATATAGCAAAAAATAATGTTTAGTTAAATTGGAGTTTTTGTCATAAAGGCTTTTTTTTTGGGGGGGGGGGGTCACCATGCTAATCTCTTTTGACAGTTAAATCTGGCTTCTCTCAAATTCTTTGATATACAATTAATCCTTAAACAAAGACAAAATTGAGATTATCTGATTCAATTACTAATGTTGTTTTTTTGTTTTTTTTTGTTTTGTTTTTTAATCTGAATGTTTTTCTTTTCAATCCAAAGTCTTGTCAAATGCAAGAATCTTTGTATAATTAAATTTATGTTGAGCTCCAGTGGTATGAAAGCCAAAGATCAAATTAATCAAAACTATTGATTTCTACAGAAAGTAAACTTGGCAAAGTTTTGGAGCTTTCTTTTTGTTATGTTTCATTTTCCAGCTCAATTGTCATTTTTGAGTTTCATGTGTTATTGTTACCTTTTCCTCCTACCCTTCATATTTAAAAACCAAAAGTAGTTTAAAGTGTCTTATTAGAATGTGGTCGGTGTAGTTAATATTGAGATGTATATCATTTCCATAGTTATATTTCGTATTTTTTCTTTTGAATGTTTGTTTGATAAAATGGGATTTAAGAAAAATAATTTTGTAAGTAGTTTTGAAAAGAAAAACATGATGACCAGCAAACAGTATTTCTGCATTTTATGAACAGGACAGTCATTGGGTACACCTGATGATTACAACAATATACCAATGAAACTTGAAAATTTTGCATCTAACCCAAGCTTTTTAAAAATATTTGTAAGAAAAGAAAAAAAGACACATGATGACTGACAAGCAGCAGCATCATTTCATTTTATGGGCAGGACAGTTATTGGGCACCCTAAATGCCTCCAGTAATATACTGATATTGGTCTATATTTCTGAGATGACGTATTGTAATTATTTACACAATTTAGATTGTTGTTTTCACCTTCATTGCTATCTTCACAATGTTAAGGCTGCTGTATGATCTGGCCATCTTCCAGTAATTGGATTTTGAACTGAACCTTTTATTTCATCTGCCAGAGTAGATTCAGGTGGATAAAAATGTTGGTTCTTTCCAGTAACTGGTTCCAAAGAGCTGTGAATTTAATAGCTGGCTACAGAATAAAAACTTGGAGAGTCAAGTTAGAGGGAGATAACTAAAATTGAGGCATCCAGAAGATGCATGGCACATGGAACTAAAATAATCTACCTTGGCGAATGAAATAAAGGATTCATTTTGAAATTTCAATCACCTGAAGAAGGCCAGAGTGTACAATGGCTGAAACATTGTGAATATCAATGAAGATGAGGACAACAGTCTAAACAATGTAAATAGTGTAAATAATTACAATAACTCATCTTAGAAACATAGGCATACTTGGAAAACGGCTAAAGTATACAATGGCTGAAAGAAACGTTGTAAATATGACAACAAAGATGAGGACAATAATCTGAACAATCTAAATAATATAAATAGTAATATACCAATGGAACCTGTTTTTTTTTTTTTTTTTGCTTCTAACCCAAGTTGTAAAAAAAGGTCTTGAGCTGAATATAGATGACTAAATAGATATAAAACAGCTATTTAAATTTTTCTGTGATTTTTTTTTTTTTTTTTTACAAGAGTAAATTTTTTATATCATTATATATATATATATATATATATATATATATATAATGTGGGTGCACTGAGATGATTTTAAGAGTAATTCTAACTAAAAAACTTGGTTTTTCTTTTTAATGTTTGATGCTAATATTTTTTCTTTCTTTTTCAGGTAAGTTCAAAGCACATTTCTCTGAACACACTATGTATATATCATTGTACGGTAAGCAATATTTAAATTATTCCATTCTAATGGACTATTTCTATTTTTTTTATTCATTGTATTTATTCAGTCAAAAACAAATTTAAAACTTTATGTATTTTCTACAGTTGTTTCTTATTTTTATGGAAAATTTTTAAGATATAAATAAAAAAGAAAAAAATTAACTGAATTTACCTCCTAAACTTTCTCCTGTGTAGAATAACAACAATAAAAATAATAACAATATTTAAAATAATAACAACAACAACAATAAAATTAATATCAATGCCACCTATTGATATATGTGAGATTACATAATTCAACATATATCAAGGCAAACAGAATTTTTGCCACTATACCTCTTTTGAACATAAGTATAGGTTTATCTCGTTTCTGGTTTAGGATTGGGTTTCTGGTTCCTTCTAAAGTTTTTTCATTTTCTTTCGCTTTCATTTGCGCCATGTGGAAACAGATGCCTGAGGCTGTACCACACCATTGCACTAGAGGTGGTGTATCGGTGGTTGTCACCAAGGTCAGTACAACTGACAGCTGCAGGGACTGGGCTATTTTTATCCCTAACCCAAGTGTACATGTTTGGGTGCCCACCTAGAAAAAAAAAACAACAACCTATTATCAGAGTCCTTTAAAATAAAACATTGGAGAAATATTAAGATCATTAAATTTCTTGAAATTTTTTTATTTTTTTTTTTAAATCATACCACCCCGAGCAAGGCGGTAACGCCACTGATGTGCAGGGGGCTACGTAAGAGTGAAAAGATTGGAAAACAGAAAGCCAGAAACCACATCCTAAAGAGGGAACAAGGGATGAGCCTCTACACCTGTTCAATAGATGTGGGTGGAGTGTGAACCGGGCGATTGTTTCTCCTTTGATATTCCCTATTATAGAAGTAAGTGTTGAAAAGTGGGTTAGGTTAAGAACTTTTTGCATTTTCTAATATTGTATATGGAATAGATAGGATAGTTGAAATAAAAGGACAATTTGGGAAATTCATTCAAAATTAATTTGTTTTCAGAACAAGAAAAGTGAGAGGCACTTGTAATAAACAAACAGGTTGGAAACATAGAAAATAAAGAGAATCGTCACTGACGGTGGGTTGGTTAGAAAAGTAAAGTAATCCTGAAGGCCCATTTATTCTGGATAGACACAACAGTGTGTGTTTTAAAACCCATCTTAGGTAATAAATTGTTTCAATTTAAGAAGTTGAATTTTAATGAAAATATAAATGTAATAAAAGAAATTATCCAAATCAATCATCACAAGATGTTTGTACCTTTTTTCTTTAAACTAAAGATTTCACTTCAATATCTGCATAATTATCATTTTATGATAAAGCCACAATCATTAGAAAATAGTATTGATTTTCTTGTTTCCAATATAATAGATTCTATCAGTGATTATTCAATATTTTTTCTCATTCACTATCAGGTTTTTGTAACCTTTTTGACTTGAGTTTTTTTTTAATATGATCTTGACAAGTATTAAGTTTACAAGCATATGTATGAATATTTGCTCAAGGATAATGTTTTCTTTAAATTAAAATATGAAAACCATCATTTATTTAATAAGAACTTCTCAAAACCTTCATAAATTTGAATATTTACATTTATAGAAAATGATCAAAATGGACATGTTTTAAAAACAAGTCCATTTGCAACTAAAATCAAATATTCCCAACATTTTGATAAAATATTTAATTTAAAAATTACTATATTTTTCGGTGTATAAGGCACACTTTTTTTAATCCTTAAAATTTAATGTCAAAATCTACTTGCATCCTATATACCAATGTTAATGTTTCATTGAATAATATAAACCCACTGTATCCACTTATTTCTATGCTAATCCCTTTCAGTTATCTAATCAGTTTGTTGATGTTAAAATTAATTAAGGAGGGCACTTTCAGTTCTCCAAGTATTTTCCATCTTTTCCAAGATCATCTTCAGGAGTAGATTAAGAGACAAACTTCTTGTAACTGTGATAGAATCTGTATTCTATTATGATGGTGACCTTGAAAAAGATTAAAAATACTTCGATTAACAAAAATTATGGCATCTTCCTTGATTAATTTTATCTTAACATCGAGAAACTGATTAAACAACTGGAAAGGATTAGCATAAAAATAAGTAAACACAATATGTCTATATTATTCAATGAAAAATTTTTGAATAAAAGTATGGTGCTTAAATTTATACACACACACACACACTATCCAGAACATACTTGTTGACAACACAAATATCATAGCATGCAAAAAAAAGGCTAAAAATAATGGAGGCCTTATTAATAAAAATGAAAAATGTAATACATATCACTATTCTACATTATACATGAAACCACTTACATTCTGTCACTTATAAAATAACATTCATCCTTGAAAATGGCTAAAAGTACAGTATATAAGAGAAACTCGGATATAAGAGATTTTCTCTGGTCCCAATTTAGAGCCTGTGGTAATGCATATAAAATAGACCAAAACCGGATATAAGAGAACTTTTATCCAGTCCCAACAACTCTCTTATATCAGGGTTACATAGCCGAAAGCGCTCAGATAAACAAAACATTTGGACAATTTTTATATAATTTGTCCTCAAAAGAAAAAAAAATTATAAGATCACATGAAAACTTATATAAAAAAAACTTAACCATTATACCATGTCAGTCATTTTTAATGAAGTCTGAAAATATATATATATATAGTTCTGGATAATATGTAATATATATATATATATATAGGAATGGTTTACTTTACTCGAATGTGTTATTTATAACAATGGGATGAATTTCAAATGTAAAATGCATATGACCATTCAGAGTGTTTAATGCAGTTATTGTCAGTAATTGCCTAATCAGTATTTCAATTTTCATTGGATACTCAGCAAAATTGTTTTTGAAGTAAGGATGTGCCTTATATTCCAGAAAAATATGGTATATTTAAAATCTTTTGATGTTTATGCTTAGCTTTTTCTGTGTCTTCATTTCCACTCACTTGAGTTATTAGCCTCTGCTTTTATATGGTCTGCTTTTTATATTGTTGCTTTCTTCTGTTCTCAAAACAATTTAGTATATAATTTCACACATACACATTGATGCCCTGATTAAAGTTATTTTCTAAACTTTTGCAAATCGCTTCTGTTATGTCGTGAGTAAGAATAAATAACTCAACAACAGGAATAGGTTAATTGTTGTATTCCGTGAAAATAGTATTTACAAAGGTTATTAGTATCCAATACAAGAATAAAGGTTAATCGTCTCTACCGTCGTAAGACGTAGTATGAGCAATGGGTACTTCCGGGTCGTCACCGGAAGTCTATGACTGACTTGTCGATCGGCTGCTCGGCACACTCTCCTACGTAGATGCCACCATTACTTTACATAGTAATGGAATAGTCCATTATAGCCGAATAGGCGCGGGCATCCCAACAGCTTCTCTAAAGATTTTACCATTTATTCTATTGCTTAGCTGGCTTTTCTCCTCATCACATGGTTTGACATTATCATTAACCATCAAACTATACTTGACATAATTATTTTTCACACTATTCCAATCATTGTTCTTTATTATCAAACTTAACTTCAAATATTATAAACATTCTCACAAATTATTGCACTTAACTCCAAATATAATAATTGTTATTCTTCTCATGGAATATTATGCTTTTATCATTATTATTATTATTAGCAGCCACAAATATTACAATCATCATCATCACTATCTCTAAAAGTTATAATCATTATAATATTAGCTCCAATTAATATCATTATCATTTGCAAATATTATAATTATTAATCATAAGTGCCTAATGGATGGTATGATGCATTTTTCTTATCTCCATCTCCAGCTTATTAAGATCATCTCGGTTCTTAAATTCTTTTTTTTTTCTTTACCCTTTAAGTGATTTTTTTCAATCACCACTTTAAGACTTCCTTCATTTATTGCATATTGAGAAAACTTCTGACTCCTTCCAATTATTAAGGTTCCCCTTCTTGAATTCAGTCAGTCAGTCAGTTAAGTGCCATACGTGATACATGTTAGCAATCATGTCTCGAAAGAGACATGACTGACTGGGCAGAATATTATCCTGCAGTAGGTTGCCATTGCTTTCTGCGGTAGACTGGTTGCCGACCAAGGCTATAGAACCCAATCTGTCCTGCTATTTAACCCATAACTGGAAGGAATAGATGGATTAATACCTTTCCCAAGGGTATTTGCGCGTAAGTGAATGCAATGAATTCAGCTGGAATTCGAACTCGGCTCCCCGATTTCTTGTTCCGAGCCGATATCCAATGCACCACAATGCACATCTTCTTCTTGAATTAGGCATCTAAAAATATATAATTATTAGTAGTATCAGAAGTATTTCTATTTTGTAATCAAAGTGGCTTTTTTTTTAAAGTTCTATATATAGTATATTTTGCTGACTAATCTTTTGGGGAAGTTTCTATATACTTATGGTCAGGTTCTTTTTCACTACCATACATTTTAAAACATAATTTTTCAAGATTTATAATTCACTGATTTTAAAACCTTTAAAACCAGTTTTGGGCAATACAGTTACATGTTTTATATTCTTTACCTTCCTGAATTCTATAAGCAGCTTTCATGATTTTGAGATCAGTTTAAAGTAATGCCTCAAAATTTCCAGAATCTAAATACTTGTATCTGTCATCATAACAAATGGAACTATAGAATTGTATAGCAAAATAACATTCATGATAAGCTGAAGCACCAAAATTTACAGATAACTATTTTGTTTAGCTTTTTACTTTCTCTTGAATAACATTGGCTATGTGATATAGCATGGAGTCAATGGTGTTGGAGTTGTCCAGCAATATTCTAGGGCTAACTGTAACTGGGCTCTGTTCACTGGGTGTGACTAGGGTTGCCAGACATCCCTTATACACTGGACATGTCTTATATTGGATAATTTTGTCCCCCCTGTTCTGTACTGACCTTTCAAAGTCACCCCAAATATCCCATATTTAATTCATTTTCAAATTTTATAATAAAAATATATTTTTACTACCTTACCATTCTTGTTTGCAACTTTATAAGTAATTATACTTTTTCTCAGATTTTCTTGATGCAAATAACCCATATGTAACAAGGGAACTGGTGTTGCTAGAAGTGTACACAAAACATCAAATGATGTTAAATCCTGTCTGTGTTTCATTGCTGCCACAGCTACACTATCTCTTTTATATGTCATCTGATTGAGGCTATTTCTAAATGTGGGAAATGGCAAAACTATCTAGTGTAATATTTAATTTTTTGGCTCTTTTAAAATAATTTTAAGATAGTCTTTAGATGTGTATAAAAAATAAGCAATGGGATAACAGTCTGCAAAAAATGTAAATACTTTTGATACACTCTAATATATAATAATAATACTTTAGATATATACTACTAGTAATAACAACAATTTGTTGTCATAGTTTTTAGATGCATATGAGAAATAAGATTTAAGGTTTATAAAATATTGAAAATACTTTTAATATGTATTAATCTATAATAATAGTCTAGTGGAACAATAGTCTTAGAATGTGTACATGAAATAAGCTTTGAAGTTAAGGTCTGTAAAAAATGAATATGGTTTTGATACATCCTTCGCTAGATGTGTACATAAAATAGGCTTTGGTGCAAAGGTCTGTAAGAAATAAAAATACTTTTGATAAATTCTGATATTAAAATCATTAGTTTATCATTGTGCTCTTATTTTGATTAATATTAGATTATTTTATCATTATCTCTATATTAACAATGATGAAGATTCCAACTAGTAGGATTGTGATCATTGTAATTGTTGCCTTTTATCTATATGCTTTCCATTGCTCCTTACCCTCTTCGTCACTGTAACTTTTTTGTAATCACCTTCTCCTTCAAACTGGCAGAACCAGCAAAAAGTCAAACTTTGAAGAAACACCACTGCATGAAGTTAAAAGGTCAGAATTTTGTTTGCTTTCATTTATTTATTTTTATAAGCTGTTTTCTTCATTTTTCTTTTTTCTTTTTTTTTTTTTGGTGTCTTTTTTTTTTTTTTCTTTTTTTTTTCTGTCTGTGTCTCTTTTTCTGTGGATGACTTGCTTGCGGGTTATAGAGTAGACATTTACATGATTGAATTTTGTGGGCATTTTTGAGTTTTCTATTTGGTTAAGTTTTCCAGTAGAGAGGATTTAGCTAAAATTGTGATGCTCAGTAGATGTTGTCTTTTACCAAATTCCAGCTTCTGAATAGAAAATTTTTTTTTTTTTTTTTTTTTCATATTTCAAAATTATGTACTTAAAGGTTTTTACTAACATGATTAATTTCACAGAAAACAAATGTAAATTTTTTCATTGTGAATTGAAAATTATGAACAAAAAAAAGCAATACTATCCAAACTCTTACATAAAATTATAAATGAAAAAAAAATCATAAGTGAATACAAGAAGAAAATATTTTTGGTCACAATATTATCATCTTTTCAAATATCAAACTTGAAAAAGATAAACTGCTTTTATTAAAACTACGCTTAAACTACTTTTACTTTTAATATATTTTATATTTGTTTTCTGCAATCTCCAAAAGACTTTACTAATGAATGCATCATGATTTGTCTGATTCCTCACTATAGCAATTTTTATTTAAGGCTATGCCATTGCACGTCTTACCCAGAATTGAATTGGAGACCTGTTTCAAAATCTTGCTTGACTGGAAGTGAAGATTTTCAGTTAGCAGTAGTTGGCTACTGTAGACACGTAAAGAAATTAAAAAATCAAAAAAGGAAAGATTAAGAGGATTAACTAATTTAATTTGAAAAGTTAATCCTCTTTCTTAGTATATTTTTTTTCTTTACTAGGATCCTATTACAATTTATAATTTAGTGGAGCTTTTGATCTATCACCTGTTAAAAATGGTGTCCAAAATGTTGTAAGCATTTTAATCTTTGAATTATCTACATTAAAACAGTTTTAAGGGACATATTGGAACTATATGTTCTGGAAGAAAAATATGACCTGAAATAAAACAAACATAAAAGTAATTTTTTATTTTATTGTTTAAACTTAAAATAACTATTGTTTTAACTATATTTTTATATGATTATACACTGCATGCCAGAATTATATGCAAATTGATTTTTTTGTTCTAACTCCGATAGTTTTTAATAAAAATTTGTGAAACTTGGCACATTATATGACAACACTAACCTATGTGCTGGTCTAAAATTCTAAGCTAATCTGCGCAATAGTAAACAAATGGCAGCCATTTTGGTGACTTGCAGCCTGTTTCAGCATGCCAACTTTATATGCAAATCATTGCTAAAGTGTCAAATATGGTGAAGTGGTGATGGAATATTAAAATATTGATTATTTTAGGAATATGTAATTTGAGAACAACAATAATACAGAGCAAACATCTTCAATATGGTTTCATAGTACAATCAATGTTGTATATAATTGCCATTTTTATTAACAAGAGAAAAAAGCCTTTGGTCCATTGAAGATGTCAAACTTTCAATTTCATCTGATAAAATTTCTTTGGCAGCAGTCAGTACGGCATTCCAGAGGTTATCCTTGGAGGTGTACGGCCTTCCTCCAAAGTAAATCTTCCTTTTCAAGATACTCCAGATTTTCGATGGGATTTAAATCTGGAGAACAGGCTGGCAAAAACACTCTCCAAATATTAAGTGGTTATCCATACAGCATGAAATGGTGCATTATCATGCATGAATACCGTCTTTTTCCTGAATGACAAATTCTTTTTGCGCTAGAGTTCGAGGTGTTCTTTAATGAAGTCCATGTAGAGTTTGGTGGTCATTTTCACTCCATCTGCAACTCTGAATGGTCCTACCAGCTTATTACCAATGATTGCAGCCCAAAACATCACACCACCACCTCCTTGTTGATGCCTGATCCAGTGGGGACGTGGACCCTCATTACGGTACCATCCTCTCCTCCACCTATCGGGTCCATTAAAGGTCGCTCGACACTCATCGGTGAACAAAACAGTTTGAAAATTTACCTTCATGTGATTTCTTGTCCACTCCGTCCTCTTTTTCTTGTCGATATCCTTTAATGGAGGGTAAACCTCTGGCTTTCCACATTTTGCAACTGTCCTCAGGATATGGCATCGAGTTGATTTGGGCATGTCAGGAACGCCAGCGTTTTCAAAAACTTTTTTGCTAGTTTCAAGAGGGTTACAGTGGACTTCTCACTTGATCCTAGTCATGGCTTGATGTGACACAGGTGGTTTCTTACGAATTTTCCCTTTGTCAGAACATCCATTGCAAAGTTCAGGGTTAGTAACAAATTTTTTAATTGTACGATGATCACGGTCTAATTCTTTGGCTATTTCTAAGGTAGATATCTTATTATGAATCCTTTGGACAATTTTAGACTTCTCAGCTGGACTCAAAACACCTTTACATCCCATCTTGCATATAAAGTTGGCATGCTGAAACAGGCTGCAAATCGCCAAAATGGCTGCCGTTTCTTTACTATTGTGCAGATTAGCTTAGAATTTTAGATCTGCACATGTGTCAGTGTTGTCATATAACGTACCAAGTTTCACTAATTTTTATTAAAAACTATTGGAGTTAGAACAAAAAATTGATTTGCATATAATTCTGGCACGCATTAATGACTTCATTAACAAATGGCTTTTTAAAAATGTGGGATTTAGCAACAAGGTTAGCATTAATATTTTGTACACCTTGTTTACAATATCTAAAAACATCAGATTAAATTTATGGAATTTAATTATGGCATTAAATTCACATAAAAGCATTCTTAGAGAATTTTCATCAATTTTGTAGTATAAAATATCACATTTGCTCTTATTTTATATTTTAATAGCAAACTTAAAATTTATTTACTGTTTTTTAAATAACTTTCAGAAAGAAAAATAAATTACTTTAAAAAAATTAAATTTTATCATCAATATATTTCAGAATAAGAATATCAGAGAAAAATATTAAATTAACTTTATGTAACAAACAGCATTTTTAAATAAATTTTGCAGTATAAAACAGTTTTCTGAAGAAAAGTTTGTTAAAAATTGAACATAATATTAAAATTCTATTTCTTGGAAGAGACTATATAACATTTGTAATAAGAAAACTAGAAAAAATGGTTTAAGAAATTATTTCTTTAGTTTAAACCAAGTAAATCTTTATATTTTTTGATAAGAAGCATGGTAAAAATTGAAAATACTAATTTCAGTTGTTACAAACAGAAATACAGATTATGCAAAAATAAAATTCATCATTGGTGTATTTGCCTTTATGAATAAAATTTTATAGTGAAGAATATTAACTTTAAAGGAAACATCTAAGTAACAAGACTTGGTTTCCCAAATTACTTTTCTTTTTTTTTTTCATAAAAAACAAGTATAGATAAATAATTTCAAAAGAAATCAAATAAATAAATTTTATGCTTACTTCAGTTAAATAAACTATGTTAATTCCAGTAAATTTATTTAAGGGCAAACATTTCTAAAACCAACTTCAGCAACGAACTACCATAGACCCAAACTAAAACTCATCCAGTGGAACAATGAGATTTGATATAGTCCTCCAATTCTGGGTGAGACTTGTGCAATGACATGACCTTAAATAAAAATCATCATGTTCTTTTCTGAGAGAAAAAATATCTTTATATCTTATTTTTTAATATGACATACATTCTAATTTTTCAAATTCTATCTCAATTTTTCTATATAATTTTGCTCAGTGAGATATATCAACAGCATTAGATGATTACCATTGAATTTTTTTTTTTTAAGTAAAGGCAAAGTTTTAAAATGCCCAAGACATGGCAAAATATTCTACTCAGTATATTAAAGTATGCCTAATACTGTATCATATTTTGAATATGGAAGATTAGAAGTACAACCAGGACAATATCTTGGTGAAGATTGATGAATATGGATTGTGTGATAACAAATTTAAGCTGTATTTTTAAAGTTTTCTGTCTTTGGATGATGAGTTATTTACATTTGGACTATTGCCCTCATTTTTGTTGTTGTTATCTCCCTCTCTCTAGATTAAATAAAAAGTAAATTTGGAATTTCATGTAGATTACTCAGATTGATATACACATGAGGAAGGCCAGAGGGTACAACAGATGATGAGGACAATAGTCTGAATGTCAATAGTGTAACTAATTTTAATGTTTTTTAATTGGAGTTAAAAACTTTGGAAATCTTTGAGCATTATAGAGATCACTGTTGCACCTTTAGCAAACTTTTACTTTAAACTATTGTTATTTGTATTAATATTCATCGATATGAACTAATTAATATGTATTGTTTGAAAACAATAAGTCATTTATTTCTTGTGTATTATTTGGTAATATCTGAAAACATTGATTATCTCTATTGATATATCGACTTTATATTGGACAAGTAGAATTGATTTTTACATGTTATTAGAAACTCTTTGCATGTTGATTTATTGACATTGTCCAGTTCACACTCTTCCTGGTTTTTTTTAATAGTAGTAGAGGTTCATCCCGTGTTTTATGTCTAGGATTGGGTTTGCAGTCCCTTCTAAAGTCTACTTCAACACTATACTTTCTTAACCTTTCCATTTAAACTTTGAAATTTTCTTTGCTAATTAAATCTTGACCTCTTCAAGTCTAGAATTAGTGATCTTTCTTGTTACCTTTCCCTTACTTATGCTAATACAATTTCATGCAGTACCCTCTTTACCTTGAGTGAGCCTTGGGCTCTCTATTGGGTGAACATCAGTAAAAAAAGAAGAAAAAAAAATTACTAAATTATTAAAATATGTGAACCAACTGTAAAGAAATCTTCATTTATCATTTTATAAAGTTCAAATCAACTGCCAATGTATTGCCAACTATCTCGATAAATAATCTAATATAGTGTGATGGTTAAATTGTCGCCATTTTACATTTTGTGCCTGCGCATTGTTTGTTTTTATTTTGGCAACTGCACATTATAGTAGGGTCAGTTGGGCACCGTCTGTGAGAAATAGAGCACCATTGCACATTTACTATGCCAGGAATTAGGAAACAGCATGTTATACTGATTGGCATTTGTGCTGGAAGCTCTAATACAAATATTTTTGAACGTTTGGGTGTTACTCTGAAGACAGTGCAAAGAATTAGAAAGAGTTGGATGAGTCTAATAGTGATTATGAAGGTATGACAGTTTGGAAAACTCACTCTGATAAGAAAATCTCTAAATTATTAAAATATGTGAACCAACTGTAAAGAAATCTTCATTTACCATTTTATAAAGTTCAAATCAACTGCCAATGTATTGCCAACTATCTCGATAAATAATCTAATATAGTGTGATGGTTAAATTGTCGCCATTTTACATTTTGTGCCTGCGCATTGTTTGTTTTTATTTTGGCAACTGCACATTATAGTAGGGTCAGTTGGGCACCGTCTGTGAGAAATAGAGCACCATTGCACATTTACTATGCCAGGAATTAGGAAACAGCATGTTATACTGATTGGCATTTGTGCTGGAAGCTCTAATACAAATATTTTTGAACGTTTGGGTGTTACTCTGAAGACAGTGCAAAGAATTAGAAAGAGTTGGATGAGTCTAATAGTGATTATGAAGGTATGACAGTTTGGAAAACTCACTCTGATAAGAAAATCTCTAAATTATTAAAATATGTGAACCAACTGTAAAGAAATCTTCATTTACCATTTTATAAAGTTCAAATCAACTGCCAATGTATTGCCAACTATCTCAATAAATAATCTAATATAGTGTGATGGTTAAATTGTCACCATTTTAAATTTTGTGCCTGCGCATTGTTTGTTTTTATTTTGGCAACTGCACATTATAGTAGGGTCAGTTGGGCACCGTCTGTGAGAAATAGAGCACCATTGCACATTTACTATGCCAGGAATTAGGAAACAGCATGTTATACTGATTGGCATTTGTGCTGGAAGCTCTAATACAAATATTTTTGAACGTTTGGGTGTTACTCTGAAGACAGTGCAAAGAATTAGAAAGAGTTGGATGAGTCTAATAGTGATTATGAAGGTATGACAGTTTGGAAAACTCACTCTGATAAGAAAATCTCTAAATTATTAAAATATGTGAACCAACTGTAAAGAAATCTTCATTTACCATTTTATAAAGTTCAAATCAACTGCCAATGTATTGCCAACTATCTCAATAAATAATCTAATATAGTGTGATGGTTAAATTGTCACCATTTTAAATTTTGTGCCTGCACATTGCTTGTTTTTATTTTGGCAACTGCACATTATAGTAGGGTCAGTTGGGCACCGTCTGTGAGAAATAGAGCACCATTGCACATTTACTATGCCAGGAATTAGGAAACAGCATGTTATACTGATTGGCATTTGTGCTGGAAGCTCTAATACAAATATTTTTGAACGTTTGGGTGTTACTCTGAAGACAGTGCAAAGAATTAGAAAGAGTTGGATGAGTCTAATAGTGATTATGAAGGTATGACAGTTTGGAAAACTCACTCTGATAAGAAAATCTCTAAATTATTAAAATATGTGAACCAACTGTAAAGAAATCTTCATTTACCATTTTATAAAGTTCAAATCAACTGCCAATGTATTGCCAACTATCTCAATAAATAATCTAATATAGTGTGATGGTTAAATTGTCACCATTTTAAATTTTGTGCCTGCACATTGCTTGTTTTTATTTTGGCAACTGCACATTATAGTAGGGTCAGTTGGGCACCGTCTGTGAGAAATAGAGCACCATTGCACATTTACTATGCCAGGAATTAGGAAACAGCATGTTATACTGATTGGCATTTGTGCTGGAAGCTCTAATACAAATATTTTTGAACGTTTGGGTGTTACTCTGAAGACAGTGCAAAGAATTAGAAAGAGTTGGATGAGTCTAATAGTGATTATGAAGGTATGACAGTTTGGAAAACTCACTCTGATAAGAAAATCTCTAAATTATTAAAATATGTGAACCAACTGTAAAGAAATCTTCATTTACCATTTTATAAAGTTCAAATCAACTGCCAATGTATTGCCAACTATCTCAATAAATAATCTAATATAGTGTGATGGTTAAATTGTCACCATTTTAAATTTTGTGCCTGCACATTGCTTGTTTTTATTTTGGCAACTGCACATTATAGTAGGGTCAGTTGGGCACCGTCTGTGAGAAATAGAGCACCATTGCACATTTACTATGCCAGGAATTAGGAAACAGCATGTTATACTGATTGGCATTTGTGCTGGAAGCTCTAATACAAATATTTTTGAACGTTTGGGTGTTACTCTGAAGACAGTGCAAAGAATTAGAAAGAGTTGGATGAGTCTAATAGTGATTATGAAGGTATGACAGTTTGGAAAACTCACTCTGATAAGAAAATCTCATAATGCAAGTGGAGGTGATGGAATCCCAATCATTGTCCTGAAGAAATGTGCCCTCTGAACTCTCTTCTGTCCTCTCTAAACTCTACAACTACCGCCTCTCTACTTCTTGCTTTCCTTCCTGCTGGGAGTCCTCTGTTTTTTTTTTTGTTTTTTTTTCCTGTATTTAAGAATTCTGGAGAACCTTCAGACTCCTCTAATTATTGCCTTATCAGCCTCCTACCAATTTTTGGCAACGTGTTCAAATTATCAACGCTGAAGTGGTTCAACATCTCACAGCCCACGGTCTTTTCTTTAACAAACAGTATGGTTTCCACTTCACCAGGTCTACTAATGACCATCACTGAGTATATATACCAGGCTCTTGATAAGAATGGCAAAGCTTGAGCTGTTGCCCTGATATCTCTTAAGCATTTGACAGTCTGGCATACTGGCTTTCTATGCAAGTTGCAGGCCTATAGTATAATTGGATGATTGTTTGATCTAATCTAGTCATTCTTTTCAAATTGTGTAATAAAGATTGAATGGGCATGCTTCCAGATACTATATGCAAACTTGGCATCCTTCAAGGCTCTATTCTAGGTTCTACACTTTTTGTGATCTTCATCAACGATTTGTATGTCATCAGATCCCAAGTAGGCATCTACACTGATGACATCACCATTTACACCCACCGTGATCAGAAATCTACTGAGGCTGACAAAGAGAACCTTGCTACTGAGTGTGAAAAAAACCTTCAATCTGTGTTGGACTGGAGTAAGAAATGGCTTGTGAATTTTAATGCATCCAAAATGAGGCTGCAATTTGTTAATCACCATAGACAATTGCTCCTACCCCACATTAGCATGGATCAGGCTAGTCTCCCTGAAAGCAAAACACTGTGCCTCCTTGGCCTAACTCTCTCAGCAGGCCTCAAGTACAATTACATCGAATCCATAGCTAAATCTGCTGCTAGGCAGGTGGGTTTGATTTGTAAGGCTAGGAAGCTTTTTCCCGTCTGAATCCATACTGCACATATATAAATCTACCATCCGTTCATGTATTGAATACTGCTGTCACATCTGATTGGGTACCCCTGCTATTCACCTTGGGGTTCTTGACAAAATCCAGTAAAGAATCTGCAATGTGATCGATCCTGACTTGGTGACTCAGCTGCAGTCACTTTCTCACCAGCGTATTGTAGTTTCACTCTCTCTTTTACAAATACTTTCATGGCTTCTGCTGCAACGAGCTTAGCTCCCTGGTGCCCCCTCTGCATGAATTTACTTGAGCTATTAGACTCGCAACTAAGCCCCATCCCTTTTACAGTGAAACCAATAAAATGTAACCACAACTTCTACCCTTTCAGCTTCTTTTCTTGCACTTCCTGCCTATGGAATTCCCTTTCGTATACTTGCTTCAATCTCCAAGAATTTAAATGTTAGGTCAATTGCCATCTCCTATCTCTCTGACTTGCATCCTTTCTCTCATGTACTTTACCCCATCCACTCTACTCTCATCAGCTTTCACACTCTTCTCTTACCCATCCTCTTTCTCATTACTCTCCTTTTATGTAACCCCCTGCCCACCAGTGGTAGTAAAACTTCCTTGGGATAAAATGATTATATATAAAAAGAAAAAAAAAACTCCCAAATTTGTTGGTGACTTCCTCATTAAGTGCTTTGAGGAGGTAGTGCTACCTGGGTCAAGAGGGTACCCTATATCTGGCAGCAGGACTCTGCACCATGCCACACGAGCAGGAGAACCCAGTTGTGGTTGTCAGAAAGTTTTTGGCCACCTAACTCCCCAGATTGCAACTCCTTGATTATTATATGTGGATTATAGTTGTGCGAGAGCTCAACAAAACTCCTTGTAGCATTAAAGATGACCTGAAGGTAAGGATTATGGCAGCATTCAAGAACTTAAACAAGAACTGTCTAGAAGAGTTGCAGAAAATTCTGAAGTTGTTTGGAAATCATGGTTGAAGCCAATGGCGATTTTTATTGAATAAATTTACTCTTTAGTATTTCAAGATATTTTTGTATAATTTTTTAAAATATAGCTGTTCAAATGAGATGTCAGCATTATTTTCATGTTTTTCTTTTGTGTGTGTGTGTGTGTGTGTGTGTGTGTGTGTGTGCATGATTTAGACAATTTATCCATTGCATCCAGTAGTGTTTATTATTTTTGTTAATTCTGAAGAACAAAGAAAATATATAAATTCACTTTCATAGGTTTAGGTTTTCATTGCTGAGTGGTGAAGGTAGTTAAAATAATAGTAGTGTCAAAAGAAACTGTTTTTTTGATACTCCATTTTCTTTTTTGTGGGTACAAAGGTTCTAGTTGCCCATACTTTTATATTTGGTTGCATATATGGCTCACTTGACATATGCAAAACAGTACAAAATAACAGAAAGCACATCACTTAAAGACTTTGAAGAACCTCAACTAAAATGGATGGCACATAGAAGAGAAAATAATGACATAATTATAACATTCCACTCTAGTTAAAAAAAGAAAATGTTTAGGAAGAAAGTTCCTATTAACACTGGAATAGCCTATTTTTCTCATTCATGGTGAAACACATTTTAACTAAATAGACTTACTTAGCACCTGTAAGGCATAAATACGACAATGAAAACAACATTAGAAAACTATTTGAAAATACTGAAACTGTCAATATAATGTCCTACTTTAAAGAAATAGATTTATACCAAAACAGATAACATCTTCAATAGATCATCTATAAACTTTATATCTGTAAAACACGTTTACTCTGAAAGTATATAATGTACAAAAAAGCGTCATTGAAGCCATTTTTTTTATTGTCCTTTCTCTTCCTGAAAACCTCATTCCCAGTAACACCTTGTGTCTTAGTGGAATTATCACCTTGCCTGGAGTGAAATGATTAAAAAAGAAAATTGTCACATCACTGAGAGAATTAAACTTTATACTTGAGAAGTGACGTGTTAAGTTTCTTTCTAAAAATGCAAACAACCATGCAACAGACTTTGAATTTCATCAAATTTCTCCCTTTCTTAATAATGACTGAAGTCAACCAAAAGCTTGGGACCTTAATGAGAACTGACATGAAGCATGGACAGTTCTTTTACAACTTCCAAACCAAAATATGGATACAATCAGCCAACAAGTAAAACGGATTAAAACAATCCATATAACAAATATGATTGATTGTACAAGCTCTAAAGATGTAACTAACTTCAGACACTTCTAGTACTTCCCTCACATTGATTGGTTTTAACTAACATGGACTTTGAATTTCATTGAATATCTTTCTTGATAATGACTGAAATCAGCTAAAAGCTTGAAACCTTAATGAGAATTGACATGGATATTAATCAACCAACAAGAAAAACATTATTTGAAAATATATGGCAAACATATCTTGTCTATTATCTTTTAAGAAAATTTGTTTGAAAAAAAAAAGTCAGCAAGAATGTATTCAAACTGGTTTTATTAAATTTGACCAACAGAGGCTGTATAATTTTTAAAAATATTTTTTTTATTTTTTTTATTTTTTTTACTGCTGTTCATATAGGCATTTGTACATAGAGATCAAATTTATAAAGAAACTACCTTTTTTTTTTTTTTTTTTTTGTCTACTGTATTCTATCACTACTCATTGCCAATGACATTAATGTTATCAGTGTTTTTTTTTTGTTCATCAGTATCACTCCATGCAAAGCAGTAAAGCCACTAAGACACAGGTTACAGGGTGTGTAAGAAGAATAAGGAGCAGAAATTAATAATGAGTGAAAAGATTAATGAAGAAGATAGTAGATAGCAATTAACATTACATTTAAATTTTTAAGGGTTTTACATTTAAAATTATTTTTTAAAAATTAGTATCATGTAATCTGACAGCATCTATTGTCAAATATACGTAGATTAAAAGGCCTTAAAATTTAATTTCACTTGTTTCATTTAAATGTAAAATCAAGCATCTAATATATATTAGATTCATTAGTAAACGTATTATTCAATTTTTTAAAAAAATATTTATGGCCAAGCAAGAAATCATAAGTGCTTTTCATCTTGTCATTGTATGAAAGGTTTTCATTATTGTAAAAATAAAGTAAAATCTTTCTCTTTTTAAATGTTTTTTTTTTTAATTCACTCTTTAAATTATGGTCTAAATATGTTGAACCCCAATTTTCACTCTTTCGTTAACTCCTCATCTAACCATTATTATATCAGGTTTTTCACTTAATCTTTTGTGTTCAAACTGGCCAACTTTAACTGCTTACAATCAAAATTAATGATAAGGCATTATTTTGCTGACAATATAAAGGCAATTTATTTACACTATTACATTGTTTGGGCTGTTGTCCTTATCTTTAATCCATTGGGTCATGTGGATAAAAGTGTTGGGTGTTTAATCCAAGAAGTGACTTGACTCAGAGTTGGGAATTCAATCCCTGGCTTCAGCAGTGGGAACAAAAACTTGGAGAGTTAAACTAACTAAAACTGAGATCTCCAACCAAAGGCATGGTATGTGGAATTAGAACAATCTGCATAAAATATTTGGTTTAAAATTCCAACAAATATTACCTGAAGAAGGCCAGAGTGAAATGTTGTGAATGTGACAGTAAAGATCGGGACAACAGTCCAAACAATGTAAATAGTTACAATACCTTATTTCATAAATATAAACAGATGTAAAAGTGTTTTTTTTTTTTATATTCTTGTTTTATTAGAATTTATTAGAGTTACTATTTCATTATTCTGAGACATGATTGTTACTTATTACAATTTCACCTTTCATAAAGTTTGACACCAATCTTTGTACTGGAGCTTCCAGTATGAATACCAAATAGTGCAGCATGCCATTTCCAAATTTTTGGCAGAGTGAATTGCATCATGGTGCTCTTTTTCTCACAGTAATACCCAGCTATACTGTGCAATTGATAAAATCCAAAACAAACTACATGCATGCATGAAATTAAAAAATATAAATTGACAAGAATTTAATCATCTCATCCTGTATTTCTGAGATGAGGTATTGTAACTATTTACATTATTTATTTTGTTCAGACTGTTGTCCTCATCACTTTTTGGCCATTGTATGCTCCAGCCTTCTTCAGTTGATTGGAATTTTGAACCAAATCTTTTATTTCATTCAACCACCTAAAGAAGGCCAGAGCATACAGTGGTCAAAACTTGAATATGACAACAAAGATGAGGACAACAATCTGAACAATGTTAATAGTGTAAATAGTTATATGCCTCATCTCAGAAATATAAACAATTTTTGTTTTCTTTTTTAAGAAATAAAGACCATTAGTTTTTTCAAATTATGAAAACTTTTACTACACATTTGTTTATATTTCTGAGATGGGGTAGTAGTATTTACATTATTCAAACTATTGTCCTCATCTTTGTTGCCAATTGTACGACATTTCGGCCATTGTACACTCTTTAGGTGCTAGGAATTTCGAACAAAACTCTTTAATACAATCACTGGGGTATATCATCCTCATTTCTTGCATAGAGCCTCTTTTGGTAGTGATGAGTTATCTCCCTCTAATCCTGTAGTTGTGGAAAGAAATATAAAGGAGAAACAGTCCGCTGCCCCCCCGCCCCCCCCCCGCCCCCAAGGTAAGGTTACAAGAACATTGCAAGGTTGTAACACAAGGGGATATAGAAAAATCAGGTGTAGCTGACCACATATAAAGGGAGACAGTGGATCACTGCCCCCTATGGGATAAAGTTGAAATATTAGACAGAGAACACCACTGAAAACTACGTAAACGTAAGGAATCAGTATGCTAGGCTCCAAAAATCTAAGCCAACCAAGCATAGAGAAGAATACAATATGAAAACCAGTAATACAAAGTGCCAGAGAAAATCATTAGGGTCAAATTACAATATGAGCTCTGGTTTAAAACATAAAAAATATGAGAGAAAACCATTAACGTAAAAAAATAATAGAGAAAACCGTTAACATCAAAAATTGCTATATGAACTTTGGTAAAAAAAAAAAAAAAATGGTTACTGAACATTAGATTTATAAGTTCCAAAAATTCAGTTGTCCTTGTCCTTAAGGACACATGGCCCAGTGGATATAGACATTGGTAAGTCTATATATGACTTGAGTTGTGAGTTCAATACCAGGCTACAGCAGTAGTGAACAAGTAACTTACAGAGTTAGAGGGAGATAACTCATCCTTATCAAAAGGGAAATTACAAGGAATGAGGATGATATATCCCAGTGATTGTAATAAAGGGTGCTGTTCAAAATTCCTAGAACTTGGAGCGTACAACATCTGAAACATCGTACAAATGGCAACAAAGATGAGGACAATAGTTCGAATAATGTAAATAGTTTTACTTCACAATATTGGATTTGGAATTAGAACGGATACAATTTTATTCTTTTCCAATTAGAAAGATTTTTAAAATAAACTTAGACATTTACCTGACTTCAATAACACTTTGGATTCTGTAGAATAATATTTTAGCTATAAAAAAAGGTGGAATAAAATTCACAATATTCAATATTTTAGATTTAAAGAGTTGATTAATATATTGTCTAATAAGTGAAATTAATTTACAGAACAAGTAACCTGATATTGTTCTTCATGAAAACGACCTTTCTTTAACATGCTTTTCTAGAAATTCAAGTTTCTTTTAAATTTTAGAAAAAGCACATGTTAAATAGCTAGTTTTTATACAAAATTTGCTTTAAAATGATACTACCTCTGTTCTCTAATAGTTATCATATTTAGTGGATAAAATATGTATGCAATGTTTTTCCACCCAATACAAAGTTCAAGTGTCATTCAAAGTAGAGTGTCACTGAATAAGGTTGTTGAGCATAAAAGGTTAGAAGTGCAGTTTTTGAGGATATGTAGGACAATAGTTAACCCAAGATTTGAAGATATTAAGATTGTAGTGATCAGGGAAGTATTCTCTTGAGAGTTTGTTCCATGAAGTAGTAATTCTTGGGAAAAAAGCTGTCCAAATGCTACTTCTTTCTTATTAAATGGAATATGAAAGAAATGGAGATAATTAATCCCAGTATACTTGGCATAGCAAGTCATAACCTTGAATGCCTAAACATATCAAACTAAGGAATGTACACTACCAGCCATAATTATTAGGCCAACCCAGTGTTTTAAAAAATTGGTGTATTTCATACTATTTTTTAGTATTTATTGCCAAGTGAATGATTGTAAATCAATGAAAGAATGAAGAAAATGTAGGGTGATTCGGATGAGTTCATCTTTGCTTCCTTGCCTTGTAAGATTTTGCAAAGTAATAATAACAAAAGAACTATTCTATTCTCATTTGGCAATAAACACTAAAAATAGTATGAAATACATCATTTCTTTTAAAAGAAACTGGGGTGGCCTAATAATTATGGCCTGTAGTGTAGCTTGTCTGATCATTTGCTATGGAAATAGCAATAGATTAGTGAGAGAATTGTGACATTTCATCTGTTGGAAAGAGCTTGTCAGTCAGTTAAGTGCCATACATGATACACACTTGGGCGATCATGTCTCGAAAGAGACATGACTGACTGGGCAGAAGATTATCCCGCAGTAGGTTGCCATTGCTTTCTGCGGTAGACTGGTTGCCAACCAAGGCTACAGAACCCAATCTGTCCTGTTATTTAACCCATAACTGGAAGGAATAGGTGGATTAATACCTTTCCCAAGGGTATTTGCGCGTAAATGAATGCAATGAATTCAGCTGGAATTCGAACTCAGCTCCCCGATTTCTTGTTCCTAGCCGATATCCAATGCACCACAACGCACATCCACCAGGGTCGTGAATGGAGCTCGAAACCATATGTGCTATATTTACAATCAAATGACTGTCGCCTAGTCCTGTCGGCCAAGCTGATCAGCTTGTAAAGTAGAGCTTGTAAAGTAGATAATAATTCACCACTCACAAGGCTGTGTAAATGCTTTTGAACTCTGGAATGCAATGACTGTGTAGCTTTAGCCCAGATATTGCAGCAATACTCTATTTTTGCAAATATAGGATAGCAGTAGTATCATTTTTACAGTATATATTTTGTTACAAGTTTTAAAAAAATGTTTACCCAGAATGTATGGTCAAGTAAACTGTTTTAGGAGACTTTTAATGCAAGTGTTAGCATTAGAATAACTTATTTAATCTTTATGCATACAGTTATTGCTAAACCAAATACATATCTAGAATCAAGTAGTATTTCTTAGTCTTCTTGAAAGTACTCTCTTTAGAACTTCACAAATTTATCCCAGCATCCTTTTAACTTGTAAAAATTCTACTTAACTCTTTCATATACTGTATAAGTACATTATTAACAGAAGTTATAAGAAAAACACAACAAAAGTATCACAACACTAATGAAAATACTGAAACATTAGTTATTTACAATCAAAATTCAAGCCATCACCATCATAAATCATTATCCTTTATGCATTGAGCAGTTTATTAGATTAGTTCATGAGCAAGTGTAAAATAAGGGAAAAAGTTATTTTGAAATCACTCTAACATTTCTATAAAAGATGTAAACATGCCCTTAAACTTTCTAGACACTGATAGATGTCACCATGATTCCTATTAGCATTTGTTTTTCCTGACATTTTTTCAAAATAAAATAAGATTTTATTTTAGCTCCCTATCTGAGTGTGATGGGGATATGCCTCGTCAGGGTTCTGTCTTGTTTATTAACTGCAAAGTCCAAGAGTCAAATCAATAATGAAAATCATGTTTTTTTTTGTTTTTTTTATAGATTCTGTTTAAGTTGTATTATTGCCTGTTTTTCTCAAAATAGCAAGGATATACAGGTGGTGTAATGGATAGTGGCTCAGAATGGGAAATTGGAGAGCTGAGTTCAAATTCTGTTTGGGTTGGTAACATTCACTTATGCACAAATTTTGAAAGATATGAACCATCTCCTACCACCAGCTGTAGGTTAAATAACAGTACTTGTATTTGGAAAAGCCCATTTTAATTCTCAAGAAATGGTTAATTAATGAAATATTCACTCACAAAAAAAACACTCTTACAATCAAAAATATGTTTTGGTTTTAAATAATTCACTAATAGTTAGATCATAAAGAATCAAATCAATCACTCAATCCTCAAAATGTTCTGTGAATATCAAATTTTCCAATTCTTCTTTCCTCATTATGTGTTCTTGAAATTTCAACTATCTCTTTCTAATGTAACATATAAGTGTCCTTTTTGTTTCTATGTTCTCTAAAACTTTGTTGTTGTTCAAATGTTTAATCCATGATATACACAGAATCCTTTCGTAGAACCATATTTCTGTTGTTTGAAGTCTTTTATTTATCTATGGAGATAGTCCACCATTCACTTCTACATAGGAGTACATATATTACATAACAGTTCAGTACTCTTTTCTTTGTTTTCAATGAAACTTTCCTCATTGCCGTTGTTTAAAACAGCACTCTACCTGCCGGAAGGTCCCGTATGTCAAGAAGAATTACAGAAGCTCAATACGTGAATAGAATAAGGCTATTCATATTAGAAATTTTCAACTAATCATTTGTTGCTCTTCATTACTGATTTATTTTATTTCAGAAGCAATTCTGAAAATAGTAAAATTTACTACCAAATTTTGGCCAGAGATAGTATTGGCAAATGTTCAAGTCTGTGTTTAACAGGTTAAAGAAAGCTGGAGAAATCTTCAGTGGAAGTCTCATGTTCAAAACAATAAATATAATTGTCTGAATAATTCATGCTCTACTGTGTCAATTTTTTTTTTCTTTTTTAATTTTTCATTTAACTGTTTGAGCCCTTTCATTTTCAATGATGCAGATTTCTCTGAACAAATAATCAAGTTTGCATATACCTTACAGCACTAATGCTAACTTTCTTCATTTTTGTGCTATGTCCTTCAGAACATGGGTGATCATGGCTCTTGTACCTTTTTCCAAAGATATTAGTGCAGTGAAATCAAATTGTCTGAACTCAACTTACCAATTCCATTCTCTGCATTATTAATTGCTAGGTCAGCTGTGCTTCCATCTTTATCCACCCACTACAAAAAAAAAAAAAATATATACGATAAAAAAGAAAAAAAAATCCCACACAAGATTCTTTTATATAAGTAGACAGCTTTTACCATAACATTAAAGCTTTGGCTTCATATTCTTTTTTTGGATTGTTGATTGAACTACTTTCAAAAGATATTCCATTGTGATCAAAACTTATTTCTTGTCTACAACTCTAAAATATTGCATGTTGCTGACAAGTTGAACATGAGACTTCTGTTCTTTAACCTTTTTAACTTAAGTTTCTATTGCTTTTTCATTTCGGCATTTCTTGTTTGAATTTTGTTATAAGTTTGACAAGTCTATACAAGTTAATGTTTGTATTTATGATTGCAGTAGAATAAAAACTCTTCAAACAATCTTTGGATATCAACCATAAGTGCACATGATCCTGTAATACTTTATTTAGTGAAACCTCATTTCGTATGGAATACTATATTACAATGAAATGCTATGTTTACACATTTCCTCTATAAACAACATTTTCAGCAAGGCGTTTTCTAAAGTTCTATTTGCCATTATACTTAGTTGCCTTGAATTTCTTACTCTAGACATAACTAAACAGAGCTGACCATGGGGGATACATTTGAAGGATTTTATAATGGTTATATTATAATAAAACATTTATTTCAGCCAACTTAGTATTTTCTTCACTCATTTAAATAATTCTGTACAATTTTAAGAAAATTTAATTAAACAGATTAATAATAATTTGAATTATTTAGATAATCTATTAACTTTTTTTGTTCCATTTGACTAATAGTAATGTGAAATATCAGATGACCATAATGGTATAGGATTTCTCACTTATGACTGAAATTTGACAAGATATATATTTTTAAAAAAAGCTGTTGATAGAACCATGACAATTTTATTTCAAAATAAATAAAACAAATGAAATATTTTATTAAAATGTGATTTTGAAAATTACACAAATTAAATATTAGCATTAGAGTACTTGTTTTTTATGGTCCTTTCTTTGATCACTTCAGCCTTGATTATTAAACTGAACAAAAATCTGTAGTTATTTTATCATCTCAAGTCATTTATGCCATATTTGTTTTACTATCATGTAAGAAAAAATACTTAACTATAATCTATCATTTCATATGGCACCTTTTTCTCTCCCCACTTTTTTTTTTTTAAGAAGTCTTTCCTCTTTATTTCAATTGTTGCATTCTTTATTTTGTATTAAAGACAGAGATTGGGTTTTGAGTCAATCAATACATTATGCATGTTGCTGCATGTGGAATTGTTTTATATTATAACAGCTTGCATATCTTTTGCAATAAGACTTGATATTTTTTCCAGACAGTTACTCCTTGTTATTTGAATATGTATTCATTATTTTGATTTATGTTTTTGAAAATTTGAATTGTCATTATTTTAATTGCCTGAAGCAAGGCAGTAACTCCAGAAATTATCTCCCCATTTTCATACAATGTACATTGTTTTTAATATTACTTAATTTTTGGATTTCAATTTCTCAAGTGCTGTTGCTTATTTTTTTAGTTTTTATTATATTTTAGCTATTTTGTATTGTCAAAAGTTTCTTCAAAATGGAGGAATTTTCTAAAATGGAAATTTTGATTGAATAATTAAATCTCATTTTCAGGCAGGATGAATACAGTGGTTATAGAAATAAATATTATAATTTGTAAGAAATAAGGAAATGTATATTTGCAGATATTCAAATGTTAACTCAATAATGAGAAAATGATGTATATAAGGTATAGAAAAATAGCAGGGTAGCTGGAGCCTTCCAACCTTGTAAGACAATTCATTGAAAACATATTTTTGGAATAGTAACCCTCCCTTTTGTAAAAAAAAATTGTAATCCTCTCTATCCCTATATCACATTTTTAATTTGTGGATTTGTTTGCATTTTAAATGTACAGGTGCAAAGTTTTATTCTTTTGCAGGAAAAAAATTGAAACAACCAACAAATGTTCCGAAAGCTGGAATATAAAATGAAAAAATTCTCATTACTATTTGTGACCCCCTCTGAAATTGTACACTTATCCCAGAAGTCTTGATCTAAAAGAAGACAACTATGACAAAAATGAAACCTACAGCTTGGCAATGAATTTGATCATTTTGACTTATTGGGCTACCATGGAGGAGTACCATCTTGTTACAAATTACATGAAGATTTAAATAATAATTAGATAAATAGATTTTTAATATATTTTAGAAAAGAAAAAAAAAACACATTTAAAAATAAAGGACTTTTTATTTGACAATCATTCTTTAAATTCAATTTATTTTTTAGAAAATGCTTGCCATAAAAAAGATACTCATTTTGTTTATATATAACTGCAAAGAAGACCCTTCTGAAGAACTATTTTCATTTTGTTTTTGAAGATTAAAAAAAACTCTCCAAATTATCTCACATGAAGATATGTGTAAAAAAAATTTTCAATTGTTTTCTTTTTTTGTATGCTTATGGCCACAGTATTTTGAAACACTAGTTCCTGTATGATCACTGAAGTTAAGTAATGTTGAGCCTGGTTAATACTTAGATGATTGACCATTTGGGAATACCAGATGCTCTAAGCTTAGATGTTGTAGAAATTATTAAAACCAGCACTATTCCATTTTGGTTTAATTATAAATTATGTTTTTTATATAATTAGATGGGTCCTGGGCATGACAGTAAACTGCATCCGGCAGCAAAACCTCTGATTGGGAGGTTGTGAGGAGCATGAAACCACCTCTTAATTGCTGTTGTTCCCAGGTCCACCCTGACCTGGAGTAGTAGGACCTGTTAGGGTCCCAGCTATGGGCAAAAAGTTAAACCCCCAAACTTGGGTCAAAACACAATGAAGGTATGAAAATAGACTTTTATAGAAAAATATACATTTTTGAAAGGAAAAATTATTACTATAACACATTTTTGAAGGGAAAAATTATTCTTAGCAAAACATTTTTGAATACAAAACTAGAAGATACTTTCAGTTTTCTAAAATAAAAAAGGAATAAAAACTTTTTGGGCATTAAATAATCCACAGAGGTTGATATGTCTTTAAACAAAACTCAAGCTCAAATATAATTAGTGGGTATATGACTTAGAACATGATTCCAACCATGAAACCTAGGTTTGGATGTCATTGTTCCATTTATGAAGGATGTAACTTCTTGATAATATTGGCCTAGGGAGACAATCCTAGCATATGGTACCATTGAGAAATGCCTGCAAACCATACCACAAGTTGTGAGCAAAAATAGATAGATGGAACTGTTTGGAATTTGTCAATGGTTTTTACAGCATAAGTAATAAGTGATTGTCAGCATAGTTGCAGTATAAGCCACAGATTGAGTATTAAAAAGCACAAATATACCAGAGTAACTATTTTCAACAGAATTTAGTTAGCTAGTCTAGCAGACTGGCTTGCACAGAGAAGAGCAGTCATCCATTACTACTTTTATATTGTTACAAATATACCCCTGCCATAAAAAATGACAGCGAAATACTTGATAGGTTGTTACACACACACACACACACACACACACACGTATCTATAAAGATTATATATATATATATATATATATATATATATATATATATATATAATGTGTGTGTATGTTTGTGTGTCTCCATTGTAACAAACCCTACTCCTCCAAAACCCTTAGTCTGATTCCAACTAAAATTGGGTCACTTGTCAATCATGACATAAACCTTTGATGTCCATAAAAATTTTTCAAATCAATTTACAGGGTATGGCAGAAATTACGGTAATGCTTAGAATTTACGACCTCTTCTCCTCTTGGATGCCTTATGTGAATTCAACCAAAATTGGGTAACTTGTAGATCAAGGCCTGAATGCTTGATGTACACAAAAGTTTTTTGAATCAATATACACTGTTTGTCAAAAATCAGTGGCAAACATAATTTTGTGGTCTTTTTTTTAATCATATCACCCCAAGCAAGGTGTTAATGCTACTGATGTGCAGGGGGCCAACATAAGAGAAAAAGATTAGAGGAGATTGAAGAGAAGGACGAACCAGTTAGAAAGTAGCAAGAGAAGGATGGGAATACAGGTGTGAGGACATTTGCAAAGGTGGAGAGAAAGGAAAGAATATACAGTGCGGTGTGGAAAGAACTAGGGTCAAGTAGTTAAGAGATGAGTATTGATCTTGCAGTTAAATTCCTGGAGGTTGTAGCCATCAGGAAAACAAGAATAAGGAAGCAAGTTCCACAGGCGGGAAGTGCGAGAAAAGAAGCTGAAAGAGTAGAACTGTCGTCTGCATTTGGTTGATCTAACTGTGAATGGGTGAGACCCAGATGCCAGTCTGGGTGCACAAGTAAACACCTGTTGTGGAGGCACCAATGACTTAAGTTCGTTGGAGCAGAAGCCATGGAAGTGTTTATAGAACAGACAAAGGGAAGGCACATCTCATTGGTGGGAAAGTGGCTGTAGTTGAGCCACCAAATTCAGTGCCTATCACATTACTGATTCTCCTTTGGAGCCTGTCAAGAACACGGAGATGAACAGCGGGGGTACCAAACCATATATGGCAGTAGTACTCCATGCACTTGACGAATGGTTGATTTGTATATATGCAGGATGGTTTCAGGTGGGAAAAACATCCTGGTCTGACACAGCGACCCAACCTTCCTAGCAGTGGATTTAGCTATTGACTCAATGTAGTGGTTTCACTTGAGATCAGAAGAGAGGGTAAGGCCGAGGAGGTACAGAGTATTGCTCTCAGGGAGACTTGCTTGGTCCATGCTTATGGGAGGCAGGAGAGGTTGCTTGTGATGATTGACAGACAGCAGCTTGGTCTTAGACGCATTGAAATTTACGAGCCACTTCTTACCCCAATTCACCACAAAGTGTAGATCCCTTTCAAGATCAGCAGCGAGATTATGTTTGTCTGTCATGCCGAGATTCTTTCTGATGTGGGAGTAAATTGTGGTGTCATCTGCGTAGATGCCTACCTGGCTCTTGATCTCATCTGGGAGGTCATTTATGTAAATAAGGAAGAGCGTTGGGCCTAAGATAGAGCCCTGAGGGACACCAGCATTTGTACAGAAGGGTGTGGAGGCATACCCATTCAGGACAACCTTCATTATGCGGTTATGTAGGAAAGATTGGATTAGATCAAGCAATCGTCCGGTAATACCGTAACCCCATAGCTTGCATAGAAGGCCAGCATGTCAAACCCTGTCAAAAGCCTTAGAGATGTCCTGAGCAACAGCACGAGCCTCGCCGGACTCATCGAGGGCCTGGAGCATGTACTCCGTAATGGTTGTTAGCATGTTGGCCGTGGACTTGGCAAAGTGGAAGCCATACTGCTTGTTGAAGAAGAGTTTATGGGCAGTAAGATGCTGAACTATTTCAGCATTAATAATGGCCTCAAAGAGGACTTCCAGTATGCAGGAAAACAGGAAGCAGAGAGGCAGTAGTTATAGAGTTTAGAGAGGACAGAGGAGAGTTCAGGGGCACATTTCTTAAGAACAATCACTGGGATTCCATCACCACCGCTCGCCTTGTGGGGGTCAAGTTTTAATATTACACGGGATACTACTGTTGGGGTAATGTGTATATCATGCAGTTTAGCTTAAGTTCTAATAGGGAAGTTGGGTGAGGGTACTCCAGATGAGTCAAATGTGGAGTTGGATGAGAATCTGCGAGCAAAGCACTCAGCCTTGTCTACTGATGATGTGAGAACCTCAAATTCATTGATTAAAGGAGGGATAGAGGATTTGCTATTGTTCAGCACCCGTTTGCATATTTGCCAATAGTCTTTGGAGCCGAACTTGTGGTCAGCTATGCGCTGTCTCATTCTCTCAGCAAACAACCACTTGGTGTCATTCAGGATTTTCTTGCACTCATTACGAGCAGGCGTGAATAGGCACCTGTTGTGGTCTGATGGCTGTCTCCGAAGTAGTTGAAAGTAGTGATTCCTGTGGGCAATGGCGGCTGAATAGGCAGGGGAGAACCAAGGGGAGGAATGAGGTTTGAGACAAAACTTCCTAGTAGATATGAAGGCATCAATGTCAGCTTTCACCCACGACAAAATCACAGAAGCACAGTCATCGACTAGGAGATTGAACACTTTCCCCCAAGGGATGTCGCAAAGGAAGTCGCAGAAGGCGTCCCAGTCAGCTCTTTGGTAGCAGTAGGAGTTCCTATAAGTAGGAGGATCCTGGGGGGAGTGAGAGTGGAGAGAAGTATTAAGAGAGACAACAGCATGGTTGGAGTTGCCAAGGGGGCAAAGCTGTGAGACCTGGCAGGAGTCAGGTGCAGAGGTAAAGCATATATCTAGTAGAGAGGCATGTCCAGAGGGAGAGCTTGGAAAGCGTATGGGGAAGTTCACTATTGCTCTGGATAACACCTATTGAGTTCTCTCTACAGATATATAACACTTAATGTTTTATTTGAAGTAGATCTTGTTGGATTGTCCTCGCTATTCATGGACTTGACATCATCTATCTATCTATCTATCTATCTATATATATATATATATATATATATATATATACTCACACACAGACACACACACAATTGTCTTTATCATATTAGAGAGAACAATAAATTGGAGGTTTGGGTTTTGTGTTGGGTTTATTTGGAATGAATAAATAATGTTTACATTGTAATATTGTAAGTTTACGTATTTTTTTGGTACTTGGAAAATGAAAATGCACTTAGATTTACAAATACAACTTAAATAAAATCTTGTCAGTATCATATATAAAACAAAAAATGAATTTAAAATTAAAAAAGAAAAACATTAAAATATTTTTATAATTTTTTCTTATTTTTATATTTTTCATATAAGTGCTGAAAAGTTTTCCACTTAACCCTAATGAACAGACATGTTCACATGAAAATATGACAAGCTTTTTTTTTTTTTCACCCCAGGCAAAGCAATAAAGCCACTAGATGCAACAAGTTGCAAAGTTTTAGAGAATATGAAGGGGAAAAAATCACTGTTAAGAAAGAACAATAAAAGAACAAGAATAAAGACAGAAGATAACGATTGATATTGCATTTTAGTTTTTAAAGATCAAAGTTAACTGGAAACATGAAGCTGAAATAGTTTGACAAGTGAGAAATGTAATAGAAGAAACTGATAGCATAGAACTTAGGGTTATGTGTAGCAGTTTCAACTGTAAAATAAGACCTTGCCACCAATCTTGTACTGCACTTTAATTCATAAAGTCTATATACCTTAGAGGAAAGTTAATCAAAACAATTACCATGAAGGTATTTATGAAAAAGACACAAGGAGGTGACATTACAACAGGAGGAAAGTGACTAAAGGTGAGATGTTAGGTCAGGCCTAATAACATTGCAGATTCTTCTTTGGATTTTATCAAAAACTAGCAGTATAGCCCAGTGTTGCTTGGGTGTAATGAAAGCTTTAAAACTAATCCATGGTCCTGGAGATCAGACTCAGCCTAAAGAATATTTGTGTGAAGTTTGGTGAGAATCGGATAAAAATTGTGGAATTTGCATAAAGGGCATATAGACAGATAAACAGACACACACACAAACATCTTGCCTTTTATATATATATATATATATATATATATATATATAATCGATTTTCTGCACTATTGTAAGAACTGCAACCTTGAAACTTCTGAATATCATTTCTTATGTCTTTGTCTATGAGTTAATCAAATTTGATTAAAATCGGACCACTCATTCTATAACCTGATTTTTTTCGATTATCGATATTTATCGGGGATACCTCGACACAAAACCTAGCTAAGAACACTCGCAGACGCTTATAGTACAACTGTGTAAATTTTCAAAAAAATCGGTTCAGCAGTTTCGGAGTCTATAGGTAACGGATACGCACAGAGAGAGACAAAGTTCCATTTATAAATAAGTTTAGATATATAAATATATAGCAGGAGCACCAGACTAAATGTAGTAGCAATATTTAAAGCAAAGATAAATGGTGCATGTATAAGTGTGTAAGATAGATCTGGCAAGAAAAATTGTCTAGCATGAAAAAGGGAGCCAACTTTCCTAGCAACAAAAGCTTATGCTAGGAGAAACAAAATTATAAACAAACACATTCCAGTAGCTAGTGGCTATTTTTCAGTAGCAGTAAAAACAGATGTGAATATAACTACTATTAGATGGCAGCAAAGACTACGTCCTTGAAGAAGAGTATAATGATTCTTGATGAGAGCATTGAAGATGACAGACATCTATTACACTGGGAAAATAAATAAAACTGTCATGATGTCAATGTTTAACAGACAGCAGTGAAATAGGCTAAAATGTGTTTAATTTTTTTTAACCAAATGCAGTGGTTGGGTAACTCCTCTTTACTCATAAGATATAACTTATTTTCGGCCATACTGTCTAAAAAGCACCAATGCACATGAAAAATGCTAATATTTAATTTGCATGTATAATAAGTGCCCCTAGCTTTTAGGCATAAAAAACATTTTTGACAGATAATGTGTTAGTAGTAAAATAAATTTTAATGTCTTCCTCTAAACTAATTTCTATTTTTAAATATAATAATTTGTGATTAGCTGGACTGTTAAGAAATTTCTTAGAGGTTGACAGCAAAGATCCTCCTCTGCTCTTCTTTGCAGACTCTACCCACCACTGTTTGTATCTTGTTTCCTTTGTTCTAATATTCATTGCCTGTCATTGTGTGAAGTGAAGTCTTTTTGTCATAAAAATATTAATTTCTCTGTGTTATAATTGTTAATTGAAGTTTTTACATAGTAAAATGAATCTTTTTATTTTTGTTGCTGTTGATGACTCTTTAGACCAAAGGATGCAGAGGCTGGTATTTATATTCAACCTCTATTTGTATACTTTTTCTAATAAGAATAGAGCTTATAAGTTCAAGTCTCATTTGTGCTTACGTTAGATAATAAAAATTTTAAGTTTACTAAATCAAGCACGTTTCATTAAGAGTTTACAAACCCAGCAATACATTCCTAATTTGTATATTAATGTGATAAACATCTATACGTTTAATGAGCTAATTTTACAGTGGTGCTATGTCAAATTTGGCACCATTCTAAAATAATTTTCTTGTTAAATATTTTGAAAATGATTTTGCAGCTTTACTGAAAAATGTACTAATAACTGGTTTTGTGGATTCCTCTCAATTAACTTGCAAAATTAAATATAACAAAAAGAGAATAAATATAAAATAGAATAACCTTGTAAGATTCAGGATAAATTTTTCAAGACTTATTTTAGGAGTTGGTGAGAGAATAGGGTTTCAATGTTAGGAAATGGTATTCTGTTAGTTTGAATCATAGAAAGAATGGTAATGATAGAATTAGCTGTTTCCATACAGAAAATATTTGGAATTCATTGAACAAACAATGCTAATGTCAGCTGAAAACAGTTTTTTTAATAAATTAAAATTTCCAAATTCACTAAATGTGATAGCTCGTCTAATATTAATGGGAGATTCTTTATAAACTTTTTGTTTCTTATCAATCAAAGCTAACATTGATTATATCATTATTTTTTCAAGTTATATATACTCTCCATTTTTGTAGTTGCTGTTGTTGAGTTTTGCTCAGATGAAATTGAGCAGTATTGGAATGTTTTAATAAGTTATATTATATTTCATCTGACAAAGATCAATTTACTCTGACATAAAAAAATGTGTATATATAAGATGAATAAGCGTGCTCTTCCTGCATGTTTTAGAGTGAAGGCACTTCATCAATAATGAAAACGCTTATATAAAGCCAAATCAGTTTGTAGAGCTCATTGGTTATGGTCATCTATCTTGAAGGAAACTCAGATATAAAACCAAAATATTGATCTCTTTAAAAATCTTGAAGAAATCACTATAAACATTGATAAATAAGAAAATAAGAGAGATAACAAACACTATTCAATAATTATATTTTTTAAATTATTAAATTTATCTAAACTTATTTGTAAATGGAACTTTGTGTGTGTGTATCCATTACCTATAGACTCTGTAACGGCTGAACCGATTTCCTTGAAAATTTACACAGTTGTACTATAAGCGTCTGCGAGTGTTCTTAGCTAGGTTTTGTGTCGAGGTACCCCCAATAAATATCGAAAATTGATAATCGAAAAAATCGGGTTATAGCAGGAGTGGTCAGATTTTAATCAAATTTGATTAACTCATAGACAAAGACATAAGAAATGATATTCAGAAGTTTCGAGGCTACAGTTCTTACAATAGTGCAGAAAATCGATAATATATATATATAAGGCAAGATACCGGGTCTGATCAAAATCAGTTTTTCAGCCCTTTTATTTTAGTTTTTGCTTCAGGTTTGGCTCTAAGGAGGCATAATTGTAGTTCTTAGTCTCAGCCATGATACCATTTACTCAGAGGACTTATTTAGCCTTCAAAATTCAGTTTACAACGGAAAAAAAACTTATTTGATATCGATACCAAGAAATCAAAATTTGACTGACATACATTCATTTTCTTTCAGTTTACAGTTTCACTTTAACTGGAAACAGCTATTGCTTTTAAGTCTTTCGTGCCAACGTCCAAAGAGTCTGAGCTCCAGAACCATGGATTAGTTTTAAAGCTTTTATTACACCCAAGCAACGCCGGGCTATACTGCTAGTTATTTTATAAATTAAATCGATCCTGACTTGGCATCTTGAATTCAGTCACTTTCTCATTAACAAGATGTGACTTCTGTTTGTCATTTCTACAAATATTTTCATGACAACTCTTTCCTCTTTGAGCCTTGACTGCATGAATTTAATCCTGCTATTAGATTGGCGTTGTGGTGCAGTGGATATCAACTTGGAACGACAAATCGGGGAGCCGAGTTAGAATTCCAGTTGAATTCCTTGCGTTCACTTATGCACAAATACTCTTGGGAAAGGTATTAATCCCTCTCTTCCCTCTAGTTATGGATTAAATAATAGGACAGATTGGGTTCTATAGCCTTGGCTGGCAACCAGTCTACCGCAGAAAGCAATGGCAACCTACTGTGGGATAATCTTTTGTCCAGTCAGTCATGTCTCTTTTGAGGCATGATTGCCCAAGCGAGTATTATGTATGGAACTTAACTAACTGACTGATTGGATTGGCAACTAAGTTTTACTTTTACTTTTGTACTAGACGGATGCAACCGTCTATTTTATTCAAGTAGTTTTTTTTTAATATTTTTCGCCTCAGAACATACTTCAAATTTCTTGCTCCCCTACCACCTACGATCTTCAAAACTTTTAAATGCAGTGCCAATCATCATCTTTCTTTTATTGTCTTTTCTCTTCATTTTCCTTCACTAAAGTCTTATTTTCCTTCACACTCAGTAACCTCTTGTGTCATAGTGGTATCACCACCTTGCTTGGAGTGAAATGATTTAAAAAAAAAAAAATATTGACTGATATTCTCAAGCAAATTTCACGAGAAAATATTTATTTATAGGACCTAATAAGTTAGCCATTTATTTTGTATTTTTTCCATCAAAGTAAGCCAAGGTTTTGAGCTTATATTCAATGTCTTAAACAGTTTTTAATTTGGAGTTGTTTTTACAGTTCTAATTCCACTTTACGCATATAAAAATTAATTGCATATTTTCATATCTTTCCATGAACAGAATGACAAATCTGGTTTTAAACAAATTATCTTTTCTACCAAATGACTTGAACTAGTTACATTGGTTGTGTGGAAAGATGGTCCTTTTCTGACTTGCCTTAATGTATGTAGTACAATTTTCAAAGGTCATACAAACCTTACTGTTTGTATCAGACAGGGGAAAGGTTTTGTGACTAAGGTTAGGATGGAGGGGAGGAAATCTGTGTTGAACTTTATGCTTAAGAGCTCTTAGCAATGTGTGAGTTTATTGACCTTTGTTTGACTCTCAAGAACTTTTCTGTGATGACACCACTTCAAACCTCAATCAATCTATCAGACTTGTATGGAAGCTGTAACAAAGAATGTTGCTTATATATATATCTATCATGTGGGGGTGGTTCCAGTCCTATTTGTTTACTTTAGCAGCATCTAAATACTTCAAGTTAAATAGTCATGTGAATAAATTATATTGACTAACAATTAGTGACCAATAACTAACAATAATTAACAGAATGGGATTACAAATTTATCTTAGTAAATTTTTATTCATTGTAATGTTCCATTGCCTGGAATCCACTGTGTGAATGGATAACTATGTCAGACAATTTTTCTAATCAGAATCCATCTTGCTATAAATCTACCATGCATCCCTGCACTAAATCTTGTTGCCATATTTGCTTTGATGCTCTGGCTTCAACCATCCATCCGTGCATGGAGTACTGCTGCCATTTATGTTCAGGTGCGCCTGCCGTTTTCCACAGTGTTCTCGACAGGCTCCAAAGGAGAGTCTGTAATGTGATAGGTACTGATCTGGCAGCTCGACTGCCGCCACTTCCCCACCGTTGAAATGTGGCCTCCCTTTGTCTGTTCTATAAATACTTTCATGGCTTCTGCTCAGATGAACTTGAGTCACTGATGCCTCCTCAACAGGTGTTTACTCGTGCAACCAAACTGGCAACTGGATCCCACCCATTCACAGTCAGGTTAGCCAAATGTAGACAACAATTCTACTCCTGCAGCTTCTTCTCTCACACTTCCTGCCTGTGGAACTCGCTCCCATATTCTTGCTTTCCTGATGGCTACAACCTCCAGAAATTTAAATGCAAAGTCAATACTCATCTATTAACCACTGGACTCTAGCTCTCTCCCCACCCCCGTATAGCCTTCCCTTTCTCTCCACCTATGTATCTATCATCGTACCTGCATTCTCAGCTTTCTATTGCTCCTTTCTAACTAGTTTGTACTCCTCACTCTTTTCTAATTACTCTTTTTACAGTTATGTAGTCCCCTGCTCATCAGTGGCATTTCTGCCTTGCTCGGGGTGAAATGATTAAAAAAAAAAAAATCTCAAGATTTTCAACAAAATCCAAAGAAAGGTCTATAATGTTATTAGTCCTGATCTGGAATCGTGACAACAGTCACTTTTACACCACTGTGATATGGCTTCCCTCTGTCATTTTTATAAATTTTTTCATGACAGTTGTTCTAATGTGTTCTTCTTGATACCTTGACTGTATGAATTTAAGCATACTACTAGATTGGCAACTAGGTTTCATCATTTTACTGTTAAAATAATTAGATGCAACTGTGAGTTCTATTCTAATAGTTTATTTTCTCACACCTCTTACCTTTGGAACTCTTTTCTGATTTCTTGCTTCCCTGCTAACTACAATCTTCAAAATTGTAAATGTAATTTAAGCTGCCATCTTATGTTTTCTTGAATCCTGTTCTTTTATTGCCATTTTTCCTCACCAAAGTTTTATTCTATTTCACTCCCAAATAACACATAGCATCTTATTGGCATTGTTGCTTTGCTTGTGGTGAAATGATTTAAAAATTTTAAATAAGTTTCTCAATTGAATGACCATAACAAGTACAAAAGGAAGTTTTTATTTTTAATATCAGTACACTCCATGCAAAGCAGTAAAGCCACTAAGACACAAGAAGCTACAGGGTATGGAAAAATTAAGAACAAAAAGATTAATGAGCAGGGGAAAGAAATAGTAACCGTTAGGGCAGCAGATAGTGATTGGCATTATGTTTAAATTTTTGCAGATTAAAATTGACTGGAAAGCATAGAGTAGGGAGGGAGTTCCACAATCAAGAAGTACAAGAAAAACTCTTAGCATAGAATTTGCAACTACATCTGGCCAACTCAACTGTAAATTGGTGAGATCTCAATATCAGTCTAGTCAGTCAGTTAAGTGCCATACGTGAAACGTGCTTGGGCGATCATGTCTTGAAAGAGACATGACTGACTGACTGGGCAGAAGATTATCCCACAGTAGGTTGCCATTGCTTTCTGTGGTAGACTGGTTGCCAGCCAAGGCTATAGAACCCAATCTGTCCTGTTATTTAACCCATAACTGGAAGGAATAGACGGATTAATACCTTTCCCAAGGGTATTTGCGCGTAAGTGAATGCAATGAATTCAACTGGAATTCGAACTCGGCTCCCCGATTTCTCATTCTGAGCCGATATCCGCTGCACCACAACACAGACTGTTCTTAAATACCAAAACTCTAGCAAGAAGCTCATCCAAACAATTACCATGAAAGTATTTATAGAAAAAACATAAAGAGGTAACCTTATGGTAGTGGAAAAAGTGACTGAAACCGAGCAGCCAGATCAGGACCAATAATATTGCTGATTCTTTTATCAAGAACTTCTAATTATACAACAAGAGCACTGGACCATATGTGGCAGTAATATTTTAAGTATGGATGACTGGTAGGCATAGATGTGTAAGAGATTAAGGGGAGAAAAATTGTCTTGCATAACACAGTGGAATAACTTTTTTAGCAGGTGACCTAGCAACAGATTCAATATTCATGTCAGTCAAGAAAAACCAGTAAATAACACTAAATAAGTAAATATTAGTAATTGTTCTATTTACTAGTGTTGAAGATGCTCTGGCCTAAAGAATGTACCCCATTCTTGTACAACATTGATGGCTGGGTTGTATACATAAAATTAAGTAACATATATAACCTATGGCTTGAAGGACACAGTAGAGGTTTTAAACTTATTTCAGGGAGAAAATGTTATGAACACTTGGAAATACAATGACTCTGATTGCTTATATAATTTTTTCTTTTTCTTTTTTTAATTTTTGTTGCTCAGTAGCAATGTGCCTTTCACACTGCTGGCATTGAAAGCCTGTATGTACCAAATTTTTAGTCCAACCCATCCAGTAGTTTTCCTTTTTCTATAGATAAAAAATCAGCTTTTGTTAAAAAGAAATAAATGATAACGTTGACATTGTTCGATGTTTCATGTATTATCTTCACAAGGGATTTTATAAACATAGAGAAAAATTGAACATACAAATAAAATTCAATAAAAGAACTCCTTCATCTCAAACAGTTGTTAAATGATTTAAGAGTAATATTCAATATCTTTATAGAATTATTTTTAAGATCATATTAGACATTAAAGAATCAAACATTGACTAAATTTCTTAAATTTAAAGTTTAAAGATATTCATTGAGCATATAATTACTGTCTTTGTGTATATTTAGTTTAGATAATTTTCTATATTTTTTTTAATCACAATTCTAAAATATCTAAATGAATGAAAGAAATTTATCATCTACAAATAACAGGTATTGTGGTAACTACAGTTTAGCTGCAAATAAATTTGTTATAAATAAAACTATAAGTAAATTTGAATGATAAAAATGTCTATTAAAGTTATTGCAGCATCTAGAAAATGGTAATGGCTCATGTTGCAGTCAATGGGAAAGCTTTGGAACTAAATGAGATGAAAAAAAAAATGCCCTATGTTATTCATTTCATACCTTAAAAGGACTTCTTCAAACTAATAGCGTTTTTATCAATAGTGTCTCACACATATGCACTCCATATTCGATTTGTCTGAAAGGTAACTTCTTGATGTTCTGATGTTATTGGTCTGAGGAAAGTAATCCTAGTGTGTGGCACCTTTGCAATGTGCTTGAAAAAGCATACCATGAGTTGACCCTAGCCTTGTGAATGAAATTGGGTAAACAAATACTGGAGAGTTGTTGTTGGTTGTACTAGCATGAAGTCACAAGTCATTGTGACCAAGGATTTGAGCACGCTGGCTTTGTTTAGATTATTGATCACATAAAATAACATGCTTTTTCCCAAAAACTGTAACTAAGGTCTGATCAGTATAGTTGCAGTATAATAATGAGACTATAGGGGTGGAGAAATACAAAAAATGCTGGTTACAATTTTACATTGAGAAACACTGAAGATACTGGAATTCTTAGCTTTACCTTTTTTTTTCTTTTTTTTATTACTATTCTTTTTAAATGTTCTATTTCGCAACAAAAGCAAGTTTTTTTTGTTTTTTTTTATAAAGATAGTAGGTATGTTGTATAATCCTGGAGGTAAATTTACTGTAGAATATTCTGAAGTTAGTGCCCTTTCAATAAATTTTTGCCATAATAAATTACTTGTTTAATTAAAGCTGCATTCTCTAAGTTGAAATTAATAAACCTATTAGGACAAATGACTAATGCATTGAATGTATTTTGTAAAAGATCCCTTTTATGTTCAATATCATGACGGATGTTTATCTATTATATTTCTTGGGATATTTTTACAGCTGTTTTATAAATTCCTGCTTCAGATTTAAGATGATTATTTTGTTTTGTGTTAATTAAATCTCTTATTGTTTTTGATGTAGTAACAAATTTTATAAGATAAGATAAATTCTTTTTGATTGTAGTCTGATATATTGGTTTGAATATTAAAACTTTCATAAAATAATATTTTCTTTTCAGTGTATTTGTCTTTTAAATAAATTACACAACTCTTATTTCATGTTAGAATCATTTCTTTAAAAAAAAGATAATAAATCAGCAAGCTACAGACATTTCTTAACAGAAAATTTCATAATCTTTTCGTTACTTTTATCCTAATATTTTTACTTTTATTTTTAAAAATATTTATGTCTGTAACAGCAGGGTTAGAGATTTTTTTTTTTTTTAAGAAATCAGTAAGTCTATGCTGCCATTTTCATTCTGTTCATACAAATAAAAAAAAATAATTATATCTTGTAAGATAATGTTTCTTTAATGTAATTTACTTCTATGAAGCTAATGGTCACATATTGAAACACTAGCAGTATAGCCCGGCGTTGCTCGGGTGTAATGAAAGCTTTAAACTAATCCATGGTCCTGGAGCTCAGACTCTTTGGACGTTGGCACGAAAGACTAAAAAGCAATAGTTGTTTTCAGTTAAAGCAAAACTGTAGGCTGAAAGAAAAATGAATGGATGTAAGTAAAATTTTCATTTCCTGGTATCGATATCAAATAAGTTTTTTTTTCGTCATAAACTGAATTTTGAAGGCTAAATAAGTCCTCTGAGTAAATGGTATCATGGCTGAGACTAAGAACTACAATTATACCTACTTAAAGACAAACCCAAAGCAAAAACTAAAATAAAAGGGCTGAAAAAATACAGACATACAGGCAGATAAAGAGACACACACACAAACATCTTGCCTTTTATATATATATATATATATATATATATATATATATAAAATCGATTTTCTGCACTATTGTAAGAACTGCAACCTTGAAACTTCTGAATATCATTTCTTATGTCTTTGTCTATGAGTCGATCAAATTTGATTAAAATCGGACCATTCTTTCTATAACCCAATTCTTTCGATTATCAATTTTCGATATTTATCAGGGGTACCTCAACACAAAACCTAGCTAGGAACACTCACAGACACTTATAGTACAACTGTGTAAACTTTCAAGAAAATCGGTTCAGCTGTTTCGGAGTCTATAGGTAAAGGGGACACACACACAAAGTTCCATTTATAAATAAGTTTAGATTTCTTCTCGTATGATCACTGAAGTTAAGCAACATTGAGTTTGGTCAATACCTAGATGGGTGACTACTTGAGAATACAGATCCTTTAAGCTTTGGCTGTGTAGGTGGGGTAATGGATAGTGACTCAGAATTGGAAATCAGAAGCCCAAGTTCCAATTTCAGTTGATTTTGTTATATTCACTTACATGCAAATACCTTTGGAAAAATCTATGAGGCAACCTATTTTTCTCTCCAGCTATGGATTAATTAGTAGAACTGATATCAGTAAAAATCATTATCTCAAAAAATTCTCATCATCTAAAAGTATTTTTGGGCTTTAAATAAAGTTATAAAAGATCAATAAGCTGTATAAAAACAACTCAATCAGTACATTTACAATTTTGGCTACTACTTTTTCCTTCTACCATAAAACTAGCAGAAGCTAACAAAAGCTTTGATGTTCTTTGTGTGTAAGGGTCTAGTCCAATCATAAATTGATTGATTTTACTATGGTTACTTTAGTATTGAGACCTAGAATATTATACTTGGACCATTGCAATACAAAATTCTTGGCCTCTACCCCACACCCACTTACCTGTACCATCTTCCATAGCTACTCTTGTGTTCAGAAAACCAACAAAAGACTGACCAAATATTGGCCAGCTTTTGATAACTGACCCCATGGATTATAGTCTGTTTTTCCGTAGAGATCAGTCTTCATTTCCTTTCAAATTCCTTATAATGTTTTCCAAATATAAATCGTAACAAAGTTTTAACTTTGTTATCTACTCAGTTTAATACTTATAAAATTTGTAATACTCACTGTATACTGGAATTTTATATAAAAAAAAAAATGTTGCCCCATTCCCTGCCATTGGATAATATTGTACTGTTGGTGATTGCCTATGTTTGTAATATAAGGTTTTCTCATTTTTGGTCATCCATACTTCAGCTGTTCCATGAGATTCTTTTAAATTTAAAAGAACTTTCATCACTTGAAGAAGGAAAACGTTATGTTTTATGCGTTATAAGAAAGTAAATGAACATTGGCTTCTATATCCTTATGCTGTTAGTAATAATACTTCCTTCATTCCTAACAACTTGTATTTTTTTCATTTATAATGTACAATATATCAATAAAGTGTTGAAACATGCATCAAATTTTAGGTAACAAATATTACAAAATTGAGCATTTAATCATTAAGTTTTTTCTCCCTCCACCAGAAATAACTAATGAAAAAAAATGACTAAAACTAAGCAGAGAAATGGTAGCTAATGTTATAGTCATTGGGTAGCAATAAAATCCATGACTTTGATTGATTGTGCCATGTTCAAATACAAAGATGTTAATTTCCTCCTCCTTTTTCCACTGCCAAGATGAGTATGTATGGTTATTTTCTAATCATAGCATAAATGTGGCACAAGATTGAATGAATGAGGCACTTAGTGAGGATCGAACACACTACTCAGTTGTAATTGCTACTTGCTATAGTAAACAAGCTTGCTAGCCATTACACCAAGTTCATGTGTGCAGGATTTGTGTATGTATGCATGTATTTTTGTATGTTCGTTTTATAGATTTGTATGTGTGTGCATCTTTGTTTTGTGGATTTGTGTGTGCGTGTCTGCTCTGTGGGATTTTCGTGTGTGTGCCTTATGTGATATACAGATAAGTATGACTACTATCATGATGAGTATTATTTTCAAGTTATATATATATATATATATATATAGCATAGTGATGATCCACGTAAACTGTCTTAATATGTATAGGAAAGAATATTAAAACGTTTTGAGTTTGAAAATGTGTTGTTTTTTGTTTGTTTTTTTTTTTTGACAGTATTTGTTTATTTCTACTATTAGTAGTTTTAATATTCTTTCCTATACATATATATATATATATATATATATATATATATATAATTAGAAAATAACCAAAAATGCTGTAAGGTTTACTTCTTTTGATGCTTGACTGCATACATAATTGTTAATATAATTAAATTTTATTTATGACAAAGGCAAAAGGTTCCTGAAATTTCTTGCCATATACTAAAATAAAAAGTAATGCTTATATTTATAAAAACCCAAGATATCTTTTTCCTTGAATCTTAGTTATTGCACATTTTTATTTTGTTTCAGTGTACTGAAACCATGAAAAGAACCATTGGTAAAGTACTGTACTTTGGATGTAGTATATTCTTGTCTAAACAAGATATCGTAATGCTCCAGGAAAAACTGTTTACTTTACAACTTCCACTTACACAAAAGAATCCCTTCATGAATACATTGGCAGAAGGAAGAGTAAAGAGAAAACAGCCCATCCATGTGAAAGTCAGATCATTATATAAGCCATGAAAAATTCTTGTGATGCATTAATGATAATTATTTTTGAAAAATGGTACAATGAACAAATAATGAACTTAGGAAGCTAGGGATTAACCTTAAAACTGACATTTTTGCTGGTGAAGAAATCAGTCAAATTCTTTTGGAATATTTACTTGGTTGTTTATAGCTTACTGGTCACAAAGCCTAGAATTTTCATTGGAGCTAGTTTGTCTCATTTGGATTGACACAATCTTCCTACACTTATTGCCTCAAATGTAGATTTTTCTAAGCTTAATACATATCTTTATGAACATTAAATACAAGCTATTTAACCTAAACTTAAAATTTGGCCTAATTCCATTGATATCTAAGATTTTCTGCTATATTCAAATAGGATTGGTTGATTTGTTTTGCACTTTTATAACAATTATAAGAATTTATGTGTATTTATGACAAAAGGGCATCATTCTATAATTTTTGTTAGTATAATGCAGTTTAAATGCCTGAACTTGAAAAATAAATCAATCTTCAGTTCAGTCTGAGTGATTTTACAAGAAAGTATCAATTAAATCTATACTTAAATTTATATACCAAGTTTTTTAACTATTAATTACAAAGTAGTTTTCCTTGACCTGTCTGCATTCTTTTGTCAGCCATACTGGTATAATGTTGATAATATCTTAATAATAAAAATAATTAAGCTTTGGGCTAATCATTTGCAAAACAAACACACACACACAACAATTTAACTATTTTTAGTGAATACTCATAATTCAGTAGATACTCCATTTATATTTAAATAGTTTATTTTCTCAAATATTCAGGTAAGTTGATGAAAATAAATAAAACAGTTTAATAAATAAATGGAAAGTCTACTCAAATATGAGTACCCATTAAAAATAACATTTAAAGTGATAAAAATCTGTCAAGTTGATAAATACAATCCATTACCTTAGAAAATTACTTTTTTTACATGTGTGTGCACATATATTGTATCGAGGCAGCAAATAATTTTCTAAACATAAACTGTTAAATATAAGAGACAATGAATGTCTATTATGTTTAATCATGAGCCGTTCTAAATGTCGTATTTTGGCTTTAATTTCAGTTGAAAATAAAGACAAAAATTCTCCAACGTTTGGATAATTTTTTATTAATTTGGTTCTAAGCTTTTGGCTCACATGTGCCATCTTCAAAGAGGTTATTAAGACGATAACACAATAACATCCACCATCACCGACGATTTTATTTTGTGTTGACCTAAAACTCCGCTAGGCAACGGCAATAGTTACCAAAAATAACGAACGCAGTTCGCAAATTTGCAATGAAGTTCTGACGTCACACCGCGTGATAGCGCAAAATGACAACAGAACCATGTATTCAAATGCAATGTAATGTGTCATGGCCAGATTTAAACGTGATTTTATTAAGTGTGGGTTGTCTGGATTTAATGTACATGGCCTCTAATATGCCTAGTGGAGTTTTATGTCAACACAAAATAAAATCGTCGATGATGGTGGATGTTATTGTGTTATATTCTTAATAACCTCTCTGAAGATGGTTCATGTGAGCCAAAAGCTTAGAACCAAATTAATAAAAAATTATCCAAATGTTGGAGAATTTTTGTTTTTATTTTCAACTGAAATTAAAGCCAAAATATGACGTTTAGAACAGCTCATGATGAAACATAATAGACATTCATTGTCTCTTATATTTAACAGTATATGTTTAGAATATATATATATATTTTCTTTTTAATCATATCACCCCAAGCAAGGTGGTAACACCACTGATGTGCAGGGGGCTATATAAGAGTGAGAAAATTAGAAAAGAGAAAATTGGAAACCACATCCCAAGCAAGAAACAAGGGATGAGCCTCTTCACCTGTTCAATAGATGTGGGTGGAGTGTGAACCGGGTGATAGTTTAGTCTATCTACTCCAATTGAAAAAAAAAAAAAACTAAGGGAGAAGATTAGAAAAGAGAAAACCGGAAACTGCATCTTAAACAGGAAACAAGGGATGAGTCTCTTCACCTGTTCAATAGATGTGGGTGGAATGTGAACCAGGTGATAGTTTATCTACTCCAATTCCAAAAAAAAAAAAAAAATAACAGAAAAAGAACAAAGTGAGATTAGAAAAGAGAAAACCGGAAACCACATCCTAAGCAGGAAGCAAGGGATGAGCCTATTCACCTGTTCAATAGGTGTGGATAGAGTGTGAACTGGGTGATAGTTTAGTCTATCTATTCCAATTATATATATATTTTTAATTTGTAAACTAGTTGTTATGCTACCTAGGTTTCTACCATGTGGTTTTCAGGCAATTTGCAATAACTGATTTTACCGTTTTTTTTTCTTTTTTTTCAAGAACACTCATGTAACGAGGACTTAGAAGAAAAGTTAGCTATTATGTTATTCCCAAACAAATATGAATTACTGAATGTAAGAACAAAAATTATGACTAACTTTAACCAGACCATAAAATACCTATTAGGGTCATACAACCATGGATGAAAACGTTATAACTTCTAATTTTGAAAATTGCACATTGAAAAAATCTGTTACGTGTATGTTCTTAAAAAAACCCGTAAAATCAATTATTGCAAATTGCCTGAAGATACCACATTGCAGAAAGACCTAGGTTGTGTAATCTACAAATGAAAAATATTCAATATTCAAAAGTTCTACAATATAATTGTATTGAACACTTTTTAATACACCTTTGTACTGGTCTAATTTAATTATGACCAAAAACTAAGTAATTAAATAATCATATATATATATATATATCACATGGAGCACTGATGTTAATAAAATAGTGCTTGATGTAATATAACAGAGCTATAAATTATATTAATAGATATACATTTTTTTTATTATCAGCACCAGAAAATTGTATTGTGCCTGAAACTGAGTTGAGCTACCATCGAGAGAACAAAAATGTATATTTATTAATATATAGAATTTTAGCTGATTAACATTACCTTCAGCATCTTGATTCTAAAGTTTCATAGACAGCAATCGTCTCATCCACTCAACTGGATTTTTGCTATGTTTATAAGCTAATGAGTGGTCAGTATTGTAGTAAAAACATAAATATAAAGTAATCAATACTGTTAGTTTCATGCCTCAAGCAATCATTTGAGGCTTGAAACAGACAATCACTATGCAGTTTTGATTTCTATGTCCATATACTTTTGTATGTGTGTATCATTTTTCAGGTAGTGTACAGATACTACACTGATTCTAGGCTGAAGTGACAATCCACATGTAAATAATTCTATCGATATTGACAAGAATTATCTAAGTTATAATAGGAAATGACTTACCATTAGATGTTGGCATTTTAATGAATATTTAGACTTTAGTTATTAATTTTCCTCTTTAATAACTAAGTCCTGGTTGCTCTTAGTGATCGTGATAGTTTTGTGATAATACGTTTTAGTCGATTGATATTTGCACTTTGTATTTATCTTAAAAAAGTACTTTTAAAATTTGTATAATATCAATTTGCAATACTTATGACAATAATATAATATATACTTTTTTACGCTCCTGTTTGAAGAAAGCATCAATGAATGTTTCATTACAAATTGAAAATGCTGTAAAATTCACATGAGGAAGGAAAGAAAAACAGGTCAGTTGTTTAAAAGGTCAACTTAAAATTTTAATTATAAATGACTAATGTTTGGGATCCACAGATGTTTATTTTTATTACTTTCTCTGAATAAAAAATGGTGATATAGATATCTTTAATGATAGACTGTTTCACATCTACTTTTCCAGAAACCTTTATGGCAAACTGTGAGTCTATCTGAAAATCAATTGTTTATAGGAACACAGACATCAGACTTTTCAGTAAAACATTAACTACAGAATAAAACAGAAACAGCTAATTTTTTGCAAAATAAGTATTTTTATAGGTATTCATTAAAATGAATACAGTAGAACAGAATACAGACCTTGCCAGGGCCGTAGCTGATGCTAAGAAAAACACCGGGCAGAGAGAAAATTGCCCGGATTTATTAGTTGACAATGTGATGACGTCATCAGTGTCATGTGTTTCCATAAACTATGATTTTTTTGGCTATTCCAATGGAAATTAGTTACGAATGTGAACGAAAGCAGGAAATCAGGTTCGAACTTTCTGAGTATAACCAGTTTTCTCTCCCAAAATTAATAAATAAACAAACAGATTTTTACTGCGTTCATTCGAATGTTTTCTTCGTTTTTCATTCTTTCTTTCTTTCTTTCTTTCTTCGTGAATTGTTTAGTTTGATTTCTGATGAAGACATTTTTCCTTGCCCGAATTTTCACTATGATTGCACGGATTGGCCCGGACCCGTGCCTGGTGTGCCTGGTAGTCAGATACGGTCATGGACCTCGCTACAATAGTAATGAGTGTGAGGTACTAACAAAAGACAGTAATAATCTACAAAATTAGAATACTAAATATGGCTCCAATGTGAGGTAGTGTGTCATGGAGCTTTATAGAGTTCAATAGTAACAGATTTTGTCCTGATTTATTACATTAGCTGCTTAAGTTATGGAATGTTTCTTACAATAAGCTCATATTCAACTTTTCTTTTAAGTTATGTTTTCTTCTTTGCATTCACTTACACACAAATACCCTTGGGAAAAGTATTAATCTATCTCTTCTCCCTCCAGCCATGGTTTAAATAAGCACAGCAGATTGGGTTCTATAGCCAATCAGTTTACCACAGAAAGTAATGGCAACATACTGAGGAAAAATCTTCTGCCCAGTCAGTCAGGTCTCTTTCAAGACATGATTGTCCAAGCGTGTATCATGTATGGCACTTAAATGACTGAACACTTTTCTAAATGTTGGTGTAAAACAATAATTTTAACTTTTGTCTCATGTGAAGATGTAAGAAAGAAATTTTCTTGACTTTGTCCAAAAGCAATTAAAAGTAAAAAAAAAAAAAATTAATTACATTAAAATCACTGTTCAAGAAAACTGTCAATAAAAGAAAATATTCTTGATTCTTAATGACATAATTGATATTAGAATATTTCTGTTTATATTGGTGTGTGTGGTGTTATGTGTGACCAGATGTAAGCTTTAGTTCCGAATGGTACTGTTTTGTAAGGCTGCCATATATAAAATGGGTCAGTATTCTTTAATGAGAATGGTGAATTCTGTGTCAATTCGTTTTTCTTTAGATGTTATCTCAAATTACAAGTGACAATTATGAATAGTAATATTCTATAAAATAAATAACTTAATGATTACACTCAGCAGTTATTTTTATCATTTTATATACTAATGCCCACCCATTATAAGGCTCAAAAGCCACATTGTATTGTCGTATAAATGTAGGAAAAGGCAAGGAGTTTATGACGTTATATTGGAAAGGCTTGTGATGTTTTATTTGTGGGAAAGTGACTCATTACACACAAAGCTGTATAAATAGTTTTGAGCTTTATCAAGACAGGCTTATAAACAAAAAGTGCGGAATTTTTTTTTATCATTTTCCCCAAGCAAGGCAGAATTGACACTGGTGCGCAGGGGGAGGTTACATAAGAGGTGAGTGATGAGAAAGAGAAACAGGTTACAGAGGAGTCAGAGAATGAGTAAGAAATGGATGAGAATACAGGTGTGAAGAGGACTGCAAGATAGCGGAGTGGAAAGGAAAAAGAACATGATACAAGGGTTATCATGGAAAGGATGTGAGTCAAGAAGATAAGAGATGGCAATTGACTTTGCATTTAAATTCTTGGAGATTGTAGCTTTCAGGGAAACAAGTATATGAGAGAGAATTCCATAGGTGGGAAATGTGAGCAAAAAAGCTGATAGAGTAGAAGATGCAGTTACATTTGATTGGTTTCACTGTAAAAGGGTGGGACCTAGCGTGCTAGTCTAGTAGCTCAAGTAAATTTATGAAGTGGGGGCACCAGGGAGCTAAGCTCATCAGAGCAGAAGCCATGAAAGTATTTGTATAATGTTTCTAGCCTCCTGTATGGAAGTTACAATTTCCTTTCAGATAAAGAAAGCTCAAAGAAGCATATACTGAGAATAACAGAGATGGAACATATGAGCAATAAGAAAGTTTTAAAAAACAAACAAATGGGAACTAGAAAGGCACTCAAGAGAAAGAAAGAAACTTGAAATTCCTGAGACTTGAGAAAGGACAGTTTGGAAAACTTAATACTCATAGGACCTATCAAAAGGAGGAGGAGTATGGGTAAACAGTAAGGAACTTGACTAATTAATTTGTATGAATAAATGGTAGAGCAGGAAAAAGAAGGATGGTAAAATTCAAACATTGGTTAAAGCTACAAAGGACAGGAAACTGTGGAGAGCCATGATTGCTTATATTTTGAAGGAACAATGCATAAATGTTGATGACTGGTGTTAATTTAACACCTAAACCTGTATGACTCCCATGTCTCCTGATGACTCCAAAATCTCTATACTGTTATGAAGTTTGCCTGTTAGTTATATAGTCAAACCATTTGCTTGAAGGCATGTGTATAAATCAGTGTGATTTCTCATCTTCAGCATGGCTGCTCATTTGCACAGACTCATTTGATTAAGTACCTCCAATTTTTTGCTGAAAAAACAGCAAAGCATGATGAGAAAGGCTCCAAACTTAATAAATACAAAGTTTTGTTGTCAAAAGTTTATTAAGAGGAAAGACCAAACTATTTTTGATTATTTTTATTAAATTTTTTAATTCTTTCCTGCACATTCAAAATTTGAGTTAAAATCTTTCTTTTTTTTTTCCAGTGGTGTAACAAGGCTATGAGAATTTTAGAGCCCTTTTTCTATTAAAATACCACATTAATTTGGATGTTCTTGCAAAAATCAACTATTTGCCAGATTTTAATGAAACTTTCAGGACTTATTAAATTATTTCTGAAGTTATTTTTAGAAAATCATAATAAAAATATTTTGTTGGCTTATTGGTTAAAAGCAGAACACCTTGGAGAATATAAATTATCCATTTCTTTCTTTTTCTTTTTCCAAACAGTTACTGTTTTCCAGAAAATCTGCTTATTCATAACACCTACATTTGAGTTTCTTCAAAATGCACGGTGCCAACCTGTGGTTTAAATTGCAACTCTACTGAGCATATCTTATTTACAGATCAAGCATGTACCCCATTAAGGACATATACAGTTTTGAATTCTAAATTGTCTTCCTCCTGTGCTGGTTGCTAACAATGGCTAGAGATTCCAATCTGCTCTACTATTTAATTCATAATTGAGGAAAGAATAGATGAATTATCACTTCTCCAAAGAGTATTTCTGAAAAAGTAAATGTGATGATTCTATCCAGAATTTGAACTCGGCTTCCTGCTTACTCTTTTGAAGCTTTTAACTGTTATACCACCTGCACATCCACATTTGTAATGCTTTTGTGTAAAAGTACAATTTCTCTTATTCTTTATGTCTAGAAAGAAAAATATTTCTGTGCTTTGAAAAGGCAATATCATGAAACAATTTTTTTTCAATAAAAATCAATTTTCTACTTTACATAGGATTTCTTCATTGGAAACAAATTTTTTTTCCTTTGGCTCATGTCATGTGTTACTGCTAATGGAGCACATCAATAACAAAAATAAATTTTTAGTTGACAAAAAAAAACATTGCAATATAGACCTTTCTTAATGATACATTACATTTATTTCACTTTGGTATAAAAAGTAAATGGATTAATTTTATCATAGAATGCTTTGGTTCATTAAGCTCAACATCAGTTCTAAGGAATCAGTTTATTGTCATTATAATAAATTTTGAACTTGTAGACTGGCACTTTAGAAAGCGAAATATATATTATGAAATTACAAATCAATGTGAAAATATAAAAAAAAAACTAAGTAATGGCAAATCAGGTTTTTTTTTCTTATTCTTCCTTGCTAAATTGTAGATATGTATTATACACTATCGCATGTTGTATAGTGAAAAAAATATTTTTATTTTTCTATCTGTATATATTTCTGAGATGAGATATTGTAATTATTTACATCATTTGGACAACTGTCCTCATTTTATTGCATTATTCCAATATATAACACGTGAAGAAGTTCAGAGTAGACAATGACTGAAACATTGTGAATATGGCAATAAAGATGAGAGCAACAGTCTGGCTGATGTAAATAATTCTATTTTCCTTTCTAAAAATATTAATGAAAAAAATTTTTTTGGTCTAAAGTTTCTATATACTATCAGTGTTAATGCATGACATATTTGTAAAATATCTCATTTGCTCCAGGAAAAATCATTTTTATCCTAGCTTTCATCGGCCATTAGGAATTATCTTGAATTCCTGAGAAGATACCTTGTTAGCCGCTCTCAAGTGGTTAATACATACTTATGAACACAAGAAAAATTATATAAAATCTTAATGATAATACCTTGTCTGTCATTTTTAATGAAACCTATATAAAGGGAGATTGTTGCCCAAATGCACTATATATATATATATATATATATATATAGCTTATTAAAAATGTATTTCTTATCCTTTTTATATATCCTCTAATATGTTTTTGCGCTTATGAATAATTTAACAATTATATGGAAATGTTTGTCTTTAACACTTTTACTGTTGTATCTGATTTTTCAAATGTGTAAAAATCTGAATATAAATGTTTAACTAAAGCATTCAGATATTTTTTATTTATTTTTGTATCTGCACAAAATTTGACATGCCTTTCTAATATAAATTCTTTGGTTGTTTCACTATTGTGGCCTTGTACCAAACTAAGAATAATTACCCTATTTAAGTAAGTATTTGAATCAACTTGTTCCTTTTGCATAGACGACTGTGGAAGATATGCAATTCTATATATCAAACTAATAGTAGGTAATTGAATGACAATATAGAAAAAGAATATTGTTATATATCTTGTCTATCAATTAGTAATGACTTTATTTAGGTACCTCCGGTCAAACCAATAACAAAACAGCATATATGAATAAAAACGTTCCCAAAATTAATAAAACAAACTTTTTCCTTCAAAATGTTTATATTATTATTAAGAGGAAAGATCAAAGTAATTTTTAATTATTTAATCCCTTCTTACATTTTCAAAATTTTGTCAGAAAGTTTTGTTTTGATTTGAGTTAGTGGCTAAGAAATGTTATGACTGTTTTACTATGGAAATGTAATGATTGCATTACCCACTTTTCTCGGTGACAAACACATTAATTTTGAAATTCTAGCAAAAATCAAATAATTGCCAGATTTTAATGAAACTTTCAGTACTCATTCACAAATGAATTAAATTATTTTTGAAATTATTATTTTTTTAAAACTCTTGATAAAAATGTTTTTTTTAACCTTTGTTACCCCAGCTCCACGTAAATCCATGAAATCTTAATAAATTTTACACTGATGGCTAACTTTTGTTTTATTAGTTCAACACAGGACTCATTGGGGAATAAATCATTTTTTTTTTATTTTAAGTTTGCAATCATTATCCAAAAACCTTCTCTGAAAAGTAAAATAAAAAATGCAATAAAACTCTGATATAATTTAATTTGATAAGTTTTTACTTGCTGGAATAAATAACTATTGAGGACATTATACTCTGAAGAAAAAAAAAATTTCGGTTAATAATAAAATTTTAAAAGAATTGTTTTCATTTTTTTTATATTTTTAATAATATATAAAATTTTAAAAATATTTTTAAAATCTTCAAAGAATTGATTGTGAGTAGACTTTTTAGTTAAGGACTGATGATTATATTGCCTATCTAAAATTGAAAAGTTTAATAAAAATCGTTTTGCAGAAATATTTTAAATTAAAAAAATTTTTTTGTGTGTAAATATGTTCATTTTGATTGAGTACGATGTTCCATAGGAGTCAACATGTTTCCATAAAAATTAAATTAGATATTTTTGCCACGCCTTAAACTTGATAACTTATTAATAAATAAAATAATATAACTTAGTTTGGTTATTTCAATTTCATTCTTTCTTATTAAATTAAAATTATTTTAAAAGAAATTAAAATTTTTTAACTTTTATTTATTCAGAAAGCATATTCAAATGCCTGGCTTTTAATCTAAACTAAAATTCTGTAAAATATTATATAATTGCAGAAAATATTAAGTTAAATTTTTAATTTTACTATTTAGCTAAAAACCAATAAAAAAAAAGGTATTAAAATATGAAAATTTTATGTTTTAACTTAATTGAAATTTTGGCCTGTATGGTCGCTATCCTTTTAGCGTTTTTGACAAATTCCAGCTGTCATATCTTTTGTCATCCTGAACGCAGATAAAAGAGGGCTACCAGAGTTAGTTTTTTTATTGTAAATTTCTGGCAGTAAGCAATTATTACTTGATTGAAATCAGATAAAGGTAAGTTTGAATTTTAAAAATTGACTTAAATGACTTGTCAGCTAGGTATATTGTATTTTTGCAAGACTTTTAAAACAGAAATTCTGCGACTGTTTACGTAATGTGTTGATCAGTCAAAAATGGTGGGAAATTTAAATTTTATTTTTTCAATTCAGAAAAAAATCAGATTAAAACCAATATAATTTCGGTTTAAAATACACCAGTGTATTTTTCTTTCTGGAATTAAAATTTAATCTCTTGGCTTTCAATTAAAGCTAATTTTAAAACTTGAAGATAACTTATTTTTTAAATTAAAATTAAAATTTAGGTATCGAAAATGGGTGGAGGTACCTAATTTTATTCATGGACTCTTTATAAATATCTATCTATCTATCTATCTATATATATATATATATATATATATATATATATATATATATATATATATCACTTTTTGGGACTGGAGTAGAGGTTTATTCCTTGTTTCCTGTTTAGGATTGATTTTCTGGTTCTTTCTAAAGTCTTCTCATTCTTTTTCGCTCTTCTGTCTTACTTGCATTATATTATTGTCTTGTTTGAGTGCCTTTCTCTCTATCTCATACATATATAAGATGCATTCTAGAAGTTTTCAGACTTTTTATTTTTATTTTTATTTTTTTTTTTTAGGAGAGCTAGTTCTAACTGCCCTAGATTATTGTAATTTTAGGATAAAATTTACTTCACCCTCACTACTTCTTCCCTGTGACTTTTGGATTTCTCCAAGCTGAAAGAAGAACCTCTTGTTGTTTTTGACAACATTGGTATGAGGCATGAGGCTGTGACAAGGATGCTGACACACCTTCAATTTGGATGACTTTTACTGGGCCTTCACAAAGTGGCTGGAATGCTACAACAAGTGCATTGTATTCAGAGGATCCTAATTTCAAGGATAATAGAGTTTTGTATTTCTTTGAACTCAAATGTCTCTTGTGAAAGTCTCAAAACTTCTGGAAAACATCTGATTTAAGACTATTGATGAAATCATTATTAGCCTAAAGAATACCTTTGAGGGACAAAATTCATAACATAGGCGTTCTTTCCATCTTGTCATTCAGTTATCCTCTATAGACAGAGCCCATTTTAGAATGCAAACGTTCATAAAATTTCACGGCTCATATTAAAAATAACCAAAATTTTGAACTTTCTAAAAAGTATCAAAAAATATAATTTGATAAAAACAAAAATCCTTTGGCCTTTCCTCTTAATAATAAAAAGATTTTGATGATAAAACTTTGTCTTATTAAATTTCGATCATTTTTTTTATCATATGCTCAATTTTTAGTAAATCTGTGGAGGTTTCTAGATTTATGTAATGTGTGCTTGCATATGCAGGTAGATAACAGACTTTATACATAGGGATGAAATTAGTGACTTAAAAATTCTATGACCTAGAGTAGTAGCACCTGTTGGGGGTCCCAGCTTTGGGCAAATACTGAATTTCCAAACAACAATCAACAGTAGATTTTTATAGTAAAATTACCAATACATTTTATGAACTATAAAATATATATCTAAAAACATAGCTTTTGAAAGTATAAATTTATGTACAAAATATCTGCAGTTGAAAACATAAAATTACGTACAAAATATTTAACCTGGAATAGACTTTAGAGATTGATATGCTGTCAAATGCAAATCATCCAAACAACCCACATGAAAGAACACTTTCATAACATTAGTCCATATAATATCCTATGATTATTTTAAAGAAATCAAACTGTATTTCAGAATATGACTTCAACGAAACTACAACATAAAATACACACATCACCACCTCTAGTAATTATGGTGTATGCACAAAAGCTGAGTATCATCTACCATGTATTCAATTGTGGAAGCAGAATAATGTATATAGTATTTTTATGACATCAAAGTTTCTAAGAAAATTAAATTTCAGCCTTAACCCTCTAGGGCCATTCGTATCATATTTGATACAGTATGAAAACAAGCCTTGAAAGAAATATTTTCCTGAAAAATTTTTTAAGAGAAATATTTTATAAATTTCAAATGAAAGCAGTACTGACTGCTCAGTCAATGAATACCAAATGTTTCCTTATAGGGAAATACCAAATGTTTCCTTATAGGGAAATACTGTATCAAATATGATATGAATGGCCCTAGAGGGTTAAATAACCTATAAAGAAGTTGATATGCTGTTAAACAAATTGATAACAAAAAATATTGACCTGCATATTTTATTTTCCTTTGATATTTCCAGAGTTCCTGATTGGATCAGAATATCTTGTCATTTAAGATAAAAATGAAATCTCATCTCAAACAAAAAATCTGATGTTTAATAAATGTATTTCAAGTACAGCTATCATCTTTTCTTTTCAGTTCAGGTAGAGTCTGCCTGAAGAATTTTTATATCTTGGAGACAGCTTAATAAATATCATGTCTGAGTCATAAAATGGCACTTATCTTCTTAAAACTCAAATAAATTTAGTGGTTAACCAAGAAATTTTTTTTTTTTTTTAATCATATCACCCCGAGCAAGGCAGTAACGCCACTGATGTGCAGGGGGCTATGTAAGAGTGAAAAGATTAGAAGAGAGAAAGCCGGAAACCACATCCTAAACAGGGAACAAGGGATGAGCCTCTACACTTGTTCAATAGACATGGGTGGAGTGTGAACCGGGCGATAGAAAAGCTCTTTGAATGCTGATTAATATTCATAAGAAATATGGTCATAAAGCTTAGCAAAGTTTTATGTAAACACAAGATAAAATCATCCTTGATAGTGGATGTCCTCATGCCAACGTCCCTGCAACCCCTCTGAAGATGGCTCATGTAAGCCGAAAGCCTAGAGCCAACTTAAAAAAAAAACATCCAAATGTTGGAGAATCCCTGCCTCTACTTTTACCTAAAATCAAAACCGAAACACGATGTTTAGAACAGCTCATGACCAAACATAATAGACATTCATTGTCTCTTACATTTAACAATATATGTTTCATATATATATATATATATATATATATATATATATATATATATATATATATATGCAATACAAGAAATCCAGAAGTGAGCCACCACCCACCGCGGCTTCACACAACGGTTCTTCAGGGAAATAGCCTGCTTACTTTCTGCTATTTAATATTCATATGATAATGTCAAAGATGGCATGAATTAATTATCTAATTTATAGCATAATTTTTATTTTTGTAAGTGTTTTTCATGAAAAGAACTGATGCATATATTTATCAAAAATATATGAATAAAGCATAAAGTAACATACTTTCAAGCCATTAAAAAGACTTAATGTTTTTTTTAATTTAAAACTTTTATTTTCTTTTTACATCAACTATTACTCACTTAATTATCCTTCCTTTTATGCCATCATTTTAAAACATTTTAATTTTTAAAGAAACTTTTTAAATTTAACTTTAACTGCATCACTGAACATTTGTCTGAAACGATAAAGGCTTATGGCCATATGTTGAAACACTATGTTAACCAAATTTAATTGGAGAACCAAGTTCCAATTACAACTCTGTTTTGTTATATTTACTTACACACAAATATCATTGGGAAAGGTATGAATCAATCTTATCTCCCCACCCAGCTATAGTTAGTAAAACTTGTCACTAAATCATTATTATCTTATAATTTAAAAATGTTTTGGCTTCAAATGACCTGCAAAGGGTTGATAAGTGATAGAAAACAATTACATCAAAGTATAAAATTTTCTTTCTTTTTGTTATCTGTTCTTATGTACACAATTATTGTCACTAATTTCTTAACTCTTCAAAATGGTTGTTAGAGATTGACATTCAAGATGCTGTGTTGTATTTTCCTAATATTTGTCTATTTATTAGATATAAAAGATTAAAAATTTCAGAATATGATTTCATCTATTAAACATGATATTTGTACTGTTAAAGTTTAAACCTGATACACTGATCAAAGATCATAGTTTTTTGTATGTACTTATATATATTTGGGCAGCAGTCTTTTATGTAGGTTCCATTTATCTCTGAAAAAGCTTTGACAAAAAGGAAACATATTAAATTGCAACATGTTTCCTACCATGTTCTTTATTTATTCTATTATATGTATGTATGTATGTATGTATGTATTGTTAAAAATGACCAACTTAAGGAAAATTTTAACTTTTGATTTAATTTTTCCAGGGGTTGCAGGCATGAAACTACATGTCTGTTCCAAAAGTATATGATCAATACCATGTAAGAGTCTAATCAAGATTATATAAGGGCAGTGAAACAGGGTGGGAGATTGTGTTATGTCATTCTTCTAAAGAAAAAAGGTTTTCATATTTTGAAAATCAGTATTCAATATCCTTGATTTTGAACACTGGCCTCCATCATCAGTGGAAAATATGCAACTATCTCAGCCTATCAAGCAGGTTTAGATATACATTATAGTCTATAGAAATTCTATAATCAGTCAGTATTTTTCAAAGGTTTTGGAAATTTTCACACCTTGATCAATCTGTTAATCACTCTGGTTACCCAGTATTACACATGTGCTGTCAGGCATTTCATATCGTTCTTTTATATACTCTATCCCTTCACGACATATGCAGTCATAGATTTCCATGACTTCTTGTCCTATATAGCACTAAGAAATGATTATCTTCTTACTATCCATCTGTCTCCGTTTTGATATCCATTTACACAAGCGATTTAAGTAAGTCATTTGCTGTCCTTGTTGTCTTCAAGCCTTCTTTCCTTCTTGTATTTTTATGATTCTAAAAACAAGTGTACTTTTTAAATTTTTGTTAAAAATTAACACCACAAAGAAATTAAAAATAATAATAATAAAAATACTCTATTAATTTTCATGCCTTGAACTCCTTGAAATCTTTGATAGCTCCCTTTCTTTTACATTGGTATCCTCCTCCTCCTTCCATCACTAAAGATGTATAAGGTAAGCTTGATTATATTGTTGTTAGGTTATTGGCTCTCTAATATATATATATATATATATATATATATATATATATATATTTCAGTAAATGTTTTTGTTTTAAAAATAAAAAAACCTGTAAAAATAATAAATGAACAAATTATATATGTGTGTGTGCGTGTGTGCGTGTATATATATATATATATATATATATATATATATATATATATATATATATTGTCATCCGTGGACAGATCTGTTTCGCCGTATCACAGCTCATCAGTACGGTTAGACTCCTATTGCTTTTTTACCAGGATTGAAACCTGACCGAAATGGCGTCAGTCGGTGACTCTACCTCTGGGCTAAGGGTGTTCGGTGGAAGTAGGCAGACTTTTTAGCGCATAACCAGCCATAATTATTAGACTACACCAGTTCTCTAAAAGAAATTATGCATTTCATACTATTTTGAAGTGGATAATTATAAATGAAAATAGAATGGTTCTTTTGTTATTATTACTTTGCTTCTTTGCCTTGTAAAATTTTGCAAAGATGAACTCATTCAAATCACCCTAAATTTTTTCTATTCTTTCATTGATGAAACTGCAATATAGGTAATTATTAAATATTTATAAATTTATTTGATACACATATTATTGTGCAGTATTAAAAAAAAGAACCATTCTATTTTCATTTACAATTATTCCTTTGGCAATAAATACTAAAAAATAGTATGAAATAAATCATTTTTTTAAAACACTGGGGTGGCCTAATAATTATGGCCGATTGTGTGTGTGTGTGTATATATATATATATATATATATATATATATATATATTAAAAAAGGATTAATTCAAAGATGTTGAATAGCCATTTCGATATGAAGATCCTAATTAATCCCACTAAGAGTGAATTAGGCATAGTTTCTAGGGTGGTTCTGAAGAACTTAATAGAGAAGTTACAATCTAATTTACAACTGAATCTTTGGAAGAGTTCCTTAGATACCATAAAATGGTTTGATAATATCAATGACAAATCTAAATCCACTTTCCTTAAATTTGATATTGTGGATTTCTATTCCTCTATATCAAAAAAACTTCTTGTGGATTGTTTAAACTTTGCTAGGGGTTATGTTAATATTTCGGATTGTGACTATAGAATTATACTGGGTGCTAGAAAATCTATTCTCGCCTTTGATAGCTCTACTTGGACTAAAGGGCCTGAAGATAGTTTTGATGTCCCTATGGGAGCCTATGATTCTGCCCAGGTAGCAGATCTAATAGGCATTTATATTTTAGATATTTTAGGTAGATTTTTAGACCCTAAACTAATAGGCCTATATCGGGATGATGGACTGATATGTATTCCCAATTCCAATGGGCCTTACACTAATAGAATACATAAGAAAATTATCAGAGCCCTTAATTTTCTTGGTTTTAAGGTTGAGGTTACTTCCAATCTCAAAATTGTAAACTATCTAGACATCACCCTTAACTTAAATGATGGTTCCTACCAACCCTTTCTTAAAGAAAATAGTTCTCCCACCTATATAAATAGTTTATCCAACCACCCCAAGAATATTATAAGACAAATACCCAAGATAGTAAATAATAGGGTTAACCAATTATCTTCCAATATAAGAATTTTCAACGCAAGCAAAGAAATTTACGATAAGGCCCTTCAGAAAAGCGGTTTTGTTAATAAGTTAAAATATGATAAGCCTGCTATAAACCCAGAATCATCAAAAACTAAAAACACCCGAAAATGTAGAAAAAGGAAGATAATTTGGTTTAACCCTCCTTATTGTAAGCTAACTAATATAAATATTGGTAGGTATTTTCTCAAATTAATCGATAAACATTTTAATAATAATAACAATCCCTTAAATAAAATTTTTAATAGATTCACCCTAAAAATTAGTTATTCTTGCACCTCAAATATAGATAATATAATTAATTCCCACAATAAACAAATTTTAATGAAACTAAATAATACGGAAGCTAAATCCGGAATTGTCGACAAATGCAATTGTTATTCGGTGGATGCCTGCCCGGTGCAAGGCAAATGTAAATCCACCCATGTAATTTATGAAGCCCGCATTTCTCCATCTAATAACAAGGACAATTACCGGACCTATATTGGCATGTCCGCGGGCTCTTTCAAACAGAGGCTTTATAATCACAGGTACTCGTTTTCGAACCCTAAACAGAGATTCCAGACGGCACTATCACGTAGGTTCTGGGAAATGAAGGAGGAAGGGCAGGACCCTATAATCAGCTGGAAATTAATAGGCTCAGCTTGTACCCCTAAGGGTTTTCGTGATAGGTGTCGTCTGTGTTTATTGGAGAAGATTCTGATTTTGAAGTATCCTCATCAGGACTTACTTTTGAACTTTAGGAGGGAATTTATAAACAAGTGCCGCCATAGGGCGGATTTTAACTTCTAATTTCAAATTTTTATTTTTAAATTCTAAATTTTTTCTATAATTTTTTTAATATTTAAAAAAATTTTTAATTTTAATTTTAAATTTAATTTTTTTTTTTTTTATGTGTATGTTTGTGTGTGGATGTACTTTTTTATATATATGTATGTATATGTATTTATGTATGTGGGCTATATGTAATTTTGGAAAAAAATTTTTTTTAGCTATTTAAATGCTCCTTTTCATAATATTCATTAATATGTATGTGTGTGAGTGCATATGGAATATGTGTATGTATGTGTATATAGGTATATATGTATATATATGTGTGTGTGCATGTGTGTGTACACATGTATATTATGTGTATATGAATTTTTTGTATATAGGTGTGTACACACATATGTGTGTGTATGCGCATGTATATGTATATAAGTGTGTAATAATATATATATGTGTGTATATATTTATATATATATATATATATGTATAATAGTGTGTAATAAATTGAATGTATGTGTATATATGTATTCTTATTCGTAGAATTGTGTGTGTGTATATATATGTATGTCTGTGTGTACTTCTATAGGTATGTATATAATAATTGTAATTTTTTTTTTTTTTTTTTTTTACCTAGTGTTGTCTTTATTTAGTCTAATTTCAAATGACCTAATTTTTTTAAAAATAATTTTATTTTAAATCCTATATCTTTTTATTCCCTTTTATTAATAATTATGCCTTTTTAAGTAAAGGCCTTTTTCTAATACTTCAACGTTTTGGGGAAATTAGGTTTTTGAATTTGTCCAGCGTCTGTAATATTTAAAAAAATTTTTTTCTTTAGTTTCTTTCTTTTACCCTCCCTTCCTTCTTTTATCTCTCTTACCACCTTTTTTCCGTATTGCCTAAACTACGTCGATTTAACGTGTCTGTCTGTTAATTTTTAGTTACATTCTTCCTTTTTTTTTTTTTTTTGCGAACCCAGACGATGTCAATTTTTTTTCTTTTCTTATTTATTTGATTTTATTCTATCTTTTTCTTTTTCTTTTTCGTTTTCTTTTTCTTTCCCTTTATTTTTATTTTTATTTTATTTTTTTATTTTTTTATTTTTTATTTTATTTTATTTTATTTTATTATTTATTTTTTAATTTCTTTGCAATCTATTTAAAAAGGAAAAGTAGACTAATTTTTCTCCAGTTTCTGAAAGGTTTTTTCTGTTGCTGAGGTGATGTCGTCCCCCGTGGGGATCTTCATATCGAAATGGCTATTCAACATCTTTGAATTAATCCTTTTTTAATATATATATTTGCTCTGTAATATTTTATTACATGGAGCTCTCTTCCTGTATCATTTTTTAATATTAAAATAAATTTTAATATTAATTAGGATCGGGTTTTTTGGAATTTACCTTCCTGCTTTTTTCCCTTGGATTGAAGTATCTGAATTAAAATATATATATATATATATATATATATATATATATATAATTTTTTTTTTGTCTCACCTCAAGCAAGACAATAATACAACTAGAAGGCAAGAGATAGAGGAAGTGAAAGACACTGAGATTATTTTAGTGAGAATGATTGAAGAAAGAAGACAGAAGATGACGATTCATGTTGCTTTTAAAGTTTTTGAGATTGTAGTTATCAGGAAGGAGTTCCACAACTGAGAAGCGTGAGAAAAGAAACTGTACATGTGGTGGTTACATCTAGTTAGTTCAAGAGTAAAATGGTTGGACCTAGTTGCCAATCTAGTTGCACACTTTAATTCATATAGTTGGGACAAAAAGGTAAAAAAGCTCAGAAGTGGAAGGACAGAGGGAAGCTACATTCCATGTCAGAAGCAATTACATTACAGACTTTATTTGACTTGTTTTAAGAATTTAATTTCAAGATGTACAGCAAGAGCACCATACCAATATTCAATGCACAGATGAATGGTATATTTATATGAAAGAAAAATGTAATTATGAACATCAAATTAGGTGTACTACTTAGAAGATTATTTGCTATAAAATAGATATTTACCACTAGCACTGCCATTCTTGCTAGCTTTCAACTGATTTAACTGCTTAAAATAATCTTACAAAGACCATCAAATTGCAATAAAATGATTATATATTATGCAAATAATATTTGAAAAATTTAAGTGCTATCTCATTTAATCTTTTTTATTTTAAATATTTAAGCTTTTTATACATATAAAGCTTAATATATAACCATTTTATTGCAATTTGATGGTCTTTTTAAAATTACTTTAAGTAGTTAAATCAGTTGAAAGCTTATATATGTGTGTGTGTTTGTGTGCATGTATATATATATATATATATATATATAGAGAGAGAGAGAGATGTGCATGTTATATATATATATATATAAGAGAGAGAGAGAGAGAGATGTGCATGTTATTATATATATATATATAGAGAGAGATGTGCATGTTATATATATATATAGAGAGAGAGAGAGATATGTGCATGTCTGTTATATATTTGTTTGTGTATTTTATATATAGTATAGGTATGTGTTAATATTTTATGTCTGTTTTGTATGTATATATTGTATGTTACATGAATTATGTTTTTTAGTGTGTGTGTATGTATAAAAATTTAAATTTTTAGTGGGTATTTGTATTTTAAGTTCAAATCCTTATTTTAAACTATGAAATTAATGTCAAGCACCCTGAAAATTAAGCTCTTACAAACAAAAGATGTTAATTGAAAGTGTATTCTGTTTTTCTTTCAGAGAAACCACTCTTTTAGCCAAAGTGTGCTTTTATTTGTGTGCATTGTCGAATGGACAAAGTGTCAAACAGAAAGAGTTGAACTAAATGAAGAAAGGCCAGAAATGTGCCAAGTAGAATACCTTTTACTTAAAAATACAAATATCCTGTTGGTAAATACTTATTTTAAACTAATGTAAAACACCTCCAAGGAAAGAAAAAAAAATTGACATAATTGCTAACATTTCAAACAAGGATCTACATTAAAACTATAGTAAAGAATGAATGAATTATATGATAAGACTTTCTATTCAGTTTGTTGAAAAATAAAGCATAATAAATGACCCCATCCAACTTGGACAGCTAACTGTTGATTATGGTGACTTATCACTTTTAAGGATATTTATTAAATGATATCAAAGTTAAGCAATAAAAAGTTTAGAAGAGCTTAATTATTTAAATAAGGTTTTTAAAATCATGACGATATGTTTGCTTTTACTTTGTTCAATATTTTGTTTTGTTAACGTTGTGTCCTTTCATCATTTATTTGGTTGAACTCTTCCTTCAGGCATCTTGTCCATTCTACACATTGTTTATTTGGTACTTAATTTGTTTGACATTTTGTCCATTCAACATTGTGTCTTTCAACACTCTGACCTACTACCTTACCAATTAGGCCATGGGAAGCCATAACACAAAGCTCAATAGCCTACTTAAGAATTGCACATATCTCAGTGGGATGTATCTGTTTGCTTCATTTTAGTATTTTATATATATATATATTAGCCTGTTTTGCTCTATCACAGCTCATCAGTGTGGCTAGACACATCCACTTGCTTCTGGCTGGGATTGAATATAAATATACATATTGTCCTATGTCTATGGCACGACTTGGAGTTTTATGCATTATGCAATCATCAGGGAAATATACACCTGATGATTGCATAATGCATGAAACTCCTAGTCGTGCCATAGACATAGGATAATGTGTGTATGTATATATATATATATACACACACACACACACACAGCTCTGTTCATACATTGAACACTGCTTTATTAGCACCTGAATAATAATACTATACATTTGTGCATCCTATGTATATTTATTAATTCACGTCACTATATATATATATATATATATATAATATTTTATAAAGGATTTTCGATTATTACAATGGATAATACATATTTCACCTCTTTGATGTTCTTATCGCAGTTCGTCAGATCCAAACGGTATAACAGTAGGCAATCGAAATATCATCCCCCCCCCAAAAAAATTTCTTCTCTTTTATTTAATTCCACGTAGACGCCCACATGTCCATATTAGGACAGACATTTTTGACGGTTATATACGAAAACGAGAACCTTTTCATATATAATAAAATAACTGGCCAGCAAATATATTTCCTATCAAAATGGGATGCTGAAGTTTCATTGTCAACTTGACCTCAGCATAACTGATTTAATCACCAACAGAAAGTCTGCATATGTATGGGTCTCAGTGCAAACAAAGTTTGATGTTATCATGAGGTACTACTGATGTACCCTGGATTAGTAGTGATAACAATACTTTGGCTCTGAAATTATACTTTACTCCAGAGTCATATAATTTCATAAAGATTTTGTTGGATTTTTCTGCTATTTTGTAGTTGTAGTAGTAGTAGAAAAAATATTGTTTCAATTAAGGTTTTGGTTGAAAATTCCAAGATGGCTATGAACTCCAACAGAAAAGAGTTAGAGAGCAAAATGGTTGAAATATTGTAATATTATGACTATATAACAACCGAGATGAGGGTGCTAGATGGAATAGTGATTTTCTAAGTGCAGCACAAGATGTGTCGCAAGGCCGAAAGTATGGGACACCCAATGAGGATCGAATTCACTACTCAATTGTAATGATTCTAGCAAAACAAGCTTGCTAACCATTACACCACTATGAGGTACCCAAGATGCTAGTTGGATGAGTGAATTAAAAAAAAAAACTTACTGGCTTCATATTTGAATCTTTACTTTTCTTGTTAATTCACTCATTTGCATATTATCTATTTGGCTAATTAGAATCTTCATTGAAGAGTTCTAGTAAAACAACTTTTTAAAAAAGTTCAGATATTTTTCGGTGATAAATGACATGGTTTAGTGAGTTATAGGATAAGTTAGTTTAGTTGAAAGTTAAGTGACTTAAGTGTATGGTCAGATGACTAGGCTTGGCTAACAATTTAGATTAACGGGAATAACTTTTGTGCATTCTGAGTTCATATTTATGTCAAGCAATGTGGACATTACAAGAGTCTTCTAATCATTATTCTTATTTTCTTCTAAATCCTTTGTTGAATAAATCATGTTTTCCATTTGCTTTCCATGACTCTAATATTGATTTTTCTTAAAGAAGCCAGTGGTCTAAGCACTTGTTTGAAGAACTTAGTTGAAATTGACTTGGAGTTGTAATTATTAAGGATGACTGTCTAGGTGAAACAGATGCACGTACAACAACTTGAAAGATTAATCATATGCCTTTAATCATTTACACAGATTTTTATTGTGATGTTTGTCTTGTTAGGATTGCTAGGTCTACTGCTAGGAAAGTTGGTTTGTGCCGTGCATTGAATACTGCTGCCATATCTGGTCTGGTGTTCTGTCTATATATCTAAAGATTCCTAACAAAATTCAAAGAAGGGTCTAATATAATTGATCCTGACCTGACGTCTCAAGTTCAGTTACTTTCTTACCAATGTGACATGGTTTCCCCTTTATCATTTCTACAAATATTTTCAAGACATTTCTTCTGGGGGATCTTTTTTCCTTAGTGCCTTGACTGCATAAATTTAAGCAAGTTACTATATTGGTAAGTAGGTTTCACCATTTTTCTGTTGAACTAGCTAGATGCAACCATCTGTTCTATTTTAATAGTTTTTCTTGCACTTTTTACCTGTGAAACTCCCTTCCGATTTCTTGCTTCCCAGTCAACTACAACCTTCAGAATTTTAAAAGCAACATCAGTTGTTATCTTCTGTTTTCCTGAAACCTGTTCTTATATTTTCCTTTCCTTATTTTCTCCTTACTAAAGTTTTCTTATTTTCTTTCACTCCCTGTAAAACCCTATATCCTAGTAACATTATTGAATTACTTGGTATTGAAATGATTGAAAGAAAATTTTATATTTAATATATAGAAACAGTGTATAAAATATGATCATCTTAAATTGATGTAAATGTTTCTTTATTTACAACAGCATTTTATGTTGGTTTCCCTAAATCATACATATGTTTTTATTAAGTTGGTTACTTTTTTTATAAGTATTGTCTTCATGAGTATCTGTATTAGAGTAAATATTTCTGTTTATTTATAAACAATGAAAAGAATGCTGAAAATACCATAGACCAAACATGTGAGAAATAACAAAATTTTAGAGAAAATGGGAATAAGACACATACACATAATATCAGAAAGAGGTAATTGAAATTTCTAATTTTATAATGAGAAAAGAGTGTTTGGAGAATTTTATACCCACAGAACAGATTGAAGGCAAGAGGGGCATAGGAAAACAACGTATAATCTAACTAGTAAGCTTGAAAAAGATCGATGGCAAGACAGGGTTTAGGAGAGATAACAAAAAGACAAAATATATTAAGACCTATAAAAGACTGAAAATTTTGGAGAACTATGATCATCACCTTCCTGAAAGGACATAAGAAATAATTCTAGTTTACCAGCCTAGATCATTAAAAGTTTTATGAAAGAAAATGTACCTCTCAGCAGTGGTCAGATTTGTATCCCCCTCCTTTTTTTTTTTTTTTTTTTTTTTTTTTTGAAAACCAGCTTTTAGCTAGGTATGACTTACTCTTATGATATGAAGGTCATTACAGCATTAATTTCTTAAATTATTTTGTTTACATTTCAAGTATAAAAATATAAGTTAGCAAATATAGGCACTGAAAAGTATAAGCAAAAGATACAGCTCTCTTAAAAAGGTTAATTGAGCCTTGCTTTGCTCAAATGACCTCCATAGCTTAATAGTAAGGTAAACCTAACAAAATGGTAGTTCCCCTAGACAAAAAAGGTAATGCAGGTTTTATTCCTGTTGAAAAATACATTTTTTTAAAATAAGACTTTTGATAATTTAGGCTAGTAGAAGTTGATTTCATTTTACAACTAAAGAGACGTCTACTCAAACGTGGGTTTTATTAAAGTAATATTTATAGTAATAAGACATACTGTTGGATTATAATATCCATCAATTGCTTATGGGATTGAACGATGTTATTTCTTTAAAGATTTTCACATAGAAACTTGTATTTTATTTGCATATTCACACTAGAGAATTGTAGGTTGTTGCTGGAGATCTCCAATCTCATTTTCCTTTTTTAGTATTCTCAGAATAGCTATGACCTGGACAGTGTCAATCCTTACTCAAATTTTCAGTTATTATTAATTCCGAATTTGCCTTACATGTGCAATTTTAAGTTAGTTCTTGTGGAAGGGTTAAATAGAAACTTTGCTTTCAAAAAAGGCTATAGATTAAAACAATCTAATGATAATACATTTAAAAAAATCCTGACAATCATGGGCTCTTGTCATTCATATATATATATATATATATATATATATATATATATATATATATAGTAATAAGTGTTAAAACTTGAAATAAGTTAAAAACTTAAAATATAAAATAAATTAAGGGCTCAATGTCAAAGTCAATAGAGCCTAAATGTAATATTATTAATATCAAAATTTGTTACCCAGTCTAATGTAATAAGTCATCAGTCAAGTGTGCACTACAAATAATGTTTATCTATATATAGGCTTGTCTCACATGAAATGAAAGTACTCTATAAAAAAAATGAATAGAACACTTCTGAAATGTCAAATAACTACATTATTTAGCTGTAATAGGCACCATGCTGATGAATGACTTTTGCAATGGACATCTCAATTCTTGATTCCATTTTTAAAAACAATTCTCATCCTTTAATGTGACAAACAGTTCAAATGATTCAATGAACTCTTTCTTATTGAAGAATGTTTTATTGCATATGAAAAACTCAAAATGCTTAAATAAGTGATAATCAGGTGGTGAAATATTGGTTAAATATGGTGGATGAAGCAAAATTTAATAATTCAGGCTATGCAGCTTTTAGACACTTGAGAAGTGTGCAGCCATGTTGCAAAATTGGGCCATCCATATTCACAAGTCTTGGATGTTTCTTTTTTTGCGCATACACTCAATTTCTTCACAATATGACATTGCTATTATTGTTTTCCCTTTAGACAAGAATAATGAATAATCCTTTGAAAGACCACCATACAATAACCATTAGGGTGCAGTAGAAGTTTTTGGTATTCTTTTGGTGATTGACTTGCCTGTAACCACTGGCTTACTCTCTTACTGTTGTCAAGCAGTATCCATTTCTCATTGCATGTAATAATTTGATGCAAAAATGGTTCTTTTTTCCCAACTTTTTACTCATGCAGTATGATTCATTGTAATCATTTTCATTAGGCTTATGAGTAAAAAATATATTGAAAGAAAAATGAACTAGAAAGAAAGGGCTAGGAACAAGTCAAGATCTTTTATATACTAAGGAGGTTACTTTGTTAGACAAGTAGATCAACAACCGACCAAAGAATGTGCCATTTCATGTGTGACAGCTTATATATATATATATATATATATATATATATATATATATATATAAAAGTAAATTACTATAAACATGGGTACATGTGTATTGAGTTGCTAACATTTATACTAATAAGAAATAATTTTGGATAATAATACTTTAAAATACATGGAAATCTTAAATTCTTGAATACCTTGCAATCTTCTATGAATGCACTCCTTGGAATCATGTCATTTAGGAGAAAGAATCACATTTAGATAGATTTGATAGACGTTTGGATAAATTGATCATCAATTTATTTGTCCTATTTTTTCCAGTGACAACAAGTACAGTTCATAACATGTTTTTATTTGACCTTAATATTGAGAGGTCAACAACTGTATCATAAAAATAAACACCACAGCACAATTCATTTTATGGTGATTGGAAAAAGGTTTCAGGTTAGGAAATTGGAAACATTGGTTTCAGGTTAGGAAATTTTCAGCTCAGTGAATACATTACGTGGCTAATCAAAACTAAAGGAACATATTGAAGGACTAGTTTAGCATTATACTTCAGTTATAAATTGAACTCCTTACTAAAAACTTTAAAAGGTTTGAAATTTTTGCAAAATAATATGTCAGACATAGCTAACGAGTAGTAAAAGCAGACATTTTTGTATTAAGTGTTTTTGACATTTGACTAATCTATTTATTATTTGCTCTCAATGAGTTTTCACTGTCCACCCATAATCATGGTAGTTTAGTGAAGATTGCCCTAACAGCTAACAGCATGAAAAATTAACAAGCTGAGCTAGAATTTTAACTGAGACTGCTTAAGTTAACTTTGTACTGATGTCTTTGGGAAAGAAATGAAGCCATCTCTCACAATAAGTCAGGTCAAGGATTATTCTCTTGCTATGTGTAAATAACAGGGCAGGGCAAGCCCTTTACGTTTGTCAAGCAATCCATTTAAGAAAGTTCTTTTGCAAAAAATAAAAACAATAAAATACAACTTGGAAATTGCCTGGACTTGCTGAGCTTTTGAAGAAAGGCACCAAACTTAGAAGATTTGGTCTGTATGAAAAATATCCACTTTAAATAACCAGTGGCAGCAAGAGAGATAAACTGCAGAACAGCAACTATCCCTCCACCCCCAACAAGCAAGGAACAAGTCCATCGCAAGTGGTATATTAAGGACATAGAATCAATGGTAGTCTATAGATGCTTTCATGAGGTTTTATTTTTCTATAGCTTGCCTTGTTAAAGCATTTGTTGAGTAAATAAAATAAAATTACTTTAATTAAATTGTTTATTTTCTGTCAATATGTCTCATAAAAGATAAAATAGTTCTAAAACTTTTGCACAGTACTGTGTGTGTGTGTGTGTGTGTGTGTATGTATATATATATATATATATAGTGTATCGAGGCAGCAAATAATTTTCTAAACATATACTGTTAAATATAAGAGACAATAAATGTCTATTGTGTTTAATCATGAGCTGTTCTAAACGTCGTATTTTGGCTTTAATTTCAGTTGAAAATAAAGACAAAAATTCTCCAACATTTATTACCGTCTTAATAAACTCTCTGAAGATGGCTCATGTGAGTCGAAAGCTTAGAAGCAAATTAATAAAAAATTATCTAAATGTTGGAGAAATTTTGTCTTTATTTTCAACTGAAATTAAAGCCAAAATACGACGTTTAGAACGACTCATGATGAAACATAATAGACATTCATTTTCTTTTATATTTAACATTGTCTCTTATATTCTATAGCTTTCTACTACTTTTCATTATTTCATCTAACTTTGAACATCTACTTCAGTTGAGCTCTTTGGTTTCTAAATGCTTTAAGCTTGAGGATTAGCAGATAGTATTGTGGGAAATGAAATTGGCAAGTTGTTCAAAGTCTATTGTTCAATTTCACATTAATACCCTTGGAAAAGGCATGAAGACATCTCTTCTGTATCACTAGCTATGGTTTAATTAGTAGAGTAGATTGGGCTCTCTAACCTTGATTGGCTGAGGAGGACAACTATGAATTTCAAAATTCAGAGAATGCAATCGGAAACCACTATACTCTTTCCCAAAAAGTCATAGGAATTTCCAGATAATATAAAAGTCTGTGGAAAACCAGAATTGCCTATGTCCTGAAGAAAAAGGGAAAAAAATAAGCTTCTATATTTAAATCTTCAGTATCATAAATTAAGTTTCTTGTTTTTACAAATATTATTTTATCTGTGTAATATGGCTTCAAGTATACTGGGAACTGTTTTTTTGCGGAATCAAAATGCAGATGGGTCTGCTTACCACTACTGATAACAGTACCAGCCCCCATCAAAGAGACAACTTTGATCATACTGTCTATGTAGAAAGAAAATAAATGATTACCCTGCCGGAACAGTCAGTGTGAACCTTCAGACAACTGGTTATAAAGAAAGTATCTACTAGGTTCTCAGTGGAATATTTGAAACAGTGAGTTGAGCAGTGTTGGCTATGCAAATGATTCCTTTGCTAGCAAACTGCCAAGCTTTTAGACTCTCAAAAAACAGGTACATTTTATGAAAAGCAGTAGTCTCCTGTGTAAACCATATATACTGGTATCACTGTGCATGGTCAAGGATTTTTGTTCATCTTACCCAGTGTCATTTCAAATTCATTCATTCTTGTTTGTGTTTTTGGTATCTTGCTTGCATTTGCAGTGTATGTGTGGCATTCCCATATGAAAGTCTTCTTCATGCACTTCTCGTCAAGATCCAGTATTTGATTCCAGTGCTGCTGTTTATTCTGTCCCTCTTCATTGGCAGACATCCAACCAATAAGAAAATCCTTATATAAATCAGTTAAGATAATTTTTGTATTTGAGTATATCCTTTGTATAATGTATGCACTTGTTAGAGTTGAGCCATAAAATTTATAAATATTATCTACAATTTCAACTAAAAAAATATGGTCAAAATGGTGTGAGATAGTTCCTGCATTAGGCCTGAAAACAGTACACCATTATATACATGTTTAGATTTTCCATGAAGATCTCTTGGCTGTATCAAAACAGATTCTAATCATGTGAGAGTGCTGAAGGTTTAGTTGGCAATGACTTTTGGAGATTAGTTCCAAAAAAGCATTTTGCTGGTGATTTGTTGCCCTAATTACTCATCATCTTGCACTAACACTCAAATAATCAAAATAGAATACACTAATAAACATTTTTGAAATATACATTCATACATTAAAATTTGAAAGCCAAACATAAATGCAAAGCAGAATAAGATATACACATGATGGCTATATAACCAATGAAAAGGGAACAACATAAAATTTAAAGACTGAAACCTAACTTGGTATTTTTTCACCCCCACTCAAAATAAATTTTTTTTTTAATGCAGCTAAATTAGTGAAACCTGTTAAATTTATGAAGATTTCCCTACTTGTTCATTATTTAATCATGCACAAACATGTGTCTGTCTGTAAAGATTCAATTTTGGTGAGGTAGTAATATAAAACAAATGAATTGTCTTACTAAAAACTGGGGAAAAACATCCAAATTCAGATGTTTGTACTCAAACAAGCTTGCTTTTGGCCAACATTGGAGTAAACTTCTCATTTTATATTGGCAAAGGTATCTGGTCCTGGGGATTCCAACCCTGTGGGAGCACCTTCATTTTCTCTCACTAAAAGAGGTGTGGTGAGTGTAACAGTGGTCGTGGGGACTGAGCAATTTTTGTCTTTGGCTCATTTGCATATGTATTTTGACCCCCATGTATTAAATAGATTTTCATTTTTACATCAATAGTAATTAGTTAAAACAATAAATGTCTTTGAAGAAATATTGAAATAAGTAAAATAACACAGAAAAAGTGACAATTACTAAAGAAAAAAAAATGAATAACCTGGAACTGAAGGCTGATTTATGCTAAAAAGATTTTTTAAAAATTACTTTTATTCTAATTGCTTGTGTGTAAATGTGATAATTATATAAGCATGCTGTTCTTATGGCTGTTTTATTTACAATCATGCTAAGCAATCAAAGACTATCACCTTGTATTTAAAAAATATGTATTCTTTCACATACATACATTTTATTATAAACATATCTTTTTTTATGTGTCATGTCTCTTCAGGATATAGGTATTCATGGCCTTCTACATCTTCCTGTAGGCTTACGGCCATATCATGTTGAATACACCGGTTCTCACTCGATCACCGAAGTTAAGCAACATTAAACCTGGTCAGTACTTAGATGGGTGATTGCTTGAGAATACCAGGTGCTGTGTTTAGCGACAGATGTGTGTTGTGGTGCAGTGGATATTGGCTCGGAAAGAGAAATCGGTGAGCCGAGTTCAAATTCCAGTTGACATACCCTGCATTCACTTAAGCACTGGTACCCTTGGGAAAGGTATTAATCTGTCCTTTCCCTCCAGTTATGGGTTAAATAACAGGGTAGGACTTGGGGACCCTGCCCTTAAAAACAAATCCCAATGAATCTTGATACTCAAAAAGAAAAAAAAGTATTACCAGACACAAAACTTATATAAAAAAACAATAAATTGTTGAAAGAAAAAGGTATTATCAGCAATAAATAAATAAAATTTAGTTGGCAATAAATGACCCGCTGAGGTTGATATGCCATAAAAACAAAACAACCAACCAACCAAACATCTTCCTGTCCCTTGTAGCTCTCAATCAGCTTTCTCTGTATTTCTCCCAAACCCTGTTCTACCATCCATTTATTCAAGCTCATCAAGTACGTTACACACTACTTTTCTCCTTAATCTGTCCTGTGAGTATCAGATTTTCTAAGCCCTCCTTCCTTATTAAGTGCCCAGAAATTTTTAACTGCCTCTTCCTGATGTTAAGTATAAGTTTCTATTTTCTCCAAAACTTCATTGTTGCTTACATGTTTGGTCCATAGTATCCTTAGCATCTTTCTGTAGAAGCACATTTCTGATGCTTCAAGTTTCTTCATCTTTTAGGAGATTGTCCAGCATTTGCTGTCATACAGGAGGTCAGATATCATATAGTAGTTCAATACTCTTTTCTTTGTTTCTTGCAAAATGTTTGTCTCTTAATACTCTGCTTATCTTCTGGAATACATCTTCAAGTTTTGGTGTCACACTTTCTGTCCTCTGTAAGAACACTTCCCAGATATTTAAATTTTTGTATTTGTTGGATTTTAGTAGCACGAATTTGTAATTTGCATTTTGGGCTCATCTTTTGCTGATAATCATGCATTCTGACTTATAGTATATACATAGTCCTTTCTTCTCACTTTCCTTTGATACCATCTGTCAGAACTTTTGTAATTTATTTTCCATCTAATTCCTTTTAGTCTGTAACAAACTCTATGATTTGTATTGCAAAGGAAAATCTTTTAAATAAATTCAGTATTTTGCAGCTCAATCTACTTCTTTGGAATAAATAAATAAACCTTAGATTTTATTTTTAAATCTTTGTTTAGTTTTGGTTTAAATGTGTGCATGTGCCTTTTTTTATAAACACAAGTAGAGTTTTTAAAATGAGAAAAGAAATCAAGCAATACCTGTGCAGGAAGTTTTTTTTAAGACAATAAGACTGGCAGTACTGAAAAGCCACATCCACACTAATATTTGAGGATGATATTTCTCAAAAGCTAGTCACAGCCTTCATATATACATGTGCACACATTTTAAAAATACTCTCTCTCAGATTTTTAAATCATTCGTCCTTATTAAATCTGAAGAAGCTTGTTATAAATGAAACATGGATTAAAGACACTTTTTTCCTACTTGTTTTTTATTTATTCTATGAATTTTCAATCTATATATTCAACTCACACACATATCTATCTATCTATCTATCTATCTATCTATCTATATATATATATATATATATATATATATATAGTGTATTGAGGCAGCAAATAATTTTCGAAACATATACTGTTAAATATAAGAGGCAATGAATGTCTATTATGTTTAATCATGAGCCATTCTAAACGTCATATTTTGGCTTTAATTTCAGTTGAAAATAAAAACAAAAATTCTTTAACATTTGGATAATTTTTTATTAATTTGGTTCTAAGCTTTCGGCTCACATGTGCCATCTTCAGAGAGTCTTAATAACCTCTCTGAAGATGGCTCATGTGAGCCGAAAGCTTAGAACCAAATTAATAAAAAATTATCCAAATGTTGGAGAATTTTTGTTTTTATTTTCAACTGAAATTAAAGCCAAAATATGACGTTTAGAATGGCTCATGATGAAACATAATAGACATTCATTGTCTCTTATATTTAACAAATATATATATATATATATATATATATATATATATATATATATAATCAACAGAAATACATACAAATCCGTAACTTTAACCTTTAACAATTTACAAGCTTATTTTATTCCGGATGATAGATATATATTGGACAATCCTGTTGTTTTCAACATATGAGGGTCAAGCAGTTCAGTTCTTAGAACTACCAACCAGATTACCCACACATATCATTTGATTATAGTGATGAAGAATTGTGCAGAATCAACAACACTTTTTGGAAGAGCCAAATGCAGAGAACTTGTGTACACTATGCCTCAAGGACCCCAAATGACCCTACACAGGTTTTGAATTCAGAGTTGTCTTTCTAGACCATTCAATTTAGGACCTAGTTTGTCTTGCTATTTACCCATAGCTGAGTATATGTATATTATCGTACACTGAGTGCTGGTGGTAACAAAATTCTACTTGATGTATAATAACAGAGCTAAAATGTATACTAATAATAAATGTTCATTTTGTTCCACATCAATGACTACATTGTGCATTATAATCAATGTTTTGTTACCAGTGAGGAACAAATTGTATATTTATTATTAATATATGTAACGCACAGTGAGTGCTAGTAATAACACACACACACACACACACACACACACAAATATATTATATATATCCACATCAAACCAACATGGTTCTAAAATCACTCTACAGAAAAAATAGAACACTTTATAAAACACTTAAGATGGAAAGTATTCTATTTCCTCTGCCATAACAATAGTGGCAACCACAACAGCAACAATAATAATGATATTAGCAAATTTGGATTTACATCAGTGAAATGTAAACCACAAAAAAAAAATACCTCATTGCATTTGAAAATGACATAACAAATGAATTTGTTATTTGATGAATAATTGGAAATACAAAAATTCAATAGTAATTTCCAAAAAGAACTTGAAAAATATTTAAAAAAATAAGCAACTAAAAAAAAACCAAACTATTTTTAAAAATAGATAAATCCACGATAATCTATAAAATGAAAACCAACAATTACGATAAACTAGTTGACAAATTTTACAGAACCACTAATAATGAAACAGAAAGTTATATAAACAAAGAAGCTAAAAACATCACCACTAAACTAAATTTAGTTAACAATAAAACAATTAGCAACAGTAGAACCATTTCTTAAAAGATCATAAGGACAATTTCACAACCAAATCGATATGCAGATTAATAAACTCCACAAAAAGCAATATTTGGAAAATGAACAAATATTAAAAAAAACTATGCTCAAAACTATGAAACATACTAAATGTAAACCAACAGAAAAAATACAAAAGTAACAATTAGTCTAATAATATTTGTAATAAAGAAAACTGTTCCTTCACACAATTACGCATAAGACTTCTACCCATTTACACTAAACAATGCACTAAACTTAGTAAAACAATGTATGAATATTTTTAATGAAGACTTAAATATATTTAAACACTGCTGAAAATCAATGATACCACAATAAAAAAATCTTTAAAAACGAACAAAAAAAGGGCTATAATAACTTTGATGTAACAACATGTTGTTATGATGGTGCAGAGGTATGTGAACTTGTAGGCATATATTTAGTCAATAAATTAACAAAAAAGATATAGGCTTATACAAGGACAATGGTCTATTAAGAAATTGCAATGGCAAAATTACAGAAAAAAATAAGATATAATAAAAACCTCTAAGGTCTTGAATTCACAATAGATATCATTACATAAACCAAGAAAATAGTAAATTTCTTAACATTCAACTTAAACAAACCTACAAACTATACAGAAAACCAAATAACAACCCAATATACGTTAGCGAAAATCACCCCAAAAAATGTATTCAAACAAATACCCATATCTATAAATAAAAGAATTTCAACAAATTCTAGTAGTTTAAAAATATACAATGAAAACAAAAATATATATAAATTAGCCCTAAGAAACAGCAGTTATTCAAACTAGAATACAAAAAAAAAAATTTCGCCCCACCCCCAAAAAAACACAAAAATAAAATAAAAGCAAAAATAAGGAAAATATTCTTAAAAATAATTGATGAAAATTTCCCTAAAAAAAAAAGCAAATTATCAAAAATCACCAACAAAAATACAATCAAAATTAGTTAAGCTGTATGGATAACCTGGAGAAAATAATAACTAAGTACAATAAAAAAAAAAATACTCAGCAAAACAAATAAACACAACAACAACCATAACATCCAGCAGAATAACACTATGAAGTGTAACTGCAGAAATGAATAAAGAAAAAAATTGCCCACTTAACAAATGTTTAATTAATAACTTAATGCACAAAGCTATCGTAACTAATATTAACATAGACAAAAAAATTTAAATAGGTGCCACAGAAAAAAAGAAAGATATAACTCCAAAATCTCCTTCGAAAGAGGAAAAAAAAAACAATGCAACCTTAAGAAAATATTCCCACCAAAATCAAATGGGAAATTATAAAAATAAAATAGCCCTATATAGTAGTAACAGTAAAAATTTTAAATTATGCTTAGAGGAAAAATTAGTCTTAAAAACCAAAATAAACTCTTAAACAAGAAAACATGAAATAATGGGTAAAAGTAGGCATATCCAGTTTATACTTGCTTATTATTAGCGTATATAAGACATATGCATATAAGATATGCTAATTTTATATTTCATGTATGATGCGATCCCTCTTAAAATTAACATGATACGTGAGTATATATGATAAATAAATACTTACTTTGCTATCTAAGCACTAATTAAAGATACAGAAATAAATATAATATAAACTTTAAATAAATAAATGAAATATAATGTAAACTTAAAAGAAATTTATTAATGAATAAACAAACAAATATTAAGCACACACACTTATGTGTCTGTGCATAAACATATAAACACACAAGAACAAGCCTAGCCACTCATCATTAATAACTCATATAACACCAAAACAAAAACGAATAAATTACAAACCATTAAATAAAAATAAAATATTAGATAAATGATAACATGATTGAACAGGTGTAGAGGCTCATCTCTTCTTCCCTGTTTAGGATGTGGTTTCCGGCTTTCTCTTTTCCAATCTTTTCACTTTTCTTTTTTCTTTTTTTTTTCAATTGGAGTAGATAGACTGAACTATCGCCCGGTTCACACTCCACCCTCGTCTATTGAACAGGTGTAGAGGCTCATCCCTTGTTCCCTGTTTAGGATGTGGTTTCCGGCTTTCTCTTTTCCAATCTATTCACTCTTACGTATCCCCTGCATACCAGTGGCCTTACCACCTTGCTTGGGGTGATGTGATAAAAAAAAAAAAAAGCAAATACTTACTTTACTACTTTACTACATATACACTATTTAACAATTACATATGTGTATAGGAATATACACACACACACACACACACACACACACACAACAGAAGTGAACAAACAATTGGAGTTGAGGTAAAGGGGGATAACTGATATTGAGATATGTGGAAAAGGCATGACTCATGAAACTAGAACAATCAACAAAGATGAGAACAACAGTCTGAATAACGTAAATAAATTTTGTTTTATTATATTCATATACATAAATCTTTTATTTACATTGTATGTGTAAATAAATACAAAATTAGAAATTGTATTGAAATTGTTTTTTTAGTAGGAATGACCTCTGATAATTTGGTGTGGGTGTCTGATTTTATACTTAGATCTTCATTTTAAAAGCTTTTCAAATCCTATAAAAATAATGAAAAGAAACCGAGTTCATAAAAAGCTTTATAATTTTTCTGTTTGCAAATAATACTGGTAGTAGGCACATCCACTTATTTCTGTGAAAAGTGATTTAATTTTCAAATTTTTAGTAAGTCTGTCTTTTATATCTATATTCCAAGTAAATCTCTTGAAAAAAATTTTTTTCAACCAGAATAGTGTATTTGTAAATTAAAAACATTGCTTTTGGTAGAATGATTTAGAGAATTGACCAGAAAGAAGTTATTCAATAAAGTCCATATTTTTTACTACTTTAAAATTTAAAAATGTAACTTGAATACAGTATATTCTGATTTCTACTATTTTACCTGTTGTTAAAGAATAGTAAAAATTATTGTTGTAATTTTGTTTTTTATTTATTTATTTTTAAATTTTCTTTTGGGGAAATTCAGCTCTACAAATTATTTTGCTTGTCTGTTTTTACAAGTGTATCTATCAAAATAAACTTTAAGGTCATTGATGATTCTAAGGGATAGTTCAACTCTGGGTAATATTGTGGAATCTTGGTGTTTTGTGATATTTCATTGAATAGTTTTAGCTATTAATATCTTAGTGATAAAATCACTAAGATTTTTATAATATTTCATGTATTTGCATCAGGCTAAATTTTGTCTGTGTGTCCCCACATTATATTAAAAGAACAAAGCAGCCAACATTGTTAAAACACAATGAATATTTGCCAGTCTTTTGTATATATATATATATACATACATACATATATACATACATACATACATATACATACATATATATATATATATATATATAGATATATATATATATATTATTGAGAAACGGTGTTTACAACAAAAGCAAACATTTAATTTGCATAGCAATTTTTTGGAGTCATTTTAATAAATATTTTTTGTGTTATTTACTTCAACTTTTAAAAATTTCCTTATATAAGCAATGTTTCTTGATTATTTTTTAATTCATCCCTATATAGAAAAATTTATTAATTATTTTTACCTCTCTGGAAAAAATACAAAATGCGAGATAATAAGAAACAGATGATAAATTTTCTCCTTTTTCAGATAACTTGATCTTAAGTCACATACAAAACAGGGATTATTATATGGTGGAGTAGAAATTATCTTTTTCTTTCAACTACTATATATAGTTTGCCACATTCTTTTGCTTGTTAAAATTCAATTATAATACTAACCATTGTTGTCATCTGATATTTCACATTACTACAAATTAGTCAAACAGCTGAAAAAGAACTTATGGAATTATATAGGTCAATATAATTTGGTTAGTTAGATTTTCTTCAAAAATTTATTTATACTAGTAAAAAAAAATAAGTATGTTCATTGAATTAATTTTTATTATTATTAATATAGACATTAAAAAGTGTTGTCAAAATTCAGTTATTAATTAGGAAACCTACAGCATTTGTAATAAACAGTGTTGTCATCTGATATTTCACATTACTACAAATTAGTCAAATGGAACAGAAAAAAGCATGGCATTCTATAAATAATCTGTTCAATTAGATTGTACCAAATTATTTAAGCAAGTGAAAAGAAATTAAGTTTACCAAATTTTTATTATCATCTATATAAACATTATAAAATTATTCCAATGTTTCTCACCTGCTAAGCTCTATGTAGCTCTGTCTAAAGTATGAAATTCAAATGGACTCAGCATAATGACAAAAAGAACTTTAAAAAAATAGGTGCCTTGCTCAAAATGTTGTTTATACAAAAATTTTACAGAGGTATGGCAACTTACTTTGTTCCTAGAAAAATTACACCAAATAAAATCTGTTCTTTGACAATGTGATTTTATGCAATTTATAAATACTCAGTGTTGTTTTTATATTAGTATTTATAAAGCTGAGATTATTTTGGTATAACTGTAACACACCTAGTGAGAATTGAACTTGCTATACAGTTGTAATTGTTTGCTAGATTTGCTTGATAAGGTGAGGAGACCTAGTGTAGTTTATGTTGTTGCTTTATCTATGATAAAATAACATCTGAAAAGTTAAAGTTACTTATCTGAGAGTAAAAAAAAAATAATATAAAAGCTATAAAAAGAAACAAAAAAGGTGATGAATTTTCTCCTTTTTTCTGATAACTTTATCTCAAGTCAGACTTCTAAAATAGGGATTATGATATGGTGGGTTAGAGGCTATCTATTTCTTTTAACTGCTATATATAGTTTACGACATTCTTTTGTTTGTTATTGTCTCCTGCCTTTAAGAAAGAAAATTCGAAATCCGTTAGATTCTTTACTTTGATTATGCTCTTTTTGCTAATAGCCATTTGTATATTATAAAGTAGAAAAACAGGTATTTGCTCACCTTATGCTTAGGTTGATTTTGCTTGGCAACTGGCTGCTTTAGATCTTTTGTTCAGCTTTTAGTAATAGTGTTTCAAATCTGAGCTAATCTTCCATGTATTTCACTGTGTTCAGTAAACATCTACTGAATTGATTCAAAAGATTTTTCCTTGCGATACACATGATATCAGAGAGCATTTGCCACTGACTAAAAGAAATTATGTATCAAGGTTAAAGTCTGCTTTAATAATAATTGTGGCTTCATTTGAAAAGTCTTCATTGGGCATATACACTTCTGGTTATTTTTGTCCATCTCTCTTTGCCCTAGTTATACTCGCAGTGCTTTCCATCCCCCAACCCTTACTAGTGCCTCCACCATCATCTTCATCCTGCACTGATATGTTCAAAGCACATGTTTTTCAAAAGCAGTCTTAAAGTCTGGCTTCTGCATAAATTAATCAAATAATTTTATTGTATTTCAAAAATGGAAAAAGAAGAATGAATTATAAAAGAATATACTTAACAAATTTTGTTTACTTTCTTTATTTACAACAGTTTGTAGGGAAAAAAAAGGTGGAGTTGAGATAGCTTTTTCTTTTTATCTCTCTAGCATCTGTTTCAGTCTTGTAATTGACGCCACCAAATTTGGTTATTATTACCATATTTCCTAGCATATAACATGCAACTATAATTTGACAAGGAATATTTAGGACAAAAAGATAATATTCAGTTGAAAACTTGTAAATGATGAAGATTTATAAATATCAGACACGAAATAACCATGAAAATGACATGGTTTTCCTATTTGAATCTCAATTCTTATATTAATAATTGAATAAGCTCATAGTAAGTTCTAAAACAAAATATCTAGAAATTCCCCTATCTCATCGTTAAATATTTGAGTAATAACTTTCACAAAATATTGCAGTATCAATCATAAATATGAATACAGGTCATTATTTTAAGAAATAAGAGGGTACAAATGAAAAGATTTGAATTTGACAACTCTTCCATTTCACTGAAACAGTCATTAAATACTTCTATTTTTGCTTCTTTCTTTCTGAAACCATTAGTGTTTTTGGTATGTCATTTCCATTTTTCCACATGATCAAAATAAAATAATTCATTATTTATTGAGGTATTGGCAGGGTGTAATGTGCTAATTTAGGAATGTACAAACAAAACTATAACATCATTTCTATTTCAATTTGAGGTTAACAGGGTACTGATGTGTGAAACAGGGGTGTTGAGGTATTTATCTGGTAATGTAACCATTGGTGATATGACCCAGGCTGATTTTAACAGTGAATTTTTTTTTTCTTTTTTTAAAATATGCATTTTTGATAATAGAAATATGATAATAAAATATTTACTTTTTAATAATTATAAAAATAAATATTCTCATAGTTAAATTATATCTATTTATATGGTCTCATTCAAAATTGTAAGATTAAATTTTTTCTAAAAATAAAAGAAAAATTGTATTTAATTTTAATGTTTAATTTTTTCTGACACAAAGACTAACAAGAATTTTGTAGATAGCCTTGCACCAAACATTCAAATGAGGAGTCTCTTCTTCTTTATGTGCTGCGTGCTCTCAGCACTTAGGTGATCATGGCTTTCTAGAATTTCCTGTTCTTTGTAGCTCTTAATAAATTATGTCTTTGTTATTTCTCTTAAACCCTGTTCTGCTATTCAAGCTCACTAAATATGTTATGTATTGTTTTCCTTTGTCCATCTTACCTTCAATCTGTCCTGTGAATATCAGATTTTCCAAACTGTCTTTCCTCATTATGTACCTTATAAAACTTCAACTGTTTTTTTTTCCTGATGTTAAGTATAAGTTTCCTTTTTGTTTCCATTTTCTCTAAAACTTTCTTGTTATTCACATGTTCAGTCCATGGTATCCTCAGCATCCTTCTGTTGAACCACATTTCTGTTGCTTCAGGTCTCTTCTTTATCTTTGAGGTGATTGTCCAGCACTCAACTATCATGCAGAAGGACAGATATTACATCACAATTTAATACTTTTTCCCTTATTTCTAGCAATTTTTTTTTGTTTCTTAATACTCTGCTTAGCTTTTGGAATGCATTTTTGGCTATCCCAATATGTTTTTAGATTTAACTAGTTTTAAACACTGAATACTGATACTAGTGAAAGATACACAACTATCTCAGCTGTGAGGCAGGTTGAAGAAAACAATTAAATCTATGCTTTACAGCAAGTGTGTACAGTTAAAAAAGAAAAAAGAGTGGGGTGAAGAGCCACAATGATTAGAGAAAATTAACTGGTGGACACGAGTAAATTATTTTTAGAGTAAATTACTGAGTATGGGTAAAAAAGAAATGGATATATAGAGAGGGGGTGGTGATAACATTTTTCTTTTTCTATGGATTTAAAAGGACTAATTAGATACAAAGAAGGTAACATATTTTTTAATAAAATGATGCTCCCACAAACTGATTTTTTTTTTTTTTAAACACAATCAGTACATATTCGTTCTGATAAATAAATAAAAAATACTATTTTGAAAAATACCTTCCTGGTCACAATGGCTAGTCTTGCAGGCCATATTTTCTGCAGATTTGCTCTACAGTGATTGAGGAATGTAATACATTCACACCAGACTGGATATGACAGCATTCATACTTCATTCTTGGTTTGAGCTGACTCTTATAAATATAGACCATGACAGCAGGAGTTAGATATTTTTCTGGCACAATACAGTAAACTGAACATCCTTTCAGTGTCTTTTATGACAGCATGAATATATACGTTCCACTTAAGGTCAGGACTAATTTTTACACCCAGTAGGCATTCCTAGCAAGGAACCACTTTGAGGGTATGACCACTTATCAGGATTGATGTAGGATTTATGTTTTTATAGAGTGTTTTCCAACCCTCCTGCACTTATAACAACTATGTGTTTATTAATTCCACATATTTTTCCCCACTTCAAATTATTTAACCACCAATCCCCTGTATTAAAACCTGTTTATTACACACAGAATAATATTCCAACACCCTAATTATTACATACGTAAGAGTGTTCTTTATAGAGCTAAAAAAAGAACAGGTACTACACTCTGATTATTTTCAAAGTGTCTGCAGAGCGTTATTTTCTAATTGTATTTTGTCTATCCTAGTCCACTAATAGCTACATACTTTTTTTTTTTTTTTTTTTAAAAAAAGATAGTTTCTTGAAATAAAATTAACCAAGAAAATTTTCTTGGTTTAATTTTATTTTGATACTACTTTTAAAATATTCATTGATTTGTTTTATACAACTTATCAACTCTTTGCAAGTTGTTTAAAGCTATAAAATACTTTCAGATTGTAAGAATTTGTTGCAGAGAAGGGAGAGATAATAATGGTTTAGTAATACGAGTCTTACTAATTAACCCATAGCTGAGGAAGAAGAGATGAAGTCATAACTTATCCATGGTATTTGCACATAAGTGAATAAAACAAAACCATTGGGTGTTGGAAGCTCAACTGAAGAAGAAATGAGTCTTCTTATTGCACATCAGCCAAACATTGAAGAAATTGCAAAAAACGCCGGCCACAGGTTTCACGCTAGATAAGCTACATAGTTGAGTAGAAGCATTGAAATGAAGTTCATGTATGTGTGTGCATCTTTTTAAAATCTATGCTTTTATTTCATAACCTTTAAATGTATACCCATAAAAAGATCAATTGTATAACGTAATTGATTACCTGTTGTTGTGTTGTGAAATTCATCATAGCCTGGTTTATTTTATTTCATAAGTTTAAATCTACTTTTATGTCATGGAAAATAGAAAATTCTTAAAGGTTTGTGAGGTTAAGATGCTAATCTTTGAATCAATACATATTTTTTTAAAAATGTTTTGACAAGGAAGCAAAGCTAATCTATATATAATCTATTGATCTCAAACACATTAATTAGGACTGAAGTACACTACTAGTCTGCGAATCTGCAGTGTTTTAGGCTCTTGAAATTAACATTTTTGCTTTGAGGACAGTGCTGGTCAAAACAATATCTTTAATTACATCGTTTTTTTTTTCTTAATTAAATTGCATGAGTTTTCTCTTCAAAGTAACCGACTTGCTCTTTATTAAATTAAAAATGAAATGTATGAGGAGGTAAATATAGAAGTTCCCAGTGCATGAATTTTGAAAATTATATCCTGAATATATGTATATAAACTCATTTTGTTGTATTTTTTTTTTTTTTAATTGTATCACCCCGAGCAAGGCGGTAACGCCACTGATGTGCAGAGGGGCTACATAAGAGTAAAAAGATTAGATAGGAGAGTAAAGAGAAAGACGAACTAGTTAGAAAGAAGCAAGAGAAGGCTGGGAATACAGGTGTGATGACAGTTGCAAAGGTAGAGAGAAAGGAAAAGATGTACAGGGTGATGTAGAAAGAATTAGTCAAGTGGTTAAAAGATGAGTATTGACATTGCATTTAAATTCTTGGAGGTTGTAGCCATCAAGAAAGCAAGAATATGGAAGCGAGTTCTACAAGCGGGAAGTGTGAGAAAAGAAGCTGCTGGAGTAGAATTGTCGTCTGCATTTGGTTGATTTAACTATGAATGGGGAGGACCCAGTTGCCAGTCTGGTTGCATGAGTAAACACCTGTGGCAGGGGCACCAGTGACTTAAGTTCGTTGGAGCAGAAGCCATGAAAATATTTATAGAACAGACAGAGGGAAGCCACATCTCATCGGTGAGAAAGTGGCTAGAGTTTAGCCTCATTTCTAATAGGGAAGTTGTTTGCCAGTTATCCAGATGAGTCAAATGTGGAGTTGGATGAGAATCTGCAAGCAAAGCACTCAGCCTTGTCTGCTGATGCTGTGAGAACCTCAAATTCATTGATTAGGGGAGGGATAGAGGATTTGCTGTTGTCAGCACATGTTTGTATAGCCGCCAATAGTTTTTTTTTTTTTTTTTTTGCACATACAAAATTAAAGTTCATAATACTTTGATCTGTAACATTTGTGTATTTTTATATCTTGTGTCATGAGACTAAAAGTAATGAGTAGAAGATATTTTTTTTAAATACTTTGTTTGCCGATCATCACATTATCATTCTTATGTAAGTTCACTTAGAACCATAAAAATTAAATTATTTGAACTTGTGGAAACATTTGCAAAAATACTATTATCTATCTTAATTGTTTATAAGAAGAAAACATAATTCTATTTCTTTTGTATGCTTGCTTAATATAAAAGAAAAATAAATTAAGTGACAAATGGCCTATATAGATGTCAGCATGCCATAAATTCATAGTTGGAGTTAATCAAACACCCATTTTCAAGTGATACAGACCAAGGTGAAACCATTGTCCATTTTTCAGGTGTAAGAATTATCCAATGATCTGAAATTAGAATCAGCTTGTATGAATGTTCCAATCCTTTTAATGGCTGACATCTCAGAGCTGCATGTCAGTTTATTCTAGATTGTGAAAAGGATAACAAGTTTGGTTAGGTTGATGGGCTTTGATTGATTTGATGGTAATCCTTGTTTCTTTCACAGGAGTTTCCACTCCCCCACCACCACCACTGATAGAGGATTCCTCTTGAAATAAACAGCCAATACCTACCCATATCATAGTCTTTGACTGAGAATCATAGTAGAAATGTGTTAGAATATGTCAGTCTGTTCAAATCAATACAATTGTGTAACAACCAGTTAGGATAGAACTCATTAATATTGGCTTAAAATGCTCACAACAAATATGTAAATAGTCTTTCTTCTTTTTGGAAATTTTAGCTCTTTAAAAGATTCTTGTACACTTTCTCTTTTCTATGTTAATAAATCCAGTGGATTTGATTTGGGAAGGGTTTTCTAATTGATTACTGGCATTAATTCTTTCCTCTCCAGGTTTATCTGAGGCAATTTGTAGATTGGTGATATTAACTTCTTTTTAGTGTTCTTTTGAGCTAATCTTGACTATATTAGATATATCAACAGTAACTGCTTAACACTACCTTCTTCTCTAAACTGAAAACTCATAAGCTTCAAAATGGGAACTTTCATGGGGTCTCAACTGAGAACTATAGTTTAGGCTCTTGAATTGAACCATAGTTATACTTAATTTTGTTAGGCTGTAGCTTTTTGTAGTTAACATGAATTGCTAAAAAGAAAATACGAGTCCTCATAAGATTTGATATTTAGCACAGTAAAAATGGAATTCTTTGAAATAATTCATCTTTATTTACGTTATGCCTTATGATCAATACTAAAGAATCTAATATATTTTAATGCTTGCATCTTATATTATTCCAGGTTTTACCTTTAAGTAAAATGTATCACTTCTCAGTTCTTCTCTCACATATCAAATACATGATTATTTGAAACATTGGTTATTTGATTAAAGATTACATTTTTTTATGCTTTAATACTCATTTCTGATACCTAAACTTAAAATGAATTTTAAAAAATAAAAAAAGTATTTTAAGCTTTAATTGAAAGCCAAAAGATTAAATTTACTAATTAAAATAAGCAAAATACTCTGGTGTATTTCAAACTGAAATTATATTGATTGAAATATAAAATTTTTCTGATTTAAAAAGAAAAAAAATCCAATTTTTTATTGACACATTTTGTAAACAGAAGTCAATTTTTGGTTTTCAAAACTTACCTTAATGTGATTTGAAACAAATATTACTTACTTACTGTCTGAAATGTACTATAAAAGCATTTCTTAATTATGGTAGCCTTGTTATCAGGAGTTATCATTATGCTATCAGAACTGATAATTGATATGACAGGCAGAAGCCATCAAAAAATGCTGTATGGAAAATGAATTTGACATATTTTTATGTTAGCTTAATCATATGCTTTGTTTTTGTTTTTAACTATATATTAAAATTAAAAATTTAATATTTTCAACAATTATCCAATATTTTATAGAATTTTCGTTAGTTTAGCTTTATAGCCTTACATTTAAAGATGTTTTATGAAAAATTAAAATATAAAACTTTCTTTTAAAGTAATTTTACAATTTAATAACAGGATGAAATTATATATAAGACAGGTAACTCAATTAATTTATGAAATGTTATGGCATTTATTAGTTTTTATTTTTAATATCTATTTTTCATATTCTTTTTGAGTATTTCCACCAATTGTGAATTTCACAATTACACTTTTTTTTAAATTCAGAAACTAGGAATTAAAATATAAAACTTGCTCTAAATTTTGATTTTGAAGGAATGATTTGCAAAGCCTGTTGAATGTTGAAACGTAGGACATAGGAAACGCGAAAATCAGATGAAAGAATTGTACCCTGCCGAAATTTTTTTTATATATATATATATATATTTTTTTTTTTCCTCTAAAGAGCATAACTTCAGAAACAACTGACCTTTTAATGATATATATCATGTACAGCCACCCGTAAAAAGAAAATACAGGTTATCATAAGCACACAATTAAAATGTTTTATTTTAAAAATCGAATGGCTCGATTATTTGTATTAAGCTTTTCAATTTTCGATGAGTAAATATGATCTTCATGTATTAACTTAACAACCTAGTGTGAATGATGTAGGAGGAAATTTTAAAAGATATTTGAAACTTATAAATTATTATGATAAAAAATAATGAAAACAGTTTTTGTAAAAATTCATTATTTATTTTAAAAAAATGTTTTCTTTTTAGACTATATCCTTAATACATATATTTTTATAAAACCAACTAAAAGTTTCTATAAATAAAAAATGATGTAGTTTTATTGCATTTTTGTTTTCACAATTTGGAGCAGATTTTCTGAAAAAGAGCAAATTTAGAAGAAAAAAAAAAGACAATTGATTAGCATTCTCCAATGACTCCTGAACTTAATTGATATTAGGTATACGAGCAAACTCTTGTGAATTTCTAGACATTTTAGGAAATTAATTGATGGTGACGTAACATGTAAAAAAAAATAAGTTTTACCAAGATTTTCTAAAAATAATTATTTCAAAAGTGATTTAAGTCCTGAAATTTTCATCAAAATCCAATTATTTTTTGATTGTTTTGCAAGAATTTTCAAATGAATGTGTTTTTCACTTGCAAAAAAGTGACTTGCGTAATATTACGTTGGCCATAATAAACCCTTGTAACAATTGTGCCACTCAAGGACAAAAGAAAAACAAGATTTCAAATGTGTTAGAAAGAATTAAAAATTTTTTTAAATAATTAAAAAATATTTTGATTTATTCTCTTAATAATATGAACATTTTACCAATAAAACTTTGTTTTTATTTAGTTTGAGGCCGTTTTTCATAAAATGCTGTTTTTCAGTGAATTTGTGGAGGTACCTAATCTGTTTAGGACATAGGAGACTATAACTCTCCACAGGTTCCTCTTTTTAATATACAATATTCTATTGGGAAAGATAGAGGAGTAAGTTTCATTATTTAACCTATATTTAGAGGAACAACTCATGCCTTTCCAAAGAGCATTAGTGCAAACATGAATGCAACAAACTAGCCCATCATTTGAACTCTGCTCACTGAGTTCACTATCTATGCTGATAATTGTTACATTACCTTTCTTTCTGATGTTAAGTAGAAGTGTCCTTTTTGTTTACATTTTCTCTAAAACTTTATTATTGCTCATGTGTTAATTTTATGGTATTCTCAGGATCTTTCTGTAGAATCATATTTCTGTTCTGTCTCTTCATTTGTGATAAAATTGTCCAGCATTTATTGCTATAGTCTTTTGACAGTTAAACCCTTAACATTCTGTATGTAGGTGACTTCATTTGTCTAAAAAAAAAATGTTTGTACAACCAATTTGAAGATGATGCTACTGCAGTTGTCTGGACACAATGGATGAAATGTTTATGAATATTGTAGATGTTTGTACAGCCAATGCATGCAACTCTAATCAGACAATAGGGTGGTGGAATTTTGTGCTAGTATTATCATATCCTACTATAGTAACAGAAAAATTACTGAAAATTGAAGATGATGCTACTGCAGTTGTCTGGACGCGATGGATGAAATGTTTATGAATATTGTAGACGGCTAAAGATTAAAGTCAATATACTAGAAAAAAAGTTGCAGTCACTATCGTTTGTTTAGTGGATTATTGCTAATTCAATGATCATCATTTCTCTTTATTCACTGAAAAATATAAAAGTGAAATTTGTTTTCAGTTTTATTTTTTTTAATTTAGCCTTACATTGTTTATATTGTGCATAACTTTAAACATCTCAGTAAATTTACCTGTGGTGCCAACAAGTTGAATAAGGATCGGGTTTTAATATTGATTTTCATTGAACAAAGTTTTTTTTCTTGATAGAAACAACTTTGTCAGATTTGTGAGAGCTGAATAGATACTTGTACTTACTAGGAATTATCATCAAGTAATTTTTTTTAGACATCTATATATATTGTTACTATGTTTTTATTGCCCATGTTATCTAATTAAAAAATTTTGGGCAAGATTTATATAATTTAATAATAGGTATAAGATGAGGATTTGTTGTTTTTATCTGACTTAACACATCACTCAATAGGTCCCAAGCCTGACATTTAGAGAGCCCCACTAATAAAAAAATTCATAAATTTTTCATGAAGTACTAACCTTCAAATGGCATGTGACAAAATTTGGGCCTAATCAGATAATTAGTTTACAAATTACAGCTATTTAGGTGAAGCTATTGTTGCCAATTTTCAAAACAATGGAAAAATCTGAATTCCATGTGTTGATAAAGCATTGTTGTTGTCTTTTTAAGGGAAAAAATACTGTTCAAGCAAAGCAATAGCTTGATAAGTGTTATTTGGACTCTGCTCAATAGGAAACAACAGTTAAGAGGTGGTAGACTGACATTAAATGTAGTCGTACAGACACAAATGATGCTGAACGCTCAGGTTGCCCAAAATCAACAGTTGTCCTGGAAAACACCAAAAAAAATCCACAAATCCATTTTGGTCAATTGTAAATTAGAATTGTGTGAGATAGCAGAAGAATTGAGCATATCAGAAGACAGTGTATTCACCATTTTGCATGAACATTTGTCAATGAGAAAGCTGTGTACAAATTAGGTGCCACATTTGCTTACAGTCAATCAAAAACCTGTTGATGATTCAGTGTTGTTTGCAACTGTTTCAATGCAATAAGAAGTTTTTGCATAAATATGTAACAATGGATGAAACATGGATCCACCAGTTCACTCCGGAGTCAAATCAATGGTCAGCTAAGAAGATCAGAGCTGTCCAAAGAGGCAAATGTCAGCAGGCAAGGTTTTGACCTCCATATTTTGGAATGGGCAAGGTATTTTGTTCATTGATTACCTTGAAAAAGGAAGAACCATCAATAGCAAATATTATCTAACAACATTAGTGTGCTTGAAGAAAGAAATTGCCAAAATTGGCCACAAATGAAGAAAAAGTGATCTTTCACCAGAACAATGCACTGTGCCACAAGTCGATTGCAACAATGATAAAACTACATGAGTTCCACCTCAAATTACTTTCACATCCACGCTATTCTCCAGATCCTTCCCCCAGTGACTACTGGCTGCTTGCAAACTTCAAAAAAAGGCTTCAGGATAAGAGATTTGGCTTCAATGAAGAAGTGAAACTGGGGTGTATTTTGAGGCCAAAGACAAATCGTTCTACAAAAAAAAAGCATTGAAGTGTTAGAATCATTGTATCACCCTAGGAGACTATATTGATGAATAAAGTTGAATTTTGCCTAAAAGTTGTTTTATTAGTTAGACTTGGGATTAATTGAGTGATGTGTGATACAGTGAGGTGTTTCTAAAAGAATTAGAAGTCCTACCAGGATTCATTATCGCTGGCTATAATGTAAGATGCACAGATAACAGTGTTGATAGCAGACGTAGAAAGGAAGCTACAAGAACTCTTAATGAACGTAGTGAAGGAATGTGAGAAGAAAGGATTAAATATCAATTGCAAGAAAAGAGAATGTATGGTTGTTAACAAAAGGGACAGCCCAACATGCAACTTACAAATTGGAGATACCAAAATAAAAATACAATAAGAAAAGATGGAATGTGTAACGTCAAAATCCAGAAGGACAAAATTTACTAAGAGCTACAAAATGACAAGAAACTGGCAAGCTATGATTTCCAACATCCCGAAGGAACATATAAGAATTTTGATTTAGCCATATATCGGTTGTTTATCCACATCTCCATTTTTTTTTTTTTTTCATGTTTGATGGCTGAAGCACAATGATCATAATGGATCTCACTATTTTGCTTGTTAAATTCTGAACTTTGATTTTATAGAACTTTGGACCAAGAATGATTTAACTTTGGTGCTGTTCAATGAAATTTTCACTAAATCCAAAGTTTATATTGAAATGTCCACTGTTTAGCCTTTTGTTTCATGCCTTGGCCTTTACAAAGATAAGTGTAAATTGCTTACATTTGTACAGAGCATGTTAAGAGTTTATAAGTTTTAATTTGCCATTGTTTAACTTGTAAATTACTGAGGTAACTTTTGTGATTATATGTTTTTATAGCACACTAAGTCTTATGGGACTAGGATTTGTTTCCTTGCTTTCTGTAATGATTGTAAAAGAGGATATTACAGACTTTGGGAGGATAATTTGTTTTCTCTTGCTTTCAGTAAATAACCTTTGCTAATAATTAGGGTTGTAGCTAATGACTTCCTTTTTTCTTTTTTTTTCTGTCCATCAATAATTAAGAGTTTTGTTACAATGCTTTCAACACTGATATAATAAACTTGGCTGTTTGATTGAAAGTAGTGAAAATTTGGTAACCACCTGGGAGTGAAGAGTTGGATAATTTTAGCCAGGACAGTCTACTGGATTTTAATTTTCTTATTTACATTATTTACTGTGGGACTAATATTCCTGTTTTTGTTATTACATTTCAGTCAGTTTCTACCAGTCTTCTTCAGGTGTCTAGTGATCCAGGTATAATAGGAGAAAGCTATGTAAGAACAAGATTTATTTTCCTACTTATGCCCACCCCTCCAACCATATTATGGGTGTTTTTATATCGGTAACATGATAACACCATGCTTCATGTATGGAGCAGAATAGGTGAATGGAAAAAGAATGCCGAAAATTCTTTGTTCTTATAGAGTTTCATGCACCTAAGATATATACAAGTCTATGTGTACATATTTAAACATGTCCCATGCAAAGAACAATATAACAATTCTCAAGGCGGGTATTACAGATTCAGACTAACTAGAAACAGGATTAGCACTAACTGAACAATACTAAAATAAGAGATTTCAAGATAGAGACAGTGAAACAGGAACAATCTACTCCAGAAATTAAATACAGTGTTCAGTTTAAAATTTCCTGAAGGTTAACTCTGTAAGGATACAAAAAACAATTATCTCCCTTTAGTGGAGATAAGTCACATAGATCATGTGACAGATACTTAATGACATCATTTCATACAGTGACGAGAGTGGCCAATCATTCAGTTTTTTTACAGCAGCCAAACTAAGTATTTGCCTTTTTAGTCTGGACCAAGAAGCCCAAACTGAGGTTAAATCTGTATCTCCAAGTAGCTTGTTGCCATTTTCATTTGGGAATATATCTTTTCCAGATATTATAATAATAATAATAATAATAATAATAATAATAAAGCTCACAGTCCTCAATTTGAGAAAAATCCAATTTCCCATTCATCAAATATGTTCGCGCCTGGGACAGAGTAGATGAATCTGGACTGTTTGAATTTACACACTGTAAATAACTTTAACTGTAACATTTGTAGGTGATTTTGATTGACAAATCCTCATGTTTGAATTTTTCAATCATGTTGTCATTTCCTGCTATGGCAAGAATAAACGACCATAACAAATCAACAGTGATGTTACTCCAGTCAAGTGGCCTTGACAAAGAATTCTGTGGAAGGGGAATAAATACTTGTGAATAATGCCTCATACTAAAGTTAAATATTTTATACTGTAGCTAGAATTTATTTTGTTTTGTAGAAAATGATTGAAGAAGCAATCATTTGTTAATTTCACTGTATAGGTTGATTAAAGCTCAATTATTGACTAACTATAACTTAATACTTTACTGATCTACATGCAAATTCTGTTTGAAGATTTTTTTTTCATGTGATTTCATAATGGCTGTGTTTGTTTTACAAATTTTCATCTTTTTTCATATTAATAGTCAATTATGCTTTTAAAATATAGACGTATGTCTGTTTTGCTTAAATCATCAAAGGGAGACATCTACCCAGTTTGCATGAGAATAAAAAAAAAAGGCAAATATGCACCCAGTATTCTTGAAGAGGGCAAGTGATTTCCTGACATAAGTTAACTGAAGGAAATGATGATTGTCATTCTTTAGGTACATTGGTCATTTATTCCGTTGGTTTCTTTCCTTGTCCTTTTATATTTCACTAGCAGTATAGCCTGGCGTTGCTCAGGGGTAATGAAAGCTTTAAAACTAATTCATGGTCCTGGAGCTCAGACTCTTTGGACATTGGCACAAAAGATTAAAAAGCAATAGTTGTTTCCAGTTAAAGCGAAACCGTAGACTGAAGGAAAAATGAATGGATGTAAGTCAAATTTTCATTTCCTGGTATCGATATCAAATACATATTTTTTGTTGTAAACTGAATTTTAAAGGCTAAATAAGTCCTATGAGTAAATGATATCATGGCTGAGACTAAGAACTACAATTATACCTACTTAGAGCCAAACCCGAAGCAAAAATTAAAATAAAAGGGCTAAAATAATACAGACATACAGGCAGATAAACAGACACACACACAAACATCTTGCCTTATATATATATATATATATATATATATATATATATATATATATATATATAATTGATTTTCTGCACTATTGTAAGAACTGCAACCTTGAAACTTCTGAATATCGTTTCTTATGTCTTTGTCTATGAGTGTATCAAATTTGATTAAAATCAGACCACTCCTCCTATAACCCGATTTTTTTTCGATTATTGATTTTCGATATTTATCAAGGATACCTTGACACAAAACCTTGCTAAGAACACTTGCAGACACTTATAGTACAACTGTGTAAATTTTCAGGAAAATTGGTTCAGTCGTTTCGGAGTCTATAGGTAACGAACAGATACAAAGTTCCTTTTATATTTCATAAAGTGAATCAAGTATATATTTTTAAATTATTCACAATTTACCAGATGTGCAGCTATTAAGATGTGCATACAGTGTAATGGATAGCAGCTTGGAATGAGAAATCAGAGAACTCAGTTTGAATTCCAGTCAGGATCTTTATATTCTCTTACGTGCAAATGACTTTGGAAAAAGTATGAATCCATCTATGGGTTTAATAGTAGGACTTGTATCTGGAAAAATCAAAGTTATTACAATGTTTACTTACAAAAAAAAACAACTATTCTTACAATCCGAAATAAGTTTTTTTGCTTTAAATAACCCAGAAAGGGTTGATAAACTATAAAAACCAAATCAATGACAATTTATCCACACATAACGATCATTTTATAATAAAATCTGCAATACTGAAGTTACAAAACTGTCTCTTGTTGATTGTGTTCACAGAAATGTTTTAATCTTTTTAAATCAAGCCACTGGTCTATCAACCACTGGGTGAAAATGCATATATTATATTCATTAGTGTTCAAAGGTTTAAGCAGTTAATCACTCATTAATATTTCTTTGAAAATGTTTAAAAATAAAGGAAGTTTTTTTTTTGTTTATTGGGTTTATATCAAAGAAATGTATTTACAAGGAACATTTAAAAAATGTTGCCTCTTATCTATTTCCGTAAAAGCTACAATAAATATAAGGAGCACAATAATTTCATTGAATAGAGCAAATTTTCAGCTACAAAACACTGTTTTTTTCACATAGTCACCCCGACTGACCATGTATTTGATCATCATTGAATAAAATCTTTCAATCTTGTGGATTGAAAATAGTATAATACTACCTGGAATATGGCTTGTCACTGCTGAAGTGCATTACCAATTTGCTCTCATCTACTATTTGATTTCCATAGACATTCAGCAAGTGTTGATGGATATCAATGAGTGCAATTTTTTTTACATAAAGGAATACAATGAAGCACTTTTGCTTTGTGCACACTTCCATGTCAAATGTCATTTAGCCATTCAGTTGCTATTTTTAACCCATACCTCCCCCCCCTAATGAGGTGTTCTTTATTCTGAATGTTTCCATTCATATGCATAAGGTTATCTGCATAGGAGTGGAATTGGCAAGCCAAGTTCAAATTCTTGTGTAATCTGTTGAATTTGCTTTTTCCCCCAATGTTCTTTGGAATGGCTAGAATCCATCTCTTCTTCCTCTAGCTATGGGTTAAATTTCAGAATAGAATGGGATCTCTAGCCTTAGGTTGCAGCCATTCTAAAAGAAAGACTAACTTGAAAACTGTAGAGAGAGCAATGGGAAACTTCTCCCAGTGAGGTTATGGCTATTCAGTTAGTGAAGAGGCAGAATCTATGGAGAACTATTATCACATTTATCTTGAAGGGACATGACATTAAAAAAAAAAATGAATAAAATCTGGAAATTTTGAAAGAAACTGGAATACTTTTCTCCACTGTATGTCATATTTTTCATGAATACTTAAAAATAAAATAAAATCACTGAGTACAATACATTGATATTTTAGATGATCATAAAAGCCTCAAACACTTTACAGCAAAGAAATTGAGGCAGATTGCAATGGTCAGTAGTTCTAAAAATTTTAATGGAACAAGTATCTTTATAGGTTGACAAATTTCATCTTTTCTTTCATTTTTATTTTCATTTTATTAAATGTCATATGCATTAATTCAGTTTTTTATATTGAATCAATCAGAATATATTTTATGCAAATCCCTTTAATTTCTAAAACTCACAAACACCTGTTATTGCTGTAAGCAACACAGCTGTATTCAAAAACACACAGTAAACATATGTTTGCTGAAAAATACTTGCCCAATTTCATGGAAAAATTTTAAATTAAACTTAATAATAATCAGAGGATTTTGTGTGTTATTCCATTTGTTATTTTTAGTATATTTTTACTTTTTTTTTCCTTACAATGTTTTTTACAATCAAAGCTTTTTTTATTACAGATAGATCCAAGACTAAGTTTTAAAAATTCTTGTAGATTGACAACTGGATTTATTAATGCCTGTCAGAAATTTCAATGTTTATTAAACATTTGGGTAGTTGTAAAAATTAATCAGATACCTTATTAAATCTATTTGAAAGACAATGTTGAAAATGCCTTTCTTTTGGTAACATTGAAGCTGGCTGTTTTCTTTTTAAAGAACAATGGTTACTATTTTTGTTTATCTGAATACTAATATTGTGTTCCTAATGAAATATTTTTTTGCAGGATCTATGATTGTGTTGAAATGCTACAACCTTGAAAAATGGCAGTGTAATATTTTAGCCTGGAAAAGCATGTTTTTGTCTTTAGTTTCTGGGTTGAATAAACAAATGAGTGTTTTGTCAAATATTGAATATAAACATTGCAGGATGTCCCAAAAGACATAAAGCGGCTTGCTTTGAATATCATAATTACACTGCACCCAAAGACTGGTAGAGGTCATATGTTTGTCACTTTTGGGGCTCTGTGTGTGTGTGTGTGAGATACTTCAAAAATTTCTTCCAATCACAGCTTTGTCAAGCTGTATGTAATAAAGCCATCTTATTTTGAATACTTGTTAATTTCTTTTTTCTTTATTTCAAACCATGTGTCCTTTATAGGGCTGTGCATTGTGGTGTAAGGGATATCATCTCAGAATGAAAACTCTGAAATCTAATTCACTTACAGACAATTACTTATTGCTCCATCTCTTCTCCCTTTAGCTATGGGTTGAACAGCAAGACAGATTGAGTTCTATAGCTTTTGTTGGCAATCAGTTTATTGTAGAAAGAAATAGCAACCTACTGCAAGAAAATGTTCTGCCTAGTCAGTCATTGATTGAAAGCGACATGATTGCCCAAGCATGTATCATATATAGCACTTGACTGACTGACTGAAAAAAGTTCTCAGCTCAGCCAAGAAACCCTTCCTCCAAAAAAAATTCTTTTAGTCATGTGGTCAGATTACAGGAAGTGGGTTGGACTAACAACTATCCTGTACCCTGTTGCATGTGTGTGCATTTGAGTAGCTGGCCTGTTTTCAAAAATATTGGTTGTTATGTCTACTAGCCTGCACAATTGAGAAAAGCTAAAGAGAATGTATTTTCCAACATGATTTGAACCTGAATTTCTCTTTGTAGGAGAAGATCATTTCTTCACTTTGTAGATGGGGGGAGGGGCATTCAGTATTTTATTATATCCATCATTTTTACTTGAGCTAATGTTCTGTTATAGGTTCATAAGTGATAGCTAAAGCCAACTTCACTTTTACAAACTCTCTTACAAAACATGGAAAATATAAGGTTTGTCTGTGTTACCTGTCTGTATACAACCATGTGATATTTGAGTCTCAGAAACCACTATACACACACACACATGAGGCAGCAAATAATTTTCTAAACATATACTGTTAAATATAAGAGACAATGAATGTCTATTATGTTTAATCATGAGCCATTCTAAACGTCATATTTTGGCTTTAATTTCAGTTGAAAATAAAGACAAAAATTCTCCAAAATTTGGATAATTTTTTATTAATTTGGTTCTAAGCTTTCGGCTCACATGAGCCATCTTGAGAGAGGTTATTAAGACGGTAACACAATAACATCCACCATCACCGACGATTTTATTTTGTGTTGACATAAAACTCCACTAGGCAATGGCAATAGTTACCAAAAATAACAAACACGGTTTGCAAATTTGCAATGCAATTCTATAACGTCACACCGCGTGATAGCGCAAAATGACAACAGAACCATGTATTCAAATGCAATGTAATAAAAAATTATCCAAATGTTGGAGAAATTTTTGTCTTTATTTTCAACTGAAATTAAAGCCAAAATACGACATTTAGAACGGCTCATGATTAAACATAATAGACATTCATTGTCTCTTATATTTAACAGTATATGTTTAGAAAATATATATATATATAAAGAGTGAGAGAGAGGGATTGCCTGAAGACTTTGTGCACAGTGTGCAAGAAACTAAATTGTGGTCAAAGATATACACTTTATTTTTCATGATAAAAATAAATTTCATAGAAATCGGTCAACTAGGGTATTTTTGGAAGATAACATTTTTAAGACAAACAATCTTTTCATAATTATGGTACATAATTTCAAGAGATAGAGCGTTAATAATAAAATGAGTTTATTTACATATAAATTGCGTTTGTCAAGGCAACAAATGTTCATTCAAATAACATTCCTTCTGGACAACAGGCAGATAGTTCTCAATATATTTTTTAATTTAACCTTGTTGATGTATTTCTTTTCTAGATCATGGTGTTAAATATATAAACAAATTATCCAGATCTTGTTTTGGTTCTAAGCTTTTGAAAGACTTAAGTAATTATCAAGACAGACAAAGGAATTAGATACAATTCAAAGTTAATGTAATTGTATAATAGTGAGTTCATTATCTCTCTCTGTTATATATATATATATATATATATATATATATATATATAACTGTAAATTTATCTTTGAACACGTCTTGAAAAACCCACTGAGTATAAATGCGGAGGGGAAAAAAATGGAAACAAAAAAAAGAAACGACCTAAACACTCGAACATTAATCAAAGTACTAGTCGAAAGAAAAAAAAACCCCCCCGAGATGAGGAACCTAACATGTAAAGTGCTCAATACAATAGCAGAGCAAATAAATAATTAAGTAGCTAACCTAGAGCCAACAGACTCTACCTAGGTTTCACCTAATGGATCGTCAGGGCAAATTAGCCAAAAGTAGGCAGGCAGTCTAATTCATTATTATCTTTTACTTACTGTACACCTACTTTTGGACCAGCAGTGTATGTATTCATGAATAGTTCTTATTTGCATACATGATCATTGGAATAAAGGTTTGTAAAAAGGAAAATTTTTTTTATACTTTAATAGTTTCATTGAACTCGGTATCTTATTTTTACGTTAGGATTGTTGAACAGATAAATCGCTTTAACTTTAATATCAAAAATCTTCTGTTGCAATGATTGAAATCTGACTGAAGATCTTGAGAATCTGTCCTTGTAATTTATTTTCTTTTAATATAAATCTTTTTTTTTTTTTTTTACTTTCAGGTAAGTGAATCATTTTACTTTCTATTGATTCCCAGATTTCATTAAACAAAGGTAAGTTTAAATTTATGTATTTTGTTGACATTTAAGCTAACAAACTAGAATAAATTTAGATATTAAAAATATTCCCTCATACGTACGGAGGTTACATGACTTCGTGGGGAAAGAATTATTGTCCTACAAACAAAATATTGCCAACATTTCTTTTCTATATTGCTGTTATGGCAAATGTTCAGATAAGTTACAATCCTTAGTTCTGCCATGCCATGTTTATGGTGGCAAGCTATTCCCTTCACACACATACACACACGTTATATATCAACAAGTTCTGTCTATCCAATTTTTTTTTATTTACTTTTTAAAATTTCTATATGCATTACTTGAAAATGAATTTAGCAACATTTGAAAGTATTTGGGGTAAAAAAAAAAATAAACATACATAAATAAATATGAACTTTCATAAATTTACTGATGATATAAAGCAGTTCAGAAATTTGAAAAAGTTAATAAAAAATTTGGATAAACAAACTTTGTCAATATTATTTAAGCAAACATGTTTGAGAGAATTCTTGTTGCTGAAATACAGTTTTACATTTTTAATTTTGAGTATGTGCATTGTTTGTTTTGATTATGAAGACTACACAGTATAGGAGGGTTAGTTGGGTACTTTGAGGAGGTAGTACTGTTCTAGGTCAAGAGGGTGGCTGCTGGAAGACCCTATGTCTGGCAACAAGAACCTGCACCATACCACTCAAGCAGAAAAACTAGTTATGGTTGTCAGACAATTTCACTGACCACATCACCCCTTACATTTGTCCATCTAACTCCCCAGACTGCAACCCCCTTTATTATTATTTGTGTGGTACAGTTAAGTGAGAGGCCAAAAAAACTCTTTGTAATTAAAAATGAATTGAAGTCAAAGATTATGGCAGCACATTTTAAATTAAACAAGGAGACCATCTGGAAAAGTTGCATGAGATTTCAGTCATCTGGAGGCCGTGACTGAATAAATTTACTTTTTAGTATAGCAAAGTATTTTTGTGTAATTTTGGTAAATGTATATGTTAAGATTAGATATCAGTGTTTTTATTTTTGCATAATTTAAACAACAATTTAGCCATCACACTTTGTACAACTTATATAGACTGGATATCTGCATATACACTGACATGCCAAAACAATAGGACAGCACTTTCTTTCTCTTTTGAATTTTTTTTTTTAACCATTTGCTAAAGCTCACAGAATATAAAGTTCAAGAACCACTCCAGATAAAGAGTTACTGTTATGATGGTTATGGTAATTTAGTAAGTGCAACAACTAAATGGTTTACTTGTGGCACAAGGCCAATATTAGTAAGGATCAAACTTACTATTCAGTAGTAATTGATTTACCGAGATAAGCTTGCTAACCATTACACCCTGTCAAAGTATACAATAGTGATTTTCTAAGCATAGTTTAGATCTTGTTACATGAATTTCAATCAAGACATAATGGTGAGTGCCAAACAGATATATTTCATTTCTGAAATTGTGAGAATATTTAACATCTTTAGATCTTCAGTGTCCTATGTCTACCAGGAATAACTGGTGGAAGATATCTCTATCCACCATGGCCAGTCAGTGCAGCACCCTTTAGTTTCCATGGGGTATGAAAATAGAATATCCACCCTTTGCCCAGCTCTGTTAATGCCACAGTACTGGACACATCATCTGACCTGGATTTGTGGCTTATTGGAAATTGGAGAACTGGCAACATGTGGTACTGTCTGATCAGTCATTCAGTAGTTTTAGGTTGATAGGAAGTTTAGGTATAGTGGGAACCCCATGAGGCTTTGGGCCCCGGTTGTCAACAGAACACTGAGCATGCTAGTGATGGTTTTATAATACTGTGTTGATTCTGATAGACTACCTAAACATGTCATTGACTGATGACTACTATATTGAACCACTTTGGGACTATTTGTACCCATATAGTTTTTTATGGACCATGATCTATTCCAGCAGGTTTATGCACTGGCATCAGGCTCAAGTTTCCTAGAATCAGTTAAAAGAGCATTCTAGAGACATCTGATAAATGATATAACTACCTTGTTCATCTGGCATAAGACCAATTTAGCATTTAAGGAACATGGTGATGAGTTCTATTTGCATACAAGATTATGCACTGAGAAATACTGGGTAACTGCAGATAATTTTCAAGATAGCACAGCTCAACATGACACTAGATTTTTATGAACTCTTTTGGAATTGATGCTATGTGAAATTATTGCACTTTGATGAACTATTGGAGTTCCTGCTTGATGTGAGGCACTGATTGCATGACTTTGACATGTCAAGTATGATGATCATAAGACATATACACAGACATGCTCTCACTCTGTTATTGATCACTCTTCCCCTATAAAATATAGCAGATTTCAGACAATATAGTTATATAAATATAAATACAGTATTCCGTGGTATAAATGTTAATTATCTATAGGTCATTGGAGTGTAAAGTGATTAATATATTAAAATTAATCCAAAGAGCTACCTCCAATGCTATTAATACAATTTATCAGTAATGTCTGAAGTAAAAAATAATTGGCATAAAGAAAAAAAACTTCCTGACTTATTTTACTCACCAATCTTCTTTACCATCTGGAATTGAAGAATTTGGGAAAAAAAAACTTTGTGCATGATATACAGCTTGCCTTCCTCTCATGATATAGTTCTGCATTAAGGTTTATTTGCATCAGGACATATTGTTTATAATCATAAACAAGTGACAGCTATAAACAATGCATCATAGTAGATGAGAGTAATAATAATTACTTAGAATCTTGACTTTGATTCATCACAGAAATAATTAAAGAAGGTCTTGAAATAATGGCCTAATAGCTAACAAAACAAAAGTAAACACTTTCTTTGCCAAAATGCAAAACTTGCACAAATAAAGAATTTTAGTCTCTCTGCATTTTCATTGGCTGATTCATCCCCATAAGTAGCCCAGGTTTGCTTTGAGATAGGTGATTGTTTATTATCACCATCTCAAGAACGGTTGCCAACCAAGACTATAGAACCCATAGCTGCAAGAAGAAAGGGATTCATATCTTTCCTAAAGAAATCAGCCAGAATTTGAACTCAGCTTTCTGATTTCTCTTTCTGAGCTGTAATTCAGTATGCCACATGCACATCCCAATGGTTAATGAGCTACTCACCAAACTTTACTTTTTACTTCTGCCCTCTGTCTTTCCTGTCTTTCTTTACTCTTATCCTTTTCTTTGTTACTGTTAATTTCACTGACCACACCCACTTAGAAACAAATAGGCATCAATCATTCAAGAAAGCAAAAGTGCCTGCATCTGACCCACTGAATTGTGATTCTTAGCTTTCTTCTCAAACCATTTATAAGTTCTTCACTTGCTGCTTTATTTCAAATGCTGCATTTATCTAGCTCTCAATTAGATATATCTGGAAACCAAATTCTGTCGTTGGTAAAGTAATAACAAATCATCTCCAATTTAAAATTGGAATTGTGTTTTCTTTACTGTATATACTGTCATCCTAATAACTTATTTACACATGTGAGAAATGAAGATCTGTGTTGAATGCCAGACACATGAGATCTACTTAATTTCCCACCCCTCAAAACACACATATATCACCACATGTTTTGCTTGTTTGTGTATTGAATGTTGTCCTCCATATTGAATTTTTTTTTTTTAAATCTACTTTTAGGAAAGCAATAATGCCACTAAGATGCAATGTGCTACTGAGAGTTAAAGAGAGCAAAAAGACTTTAAAATGAACTGCAAACCTAATCTTAAAGAGTAAACAAAGGAGAAACCTCTACTATTGTTCAAAAGATTGGGGACAAGTGGTAACTGGATGATAGGTGAACTTATTTCTTACTGTGGAAAAAAGTTAAAATAAATAGTAAATAAAATTTCAGAGCTTAGGCGGAGATGTCAGAAGTATAGATTTGAATTTGACTTTAAAAGGAAGGAACCACAAATATTTCTAGAAAAGACAGAGGGAAGACGTCACGTCTTTGAATTTTGTCAATGATCTTGAGATATGTAGTAGAAGTACCAGACCATTTATGACAGAATTATTTAATGCTTGCTTAATCTTGTAATTACTGACCTAAATTGTGTAGGCTTTATCTTAAAACAAATGGAATTGTGAAAAAAAAGTTGAAATTCCAGTTGTGGCTCCTATTATTATTATTATTATTATGTTTTTTTCAAGTTTTTAAGTTTTCTTCAGAAAGACATCCATTTCTTTCTTGTAATTTGTCTTCTATTTCATTGTCATTTTATCACTAGTATTTCAAAAGATGTTAGTAAGTCCAGAGGTAGTTTTTCTTGTAATTACTTGGCAAGTTATTTGGCTTGTAAACATTGAGCCTAGTGGCTGAATGGTTAAATATACAAATGAGGAAACTTCTTGGTATAGAGTTAAGTAAAGAATATCAATGATGCACTATTATACATGTAGAAAAATTAATTAAAATCACTTTTGATTTTAAAAATAAACACTTGCTGTGAATAAGCAGAAAAAAGTCAGCTTTACTTTCCACAATTTTAATTTTAAGTATTTTTTTTTAATATTGAAGTTCACCAAAACTTTAGAGCCACTCAAGGTAGAGAGTTACTGTTAAAATGGACATGATCAATGAAGTATATGATATAACTAAACGAGAAAGTCGTAGGAAATGAAGATTATGAGGATAAGTAGAATAGATAATGATTGACTCTTGGCTTGATGAGGTTAAAATTGTAGTTTTTAGAGAAGCATTCATTCAGAAATCGATTCCACAAAACAGTTATTGAGGCAAAAAAAAGCTTTCTGTTTACATTTAGGAACACAGAGGAAATGAGGATGATTAAGCTCCATCTCAGTAGAATGGCAGGGCCTGGTTGTAAAGACCTGAACTGATGGGATTAAAGAATGGAGCTAATCTAAACATTTGCCAATAGATTTGTGAGGAAATAGGCTGCAAAGTAGAGAATAAGTTTTCTTCCATAAGACTATGTAAATGATTTTGAACTTTATCAGGGCCGGTAAGTGAGTATTGAACAGCTCCAGTGTGGGTATGGCAGCACTACTCCATTCTTTATTAAACCTGGCTCTCATAAAAATGAAGCATACTCTATATTTTTCTATAAAAGTATATTTTTATGTATACATATTTCTATACTTCCATAGTGTTTTGACCCCAGTTTGGGGGTTAGCTATTTGCCCATAGCTGGGACCCTAACGGGTGCTACCACTCCAGGTAAGGGTGGACCTGGGAACAACAGCAATTAAGAGGTGGTTTCATGCTCCTTACAACCTCCCAATCAGCTACTTCCTGAAGTAATATATTTTTCTGGCGTTTTTATACACACACACACACACACACACACACACACACACACACACATTCTCCAGCAAAGTGGAAACATGTAAGAATACTGAAAAAATTAAGTCAAAGATTAAAATCCTCCTTGTTGGTCGTTTTTAACGAAACATGTATAAATGAAAGATTGCTGCCCAAATAAGCATATGCAGTTAGTTTTTGGTCATAATTAAATTAGACCAGTACACAGTTGTATTAAAAGGTGTTCAATACAATTATATTGTAGAACTTTTAGATAGTTTTCATTTGGAAATGAGTTATTTTTGCAACTGACATTTCAAACTTTTGGTATCTTCAGATGATTTACAATAACTGATTTTACTGTTTTTCAAACGCTTGAACAGGGATTTTTTTATGTACGTGCGACTAAAATTTCCAAACAACTGAAAAACTTTCAGAATTATAGAGGATTTATTTAAGGATCTTAGAACACTTTCATCCATGTTTGTATGATCCTAGTATTTATGTATGGGTATGATTACCTATGGTCATAATTTCTGATCTTTCATTTAGTAATTTTTTTTTTCATTCTGGGAACAACATAATAGCTAATTTTTCCTCTTGGTACAATCTGCACACATTGCCACCATTATAGGTTTGGCTATTTTAACTATACTCGAAGTTATATCATGGTCTTTTCCATTTTTCAATTTTTATTTCCACATGTGGTTTACCAGCTTGGTATGATTAGCTACAATTTACTATTGTGTATTTAGACAGTAATCTCCCTTATGCCAGTTTCATTTATAATGAACAGACAAGGTGCTATGGTTAAGCTTTTTATATAATTTTTCATATGATTTTATAATTTTGCTCTTAGTGTGAATTTGAGACCCATGGATCCTCATCAGGAATGCATTGTTCATTGGGGCTGGGGAGAAATTGAGGTTGGTTGGATAGTCACTTTTCATTTTATAAATGCAATTAAGTTATACCAATTATATTTATTTCGTTAGTCTTGTTTCTATTTCAGCATTCATTTTTTATTTGTATATTATCACCTCTGTTAATCTGAAGTTATAAGTCATAGACTTCATACCAGCAATAAGTGCAGGAAGAAAGTTTAGCTTTTATGGTTATGTCTTATTATTTTTTATAAACAGATGATGTACCATACTGACAGTGTTAATGGAAAGGAAATAGATGGGAGGCATTAAAAACAATACAACATTAGCCAAGAAGTGTGTAATAATTTATGTCAGTCTTGCAAAGAGACAATGAAAATAGCTAACAAAATCAAAAAGGCTATGTGTTCTTTCAGTTAAGTCTATTCAACTAAATGTCTATTGATGAAGTGTTCAACAACAGTCACTAGTATATATCAAGAGTGGTAGATAAAATAAATATGTATGTATATTTGTGGTTTCATCTATTATAATGTATGAAGTGGAACACAAGCAAAAGTGAATTTTATGCACAAATGTTGCCATTATATTATAAAATAGAGAATCCACACCCAAGTCTTAAATAAGAAAAATTAATGTTGAACACTTAACACAGTCAATAATGAAATGATGTGTCTTTTTCTTGGAGTTTCTTTCAATATATATATATATATATATATATATATATATATATATATATATATATATATATATATATGTGTGTGTGTGTGTTTTTACACTCAAAAATTTACTTATGTTACATCTCTCAAGACATCTGTTTTAATTTCATACTTTATCTAACTCTTAAAATTATTAGTTATTATTTACTTTTTGTATCTGTAAAACTTGGGAGGTTTTATTCAAATCTTATATAGAAATATGAAAATTGAAAAAGTTAATATACAAAGTTTGAAAGTTCAATATGATTAATATCTCAGAATTATTTACCATAATTGTAGGTATATGAAACTCTCATTTATATTTAGTTTTATAAAATTATGCTATGTGCAAATAACAATAGGCTCTAGTGTCTGAGTAAACATGGGCTTACCAAACACCACAACTTAGACTATAAAAGCATATTTCTTCTTTTTTCTTTTCTTTTAAATGTTTCCTTTTCTTCAAAAGACAGTATTTGTGAGGTTGGTTCAGTAGAGCAAATATTCAGTCTTTGTGATTAATGTAGAAACAGTTAAGTTCGTTAAAACCTATTTGTGTAAATATTTGTTTTCATTGGACAAAACATTTCTTTTGTGCATGCATATATATATATATATATATATATATATATATATATATATATATATATAGATGTGCCAGTTGGAAAGTTAATCAAGATATACATGTAAATAAACAGCTCATTGGCCAGCTGTTGTATTCTAGTTTTTAGTTTACTAATTGGTGTGTCCACTTACATTTATATCTTGAACTTTCCAGCTGACCCTTGAATATATATATATATATATATATATATATATATATATATATAAAAGATGGTTATTTCATCTGCTAGGTTGGCTGTTGTAAGATGACTACTCAGGTACATTTGTCTTTATTCAACATCCACACAATCAATCTGTGGTTTATGCTGCAACTCTACCAAGAAGACATATGCTACACTTTCTGGGAGAGAGTGTATAATTTGTCATGAACATTAGTTGAATAAGTCTAGTATGCTCAAACCCTCTGTTATTTAAGTGTGCAATTCAAAAGATGTTATAGCATAATCATTAATGCCTTCCAAACAGTTTCATCTACCCAACTTTCTGTAAGATGGCTTAAGTCAAATTGTGGTATTGTTTTCAAGCACTTTCCAACTTTCTGCACTCTGGGATTGTCTCCCCAGTAAGTGTCTCTCTCACGCACACAATTATTTTATTATTTCGTAGTGAATCTTAAAAATTTGCATTTTACTTTATAAGTATGTACGTTTTTTTTATACACGTGCACAACTGATCTTTAATGATTGATCTGATGTTCTATTTATAACATGAAAAACTATCTGTTTTGGTGATATATAACTCAGGAATAAAAACCTTGGTGACTGGTTATTGAAAGTTTGCACTGCATTCTTCAAACCATGTTAGAAAATGTAATAGACATTTGTCTTGTTGATTGTTTTACTTATTATAGATAGTATTTTCTGTTGATGGTTGAAAGATGGAGAAATTTTCATCTGTTTATTGAAGGTTTGCACTTGCTGTATCTGTCTTTCAGGACATTTTATATGTAATTAAGTATCATTTGTCCTTTTTGGTAACTAAACTTGTTTAAGAATATGTAAATGCAGAATTACCCAGGACATTGGCAATAATATTGAAACTTTTTCCTGTTCATTTCACCATACTTCAAAATGTCATTGTTCCACCACTTTTACAGTCTCTCATTCAAAAAGTGCATTGAATAATTGCAGTTTGCAGAAAGATCAATATTCCAATAATTTGAATCTGCTAGTCTATCTGCTATTCCCTAGTGAAATCCTAAAATTTCTTAAGATATAAATTTCGCTGTTAAATTTCATAGCTTTAAAAAGATATAAGGTCATTTTATAATTCTAAATTGTTAGTCTGATAAATTGAACTAGAATTTTAAACCCTCAATTAAAACCGGTCTATTTTTCCCTTTTAATGCATTTAATCTTTTTATCCACTTTGTCACTGCATAATTAATAAATTGTTTTGTTTTTTACTTTTAAATATTTAAATATATTTGTGTATAAGTTGAAGTTGTATGACTGAATGTTTATGGGTTGATTTGCACTGTGATAATGGTGTTGTTCAGTTAAAATCTGTGCAAGATGCCAAGGATAAAAAATTTTCACTAGTTACAAAGAAAGATGTATGATAATATTAAAAAAACTGGAATTAATCTTATATACAAGACTAATTTGTATATGTACAATACTTAAGAATTTTGTCAGTTATTTTTCCCTCTCATAATTATTTAGTTTCATTGAATGTCACCAGGTATTGAATTTCTAGTAGAGAGAAGTTAAACTTGCTTCCAATAAATATCTGTTATACATAAATTTTATTTGAAAACATCATGTTTTTTTTTTATTTTTTTTAATCATTTCACCCAGGCAAGGCAATAAAGCCCAGTATAGAAGATTGTTTTATGTACGTGAGAGGTATATGAAACATGGATTGCTAGGATATGTAGGACAGATAATGGTATACCATAAACTTGATGAACTTAAGATTGTAGTAATTGAGGTATCATTTTCTCTTTGGGTCTGTTCTATAATGTAGTGGCTCTTTAGATAAGGAAGGGAATCTGTGGAGAACCATAATTACCTATATCCTGAAAGAACTTCTTATATAAATCATTTCACATCAAACAAGGCAATAAATGTCATTGTTCCACCACTTTTACAGTCTCTCATTCAAAAAGTGCATTGAATAATTGCAGTTTGCAGAAAGATCAATATTCCAATAATAAATTTATTTTCTATAAATACTTTCACGGCTTCTGCTCCGATGAACTTAGATCACTGGTGCCCCCTAAATACGAATTTGCACGAGATACTAGATTAGCAACTAGATCCCACCCTTTTACAGTGAAACCGATAAAATGCAGCCGTAACTTCTACTCCAACAGTTTCTTTCCTCGCACTTCCCGACTGTGGAATTCTCTTCCAAACGATTGCTTCCCCGACGGCTACAATCTCCAGGAGTTTAAATGTAAGGTCAATACACACCTCCTAACACACTAACCTGCTCCCATTCTATCAAGCACTCTTCCCATCTGCCCGACCCTCATCCTCGCTATCCTTACTCATCTGTCACCTTTCTCCTGACATTCCCTATGTCTATCCACTCCTTCTCTTTACCTTCCCCTATGTAGCCCCATGCGCAATAGTGGCAGTGGAATGCCTTGCTTGGGGTGAGATGATTAAAAAAAAAAAAAATCTCAAAGATGCAAGGGATTACTGATTTTTTGAGAATAAATAAAAAAAACATTATTAAGAAGAGAGAACAATAAAAGAATAATAAGATAGAAAACAGAAGATAACTATTGATATTGCATTTAAATTTTTGAAGATCAAAGTTTAGTGGAAAGCAAAAAGCTGGAAGAAAGTTCCACAAGTGAGAAATGTTATCAAAGAAACTGTTAGCCTAGAACTTACAGTAACAACTTGCCATTTCAACTTTAAAATGATGAGACCTTACTGATAATCTAGTACTGTGGCAGTGTGGCAAGGGTCTTGTCATTTTACTGTATATGTATGTCAGCATTTGATAAATTTTACCTTTTAATTATTTCCTACAGATAAAGATATTTTTCAAAGTGTATATTTCTTTTAGAAATATTTAAGGAATGGCCTTAGAAGAATCTCTATACTCTCTTTTTGTTAATTTGCTACTGTTCAGGCATTTGTTTAAAGAGTTAAGTTTATATTGTATCAAACCAGTTCTTTAAGGATTCTTTTCAAACTAAAAACTTGGCTAAGAGTTTAAAAATTCAGTATCTCACAGGTTCAGTTCTACTTCTTTTATGTACTTTGTCCCTTCAGGATGTAGGCGGTTATGATTCTCCACATTTTCCTGTCCTTTGTAGTTCTTAAGAAGTTTTCTTTTTGATATTTCCCCACCAAGCCCTGTTTTGCTGTCCATTTACTCAAGCTCATCAAATATGTGCTGCTTTCCTTTGTCCATCTCCCCATCAGTCTTGTGAGTATCATATTTTCCAAGCCCTCTCCACCCACATCTATTGAACAGGTGAAGAGGCTCATCCCTTGTTTCCTGTTTAGGATGTGGTTTCCGGCTTTCTCTTTTCCAATCTTTTCACTATTCCGTAGCCCCCTTGCACATCAGTGGCGTTACTGCCTTGCTCGGGGTGATACGATTAAAAAAAAAAAAAAATTACACACACCAGAAATTTCAACTGCCTTTTCCAAATGTTAAGTATGTTTCCTTTTTGCTTCCATTTTCCCTAAAACCTCATTGTATGGTCCATGATATCCTCAGCATCTTTCTGTAGAACCACATTTCTTTTGCTTCGTCTCTTCATCTTTGAGGAGATTGTCCAGCACTTGCTGGCATACAGATATCACATAATGGCTCAATACTCTTTTCTTTGTTTCTAACGAGATTTCCCAAGATTTAACATTTGGCATTCACTGACCTAGCAGCCAGTACTACTTTCAATTGAAATGTATCAAATCTTTCCATTTTAAACATTTTTTTGTCATAAAAATAGGTAGTAATTTTTATTGATCTTTCAATTATTTCAATGGGATTTCTTTCCTACCCTTTTGTTTAGAGTAGTGGGGAACATAAAAATCTCGATTATGTCATTTTCTCTTCAAGTTATATGTCCTATCCATTTTAGTTAGTGTTGCATTCTCACGTGATGTGGTTTCCAGTATTTGGTACAGTTTGTAATTTTTGTAGCACCAGTCCACAGGGTTCAAAGAACAATCTTCACTAAGCCTTACAGGCTTCATTTGCTCATAATCATTTTTAATCATTAATCTGAGAAAACATTTGTATACAGCTGACAGTTTAGATATTTTTGAAATAGTTTAGTGCCATGAATGACATCTATATGAAAGTCCTCACCTTTGAGCTAGCTTCAGAAATTTAAGAATTAGAATTTGGAATTCCAGTTTTTTAATTATGATTTGTGTTATGTTTGCATCAATTTTTAAATACTCTGTTTTTGATTATATATAAATCATTTTTTTTTTAACTATATAATGATAATTTTGGAATTGCAATAAAAAGCAGTTGAAATTAAGATGAAAGAAATACTAAACAAAAATGAATAATAAAAATAATTTTATTGTAATATTTCATATTTTTAAAAAAAAATCCCCATATGGATACATTGGGAATGATTTATATTTTCAGCAGAAATCACCAAGCAAAGAAAACAAGATAAAACATAATGACTAGTTTGGTAAATTTGTATCAGGATCATTGATAGTATGCAGAATGATGGCTGTTCACTTGTGTCATAAAGTCTATAAGTGAAAAAAATATCACAGCAACAAAAAGAAAGGTGATATTAACAAAAGAAAAGTCCCAAATCAATACCTGCTGATGACTGCAAGCTATAAAGAGCCAGAAACAGTAACATATGTTGCTCTTCCTGTTAAGAAAGAAGCATTGTTATTGGAATTATCAGACACCAAAAACATTAATAATTCAAAGTAAGCTCTGGTTAATCATAATATCAATTCAGGTTCCACCACTCTTTGCTTCTCATTTTTCTCATTCTAGTAGGCCTCAATCTATTGATATAGTGGTCCTGCTGGGTTAGTACAAATACCAATCTACTATTGCAATCAAGCAAACATAATTTTGTTATTGTTTGACTTTAGATTTTTTTTTTTTCATTGTATGGAATGAAATTAAGGTAATGTGCATAACTAACCCATCACAAGCCTTGGTAATAAGATTGATTGATTAGTCTTTGTGGGTTATTCAAAGCAGAAACATATTTCAGATTGTAAGAGATTGCTTACAACCTGGTGTTCCCAAGCAGTCTCCCATCTAAATACTAACCAGGCTCAATGCTGCTTAACTTTGGTGATTGTGAATATAATAGAATTTGACTTTAAAAATAAAATTTACCCATGGAAAACTTGGTTTTTTTTTTTGTTTTTTTTTGTCTTCTGTATCAAGAGGTTCTTAGCGATAGTTATTGGAAACTTTGGAAGTAAACGAACAGTTGCAATGGTTAAATTTAAAATAAGTGACAGAATTGTTCAACACATGGAAGTAAAAAGATTTGCAATAACTAGAAAAAGAAAAGAACAGGGCAAAATAATAATATAAAGCAAGCAACCAATATTTGCAAGGCAAATTAACAGTAATAAGGCAAAGCAACAGTAATATGTCAAAAAGTTCACAAACTAAGAATTGAAGTTGACACACAAGAACAAGTTTGGACAAGCAAATGTAATATTTTGTCTTAAAGACAAGACTTAAACTGTGACTGAGTTAGATGAAACCAAGAACCAACCTATTTTATTGGATAGGAAAAAAATTCAAGCATATATTTGTGTGCTTCTGCTTATAAATTTGAGAGTGGGGAAGTGTTTTGCAGTCATTCCTAGCAAAACTCATTCCTAGCTGAGATTGGTTTTACTTTGGATGAGTCAATTTCTGCACAAAGCTTTGTCACTTGTATCTGTGAATTTGATTTTTTGCCCATGTTTTTGACTCTGTTTTTTGTTCTGTGCTAATATTTGTTTGTGTAATGTTTTTTTTTTTTTTTTACCATTTTTTCATATTGGCATGCTGTGGTGAAACAACAACCACGATGCCCGAGTCTTCTCAAGCAGACACTGTTTCCAACTCTGTTTGGACCTCTAGTAGGGCCCAAAAAGCTGCGTCAAGAATATAAAAACTACATAAAGGTCAACAAATTATTGGTTATTCCTGAAGTACTGAACACAGTTACAGCCAGCAACGTATGTAAAAAAAAAAACACAATTAGCGTCAGCATGAAAATGATGAAAGAGGTATTCCTCAAAAAAAAAAAAATCACGGCAAAAGTTTTGGCCAAATGCAGCGTGGGACGTCCTGCTAGGGGACAAAAGAAGAAGCAAAGGAGCTGGCAGGAAGTACGCTGACAACAAAAAACATCCAGTTTCAGACTGAGAACATGGGCATTCCTTGTACAAAGATGCCCACGATGGACCATGTGGGGGCCTTTTTTGTAAACTTTGGTGAGGTGGAGGAAGTAAGTTCTGAGTAAAACAGATGTGCTTACTGGGGACTTCAGTCTCCAAGTGACCTAAACAAGAAGGAATTTTTAAACATCCCTGATATAATGTTGTGCAGAGGATAAAAACTATAATAGTAGAAGGTAGAAAACCTCACTGCTGTTCGTGTGATGCTGCTGAGCACTTACCAAAAATGTACCCTGTTAATAATCTGGCACTGACACCAGCAAAACCTAAACCTGCAGCACCAGAAGAGGTGGTGTGGATAGAGAAATCCAACCAGGTCCCTAATGGTTTCCAGTGAATGGACAGAGGTTGTGAGGAAGGGAAATTAACTACCACCTTTTCCCCAGCAGGATGTCCCACTGAAAAAAACCATTATTCCTAGGGGGGAAAAAAAGCAAAATCCAAAGGAGCAACAGCAGCAAAGGAGCATCAGTAATGGGGTGTGCCATGGCCACAACTGGGTAAACTACAGGATATCAAGATATCAAGGAAGCACAGCAAGGGCAGCCTGAACAGCAGCAATGAAACTGCTGCAGTTGGATCTGTTTATAGAGATAAAAGAAATGTCTTCACCTCAATACTCCTTGCTGAAAAGAGAGAGGGAGGAAAAAAAGGAGGGAGAAAAATGTTAAAAACATAGGTCAAAGCAGTTGGAGACTGGAATGTCATCCTTGATTCTAACATAGACATGGGACATAGATTTAGCAGGAAGTAGCTTGGTTGATCTGATTGGTGGGTTTGGTCTCGTCGATAGATACTAAGTCGATCATCCTGGGAAGAATATGTGGACAGGGGCATATAAGCAGCTGTCTAAGAGGCTGGGTGAATTTGCCTTTCATTGATGTGACCTTGCTTTAAAGGAAATGGCTTCACAAACTTACCATTGTCCTCAGGTGCTCCCTATCTGGGGCTATGTTTGCGAGTTGACAGCTCGTATTGCTACTGAACATCTTTTGTATATCAATCTTGCATACATGTGTAATAATGTGCTGCCTCTGTATTTTGGGGTGAAACAGATGGTGTTTCTCGTGTTGCTAACCATAGCAAGAATGGTGATCTGGATGTCGCAAATGGAAGGAATTTCATATAAGGATTTGATTGGATTCTTTCGGCATCAGCTCAAGATGATCAGATATGATAGAAAGCGTTTGATATTGATAGATTTCAGCAAAAGGTGGGTAAATGTAAAAAGCTTGGCTCATGTGAATTTTCTTAAGTCCCCTTTGTCATGATGGTGTGGTTTCCTGTGAACCCTCCTTCGACTAAGATAGACTCACTTTGTTTACCTAGTATAATATATTATCATAATGGACAAAAATACATTCTATCCATGGATGGTGGCATTGGACTGTAACAACAAAGGATTGAAAGGTAATAGCTGACAAAGATATGATTGACATCAAAGACAGAAAATACAGGCAATAGCCGACAAAAATATGATTGATAAAAATATATTCTGGCCATGGATGGTGGTGGCGGAGTGTAACAGCAAAGGCTCGAAAGACAATAACCAACAAAGATATGATTGGCATCAATTAAGCAAAAACCCCAAAAAGCAAAAATATGTAGGAATTTTGGGGTTATATCGGTTTGGAGTTTTTGGCTGAAGTCAGAACACAGAACAGAGAACTCCTGCTGGTTAATGACTTCCCAACAGCTCCTGCATGTGCGCAATTTCTCTTCAGCCACTTCTCCTCCACATAACCGTCACCAACAAAGAATAAAAATATAAGTTTATATTTTTATGTATACATGTTCTGTTTCTCATTGTCTCTCAAGACGATTGTTGTTTTTTCAGCAGCAGCAACATAACACTAGTTAATGTAAGTGTTGTTCCTAGCCTGTTCCTAATGTCCTCTTTTGTTATAATCCACATTGAAATTCCCAACCTCCCCATTTTGTTTTTGGCCTCCTTTTTATTTCAACTGGGTCAGTCTCTAATTTTCTCATTTCATTTATTTTATCTTTCTTTCTCAATTAGGCAGAATCATGAAGTACACTCACTATCAGCAGAATACAGCAGCCACTCTTAGTTGGGTGGGGGGGTTTACTAACATTTGTTATTTTTACTTTTAATATTTTTGTTATACTTTACTTAGTTTTTGGTCTATCCCCTACCCTCTCATTTTTATATCATCATAATTTCAGATATATTTTAGTTTAAAAGCAAAAAAAGACAATTGTATATAAATTGAAATATTTGTCATGAGTTTCCCCTTTTAGGTCTCCCTTTGAATATGTGGTATATGTATGATTGGAAGGTGATGGATGCGTTCTTGTGGTGAATGAACAAATTGTAATGAGTCATGAATCTGATTAGCTAGGTAGATAGAAAGTGTTGACCAGCCTCTCCCCACTTCCCCTTCGGCTTTGTGCCACAATGATTGTAATATTTATAACAATAAATGTTAATTTCTAGAAGAGAGTAAAACCAACAGGTATAAACAAATATTTATTTATTTAACTTAGAAGTGACTTATCTGTTAAAACTGATGCATATTATTCAAAATATCCTTTATATTAATAGTGCAAATATATCCATAAATTCTTTCTCTAGTTGTTTGAAAAATGAAAAGTATCTGATAATGTAATGTGTATAATGATGGGAATAATGAGATGAGTTAATTCTATTGAACACAGTCTCAGTTTAAGATATTAAAGTATTCAAATTATAGTAGGAAAAAGTAAACATAATGACTTATGAAGCATCTTAGTAATATTTTGAGCTTTTAATGTTAGTCACAGAAAGGCAGAAAATGTCAGTTCAGTACTTCATTTCTTAATTAAGGAATTTTTAACATTAGTATCTGCATCTTTATTACAACTGCAATATGTTGACTTACATAACAATATGTTACAGTTCCAAAACCTTGAAGGACTTTTATTGATCTTTATACTGCTTGTGTAGCTCCAGCATTTTTTATTAGTGAGGTTCAAATTGAAAATATATGCAAAACAGAAATCAATTTTAAGCACAAAAATCAAGTGGAGGATCTAGCATTTTTTTTTTTTTTTCACTTTTATTTAAATCGTGGATTTTAGCCTTTCAATTAACAAAAGAGTAAAGTAAAAAAAAAAAATAGAGATTTACCCATAAACCAATAAATAAAAAAGGAAATTATAAAGAAAAAAAGCAAAATATATCTTTGGGTTTCAAATTGACAGGGTGAGATAATTATTTTATTTGGAAATAAATCAACCCAAGACCTCCTTATTCCAGCCCCCCCCCCCCCCCCCCACCTTTTTTTTATTAAATATTAATATGCATTGTCTGAGAATGCTTTTAGAATATATCAAGGAGTGGGAGGAAATTTTCTGACCTTTCCTTCCCTAAAGTATAATTGTCCTGCCTGCCCCACATAAATTTGAAACTCAAAACCAAATTATATGAAAAACTAAAAATTTGTTTTTAACATTAATTAATGATTATTTAATTTTATTTACATTTTGTTAATTTTATTCAAATATTGAATTTTTGTTTATTTGTATTTTACCTGAGAAGAAAAGCACCTAATCTTCACCTGTATTATAGAATTATTTTTTAAAAAATGGTTTGGTATATCATTTTTTTCTATGTAAGAATATTTAACCAATTGTAAATAATAAAGGAAATGCTTTTGTCTAAAATATTCTCAAAGTTCACTTATTGAATTTCAAAAGGAAGGATATGGGAAGTGATGATGGCTTATCAAATCCTCAAATGCAGGAAGTTGAAAATATTTTAAGTTGCATCAATTTCTAAGTTGACAAAAATAGACAAGTATAAAATTGTTCTCTTTAGATGAAAATAAGAACTGAATTCAGGATTCAAATTGCAAGATTTAAGATCAGTATTTTTTTTTCTTTTTGTCCTTTAATATTCATGTATAGTAGTTGTTTCTGGTATGTTTTTCTGTCTTGCTGTCAAATCTAGTTGTAATAAAAGGAAGTTCTATCTTGCTTGTAGCTAAATTAAGTTGAAAGATGGTGAAACAAAATCTGAATTTATGTCATTCTCTTGAATGTTGGTTCAAACAAATGCTATAAATTAGATTTTGGAATGGCTTCATCAGATTCTTTTTGATATAGCTATTAAGCTGCTTTATAAACTTTTAAACAAGTTTTGTATCACTCATTAAACTCTATAAAATTAAATTCTCTTTTGTTTCATAGACTGTCTTCATAATTTTTTAATATCTTAAAGGTTGCATAACACTTTCTATACTAACATAATATATACTTCCCAAGAAAATATCACTTTATAAAAACAGGTATTATTTTCTGTAAATAATCCAAGTTATTTGTTATAGAATAACACTGTATGGATATTTACTTTGTATTTACAAACTCATTGGATCTAAATTGTAGGTCTTATTGAAGGCCCCATGAACTCATTAATATAAAAACATGTTGGATCTAACGAATGGAACTTATTGAAAGCTCATGAACTTTTTTTTTTTTTTTATATATATATAATCATTTCACCCCAAGCAAGGCAAGACTGCCACTGGTGCACTGGGGGTTACAGTGAGAGAAAAAACAAGGTACAGAGGGAAGCTAAAGAAAGGATAAGAGATAGATGGGAATCAAGTAGTTAGAAGATAGCAACTGACATTGCATTTTAACTTTTGGAGATTGTAGCTATCAGAGTAGCAAGTAAATGGAAGGGAGTTCCACAAACAGGAAGTGCGAGAAAAGAAACTGTTGGAGTGGTTACATGTTACTATTTTGATGGTAAAAGGGTGGGACCTTAATGGCAATCCAGTAACACACATAAATACATATGGTTGGGGAACCAGGGGAAAAAAGCTTGTCAGAGCAGCTGCCATGGAAATACTTGTAGAAAAAAACACAGGGAAGCCACATCACATTGGTGAGAAAGTGGCTGAAGGTAGGCTAGGCTGCCAAGTCAGGATTGATTATATTGCAGATCCTCTTTTAGATCTTGTTGAGAACCTCAAGATGAATAGCAGGAGCACCTGGCTAGATATAGCAACAGTATTCATTGCATGAACAAATGGTAGATTTATAAATGTGCAAAATGGATTCTGATGTAAAAAAACTTCTTGGCCCAACACAGTAACCCAACCTTTCTAGCAGTAAACGCAGCTATGGATTTGATGTCAGTTAAGTGCCTTACATGATATACACTTAGGCAATAATGTCTCGAAAGAGACATTACTGACTGGGTAGATGATTTTCTCACAATAGGTTGTCATTACTTTCTGCGATAGACTAACAAACACTAGAGAACTCAATCTGTCCTGCTATTAAACCCATAGTTGGAGGGAAGAGACAGATCAATACCTTTCCCAGGGTATTTGTGCATAAGTGAACACAAGGAATTCAACTGGAATTCAAACTCGGCCCCCTGATTTCTCGTTCCGAGCTGATAGCCACTGCACCACAACGCATATTCGATGTGGTCATTCCATTTGAGGTCATTGGAGAGAGTGAGGCCAAAGAGATGCAGTGTGTTGCTCTCTAGGAGACTATTGTGATCTATACTGATGGAAGGCAGGAAAGTTTATTATAGATATATATTGGATTTGAAGAATAGGTCTCACGAGCACATTAATATAAAAACACATTGGATTTAATAAGTAAGTTCTATTGAAGGCCTCATGAACTTATTAATGTAAAACTACATTGAATCTAAAGAGTAGGTCTAACTGAAGGTCTCATGAACACATTAATATAAAAACATATTGGATCTAAAAAGTGGGACTTGCAGAAGATCTTATGGACTTATTATAAATATATATTGGATTTAAAGAATATGTCTCACTGACGGTTTCATGAACACATTAATATAAAAACACATTGGATCTAATGTCTTATTGAAAATCTCATGAATACATAAAATAAAAAATTTTCATTTACAAAAATACTAAAAGTTATTGTTTATGCAAAAGTCTGATAAAAAAATTAATACTCAGAAAGGCTCTTACTATAAATTATTTATGCTTTTCCTTCATCTTCCTTCTTTACATGAGAAGGAAGATGGTCTCATCATGCTGGGTATTGTGGTTTCTGTAGTAATTAAGGTTTTTATAGGGTGGAGTTGCCAGCCCAATACTTAACTGGTTTTAAATTCATTGTCTTCTAGACTGGCTGTCAAGCAAAGCTAGAGTGCCTGCTTTACCCTGTTATTAAATCTATTGTTGAGGGAAGGAATAGATTCAAACATTTTTACATTATTTAATTGGTGCCAGTTTTTTTTTGTTTTTTTTTTAAATTTTAATGGCTTACTTTATTTACATTGTTTGGACTGTTGTTCTCATCTTTATTGCCATATTTATGACATTTCAGCCATTGTACGCTCCGACCTTCTTCAGGGGCTAGGAATTTTGAACCGAACATTTCAATCACTGGAGTATATCATTCTCATTTCATGTGCCATGCCACTCCCTGATGGCATGTAATTATCTCCCTTTAACTCAACTCTCTAAGTTATTTGTTCACCACTGCTGTAGCTAGATATTTAACTCACAACACTTTGGGTCAAGCCACTGGATCTAATCAATATTTCATCCACTGGGCCATGTGTAATTGAGGACAAAAAGGCTAATGCATATAATGATCAAAACGTCTAAATATGGCAATAAAGATGTGGACAACAGTCCAAATAATGTAAATACTACCTCATCTCAAAAGTACAGACAAATACTTTGATTTATCAAATTTTTTTGAGATGATTACACAGTAAACTTTTTTCTCTCAGCTTGAGAGCTTTTAATAGAAAATGTATATTAACCCAAATGTGAATGGTTTATGTATTTGTACTTTACGAAAATTTGCACACGTTTTGTTTTATCAGGGCTTTTTATTGTTCTAACAAATTCAAATTCACATAAAAATGCAATTCACATTGTCAGGTGACAGAAGTTTAAAATTTGTTATGGAGTTATTGTGAACTATTTTTATTGTTTTTTATGAAATTGCTAAAAATATTAAACTTTTATCTACTGCAAAATTAAATGTAGAAAAAAGGATTTAGAATTGTCAACTGTTATCTTTGAAAGAAAAATGCACTTATTTTTAAAAAAAATTGTCTGAATTTATCTAATGACCTAGATTTTCACTGTGGTGCGTGCAATTATTTTTTCTGCAGTTTGGCCTTTTTTTTGTCAGTAATTTAAGCACACAATTACAAATAAATATTTTTTTAAATGTTAAAAAAAATGATGATAACAATGAGCGCTTTTGTGGGGAAAATACAGCTAGAAAAATATGTAGCAAGAATTGCTTTGTTTCATGACATGGTTTAATGTGAAAAAGTACTTCTCAAAAAAACTAAAAATCAAAAAACAAAGTTGTTGTTAGTCTGCACGTCAAGTCAAGTAATTGAGCCAGTTATTTAAAGTTTTACAATATATTTGTTTTGTTTTATTAAAAAGAAAATGAATATATCACACGTTTTAAAAATTAAGGGAAATGGAACGTCGATGAATTCAAACTAAGAGAAAAGGGTGAAAAACTATAAAAAAAATAATCAGACGCCTCTTTGACTGTGACAAGAAAAGATGTTCCTTTTTTACGTAATTTTCATTATTTTTATTTTTTTCATCATCTTTGTTGTTGTTATCATGTTTTGGCCGTTGTGCCCTCCGTTGTGATAACAACAAAGATGAAGACAATCAATAGTCCGAATGCAAATTAAATATAGTGTACTAACTACCCAGAAATTCACACGATTTTTTTCTTTATTTAACTAATTACTTTTAGTAATATAAAAAAAAAAAAGAGAGTAAAAAATCGATATACCTGTTGTTGAAAAAGTTGGCCTGGTTCACAGTGGTTTACTAGCATAAAAAAAACCCCAACTTTTTCCACCTAGTGGTGTCATGATAAAACAATTTCTAGCATAAAAGTAGGGTCATACTTATTTCGTTTTCAGATCATATTTTTGAAGCGCGGTTAAAAAATAAAATAATTAAAAAAATAGAATTGAAAAATATCCCAATTAATTGTGGAGTGACGTTCATCTCTAAATTCTTGTAAGCCGTGACTTGCTTCGTTTTCTCACAATAATAGTGTAAACTTATTTTTACTCTACCTAACCACCTGTTGCATCAAAATATAAGTCATTCATTGGTAAGGAGAAGTTATATAATTTTATGGTGTAACCTGGCCTTTGCCTAGCGAAACGAATTTCTTAAAGCTACCACTAACCAGATGCGTGTCATGAGTAATAATTGTGACTTGTCCAATTGAACATGAACTGAAATTCTAAATACTGAGAATTTTTAATATTTATTTCAAGAAATCTTTTATGCTGTTGTTGAGCTACTAAATTTATATTTATATAATACTTTATTTCACCTAGCCTAGAATTTATTAATTTTTGAAATTATAAATTTATTCTTTTTGAAAAAGACTAGTTTTTAAACATGCATTTAAAAAATGGTTAATTGGTTAAATGTATACCTATACATTTTAAAAGATCCATAAGAGAGAACTTTAAAAAAAAAAATATCGATGAAAAAATAATACAATTTGGTTACCAAATTGTATTTTTTTTTTTATCGATATTGAGCAAATAAATATTTCAATAATTCATGATGATTGTTTGAAAAATTCTTCTAGCTGCAGAAGTTAGTTTCAACTTGAACACTAAAGCACTTAGTGTCCAAGTTGAAAGTAACTTTTTTACACATGAAATTGATTTCTAACTTTTTTTTTTTACTCTCTATGCACCACCTCGACAATTAAAAGAAAAATAATCTGAATTCGTATGAAGGTTTTATTTTTTAGGATCAATCGCCGCAATCGGTTAAGTTAAACTTTCAATGTTTAACGATTGATCCTAAATTTTTTTTAACTAAAGTCTTCACGCGATTCTCTTCTCTCTCTCTCTCTCTTTTTTTTTTAACCTATGGAATTCTTTTAGTTTTTTTTTTTTGTTTTTTTTTTGTTTTTTGGGTTTTTTTTACTCTTCTCACCGAGATTCCAAAAAATACCCTCCAAAATATTCAAATTCATTCTCCTACTGTAACTCCCCCCCCCCCCCCGTTCAGAATCACTGGTTTAAAAAGTCAGTGTTATGACGTTTCATTTTCATAGCCTGGTATATTTTTGTTTGTGATTATAAATAAGAGATAAATGAAATCCCTTTTTCAATATGGTCAGTGAGTTTGTGTAAAGTTCATTGACAGTGCACAATCAAAAAGGGTTATGGCTTACATGTACCGTCACTTGCATAATCACATGACCAATGCAACCAATGAAAAGTTGCTTTCCCGCTTAAGGGTGTGGACTTTTACAAAGATTGACAGGCGGCCTTAGTGGATTCCGTTCCCTGAATGAGTAGTCGAAAAAACTCACTGGAACATGAGCAATACTTAACTTTCCTGGAAAGTACGTATGTATATCGGTGTATATACATATCTAGACACGCACACGTATATATTGTAAATGTCTGCGATAACTTTTTACCGTCCTTTTCCACCTGCTTTTGTGCCTTCCTCTACTGCGTGAGGTGATGATGATGATGGTGGTGGTGATGCTTGTTTTGGTGGTGGTGATGGAAGTGCTTTCATCTTGACTATTGGATGTTTGCTGTGTGGACTGCTGGTTCTATGGAGTGATACTACTTAGTTTGTCACGCATACATACACACTCACAAACACATACATAGTGAAACGCACACTGCCAGCTCTTACAATGATGAGGTTCAAAAAAAAGAAAGGTAAGGCATTTTTTTGCCCCGAGGGAAAGGAAAAAAATCTGGGTGGTGAAAATAACTTTGTTTCTCTTTCCCAAATATTCAAATGACTATTTTTCATATTATTTTCTCTTCAAACTACTTTCTTTTTTCTTTTTTTTTTATTTGCTTACTTACCTGTAACTTTTTTTTTTAAATATGCGAAATAACTTTTTTGTTCATACATTTTATTTTTAAACATGTTTTCATTTCGCGATTTTGTAAAACTTTAGCATTTTTATGATCTATTTTTTTAACAGATTCAAATAGTGTTTTTTTGTTTTTAAACTTTTTTTTTTACTTTTCCTATTTTTTTTCTTAACAATTCTCAGGGCGCTCTCCAAACTGCAAGCAAGCCAGGCATATCTTTAAAAAATTTTAAAGTCATTCCACGTATCTCGAGACCAACAGTATTTTTTAACTTGTTTTCAAAATATTTTTAAATTTAATTTATAACAATTATTACGTTGTAGAAGCCAGAAAATTGTATAAAACTGTGTAGTGTAACAGAACACTATTTCCTTGTCTGATTTTTGGAACTTAACTATGCAAAAAATCTTTTTATAGTTTAAAAATGCCACCGGTGAAAAATCGGGGGGGAAAAGTTTTTGTTGGTTGTTGTTAGTTTCTATGTCGATTTAATCTGGTAAACATTTTGATATCTTATTCTCGATTAAATATTTAAATTAAAAAATATGTTATTGTTACCTTTAGTTGCAATTGAGATTAAAGCATTTTTAAAATAAATCATGACTTATCCGATCGTCGACGTAATTTGGCCATGTGTTGCTAACAAAAGGTAACATTTTAAAAAGTTTTTATCAAGTTATTTTTATGTAATTTAGTTTTATGAGTTTATTTGTTCTTTATCTTTAGACATAGACAGTAACTCAGTATATGGTAAAAAAAAATGTAAATTTGTAAACAAATGCAAAAAAAATGATGAAATTAGAAGAGATTCAATTTTTAATATTGGTTCAGAGCTTGACATATCGCAGTTACCTGTCTGTTTTATAATTTTTTTTTACATTACTTCATACTTAACACTTAACACTATTAGTGAAAAAGGTATAGTGACTAATAATTACTTTACCTTTTTCTAAAATAAGAGAGAAAATGAATTTTGCTGTAACTAGCAATTTCAATAAAATTGCTTAGAAGTTTGTTTTTTGTTGTTTTTTTTTTAATCCTGTTAGTGTTCTAAAAACTTATCAGTCGCAGTTTGCAGATATAAAACAATAGAATAAAATGAAAATATCATTAAAAAATAAATAAATAAATAAATTCAACCCTTTTCACGATTCCAAGTTTACAAAATTTCAGTAAAAGCAGAAGATACGAAATCTCAATCAGGACTATTTTCACCTCAGGAAGAGGGAAACCATATGGACACGTTATGAGTTATTACTTACTATAAAAATAAATAAATAAAAAGCTGGTCGTAGTTTTCAAATCAGTTTTTCATTTTTGTTGTAGTCTTGTAAGTTGTTAGTATTTTTAAATGGTTTAATTCTAATCAATCTATTCGTTAAAAAGTACATTTGGCTCAAAATATAGCAATTGTTTTATCTTAAATTTAAATAAATTACTTTTAAAAAAATAAAGTTTCTTTCTAAAAACTAAAGTTTTACTAAACAAAGTAACTTTATTTTAGTTTTTAGAAAGAAACTTTGTTTTGAATGAACTATTAAGCAAGTATTTTAAAAGCAATATTTACAGATCTTTTCAAAGTGGACACATTTTCATTAAAAAAACAACTTTCTTTACAATAACCAAAAAATGTCACAACAATTTTTTATTATTTCATACAATCATACATAGGCATAAATACCTATGTTAAATCTAAACTAAAGGGAAATAAAAAATAAAATATTGACTGGGAATGCTACCAAAGAAAAATAAAGGAGTTTTTAATAACTGAAGGAAAAATCATACTTTCAGTAATTTTCTTATAATGTGTAGAAATAGTTTATTTTAGAATTTAAAATAAATTATTTCTACATTATAACAAATTACTGAAAGTATGATTTTTCCTTCAGATATTAAAAACTCCTTTATTTTTCTTTGGTAGCATTCCCAGTCAATATTTTTTTTTTTTTCATTCTGTGTGTTTGCCTTTGTTGATTGCAATATAAATTTCCCATGATTCTCTTGGAAATCGTCATTACTAATAATGATTGTTTTTTAATGCAATAAATATTTTCCTATTATTTAACTTATCGGTATATACATTTATATCTAGTTCATATTTTTGTTCTGATTTTTTTCTCTTTTAGCCAAAGATAATAACATGGTAAAATTTTTGTCATAAGTAAAAATTGTAGACAATTTTGCTTGCACAACCTTGAGCGATTTAAAATACTCAGTTTTCTCATTTCCAATATGTGGGGGATGTAAATGTAGATGAAAAATACCTTAAAGATTTAATTAACTAGAAATGAGGAATTGTTCACTAAATGAAGTAAGTGTTGACCATAGTTGGATTTATTTGTCTTCAGTTTCTCCAAGACATAGGTACTCATGTTTCTCTAAAAATTCATTTTCTTACTGAATTGACATGATTTCTTGGGAAAGATGGAGTAGTTTCCAGTTTCCTTCTCGATAGTTTAGAATTTGAAGTTGTCTCCATCCTGCACTGGCTGCCAACCAAAGCAAGAGGGCCCAGTTTACTTTGCTATTTAATCTATAGTTGGGGGTAGAAGAATTCATATCTTTCTCAAGGGCATTAGGGCAAAAGTGGGAATTTGAAATTGACTAGCTGATTCCAAATCCTATGCTGATAACTATTATATTATCCAAATATTGTTAATATCAGTGATACTGCAAATCCTTTTTTTTTAAAAAAAGGAAAAACCAAGTCTTTGAAAAGTCTAGGTGATACACCGTAGTATAATAATTGTATTCATTTCCTTAAAGCTGATCTCCAGTCATTATTTCTTATTTTTTAGGATGTAGACAATCATGGCTCTCCACAATTTCTTGCCCTTTGCAGCTCTTAATAAATTTTGTTTTTTTTTGTTATTTCTCATAAATCTTGATCCATCATTCATTTAGTAGTTTATGCATTGCTTTCCTTTGTACCTCTTGCTTTCAATCTGTCCTATGAATATCAAATTTTCCACTCCCTCTTTTCCCATTATTTACCCTAGAAATTTCACCTGTCTCTACCTGTAAGCATAAGCATCAATTTTATTTTTTTCTAAAACTTTGTTGTTGCTCACATACTGAGTCTATGATATCCTCAACATCTTTCTGTAGAACCACATTTCTGTTTCTTCATCTTTGAGGAGATTGCCCAGCATTCACTGCTATATAGGAGGACTGATATTATGTAACAGTTCAATTTTTTTTCTTTGTTTCTAGTGAAATTTTTCTGTTTCTTAAATCTTTACTTAGCTTTCAAAATGCATCTTTGGCTATCCCAATGAACCTTTGAAGATCAGTAACAAACTTTCTGTCCTATGTTAAAACACATCCTAGATATTTAAGTTTATAGGCCAGTTATTAATAATGTTCTTTGGGTTGTCATTATACATGTTAGATAGGAAAATACGTAATTTTTCTTCAAAAATAAAATGTATAAATATTAAAAAAAAAAACTAATATGAATTTTGGAGAAATATATGTATATTAAAATTCAAGGATTGAATCAGATTACTATCTTTAGAGTCTTTACTTTTTTATTTTTGTTTTTTTTTATTAAATATCTTATTATATCCAAGCGTTAAATCTTTTCATTTCTATTAAATGTTCACTCAATACAAGGCTCAAGAGCAACTCAAGGTAGAGCGTTACTTTGTGGACCCATATTAGCATAGGAAAAAACAAGCATTAGGAGTATAGAGCTGAAGAAGACTTTATTAAGAAATGGAAATCTAATCCTAAACAAGAAACAAGAGATAAATCTCTACTTCTATTAAAAAAAACATGGAGAAGTGTGAATCCTCTTGCGCTAGGTTCAACACTTTTTGTTAATTTATTTGTTTTTGACTTTTTAAAAAATTTAATTTGATTTGTCAGCATTAATTTTTCATTTAACTTTTTGTGATAGAAAAAAAAATACAAATTTTAATGATATTTAAAGAAAACCTATAAAACTTAATGGTGGTTCCAAATTAAATGACTTAATTTCTGGTTTTACCAGAAATTAAGTCATTTTACCAGATTAAGTGAAACTTCATAAATTGGATATTCCAAAGTTTTTTTTCTTTTAAGAGGTGGTGTGAAATCCACCCTAACCCAGGGTAGTAGCACCTGTTAGGGTCCCAGCCTTAGGCAAATAGCAAATCTTTTCACTCTTATGTAGCCCCCTGCACATCATTGCTTGGGGTGATATGATTAAAAAAAAAAAAAAATACTACTCCAAATGTAGACTGGGATGAGAAAGCCCACTTCTCCACAAAAAATTATTTTTCCCACCACCCCCACCAAATTTTGTGAACTAATTTTATTGTGCAAATTACTACTCATGGCCCCTCTGACTGAAAGACTGTCCATCTCCTCCCCACTGAAGGCAACATGATGATGGACTTGCTCCTATTTCTATTTATGTATGTAAACAAATATTAAAGATGATGATAATCATGGAATTTTGGGAGGAGGGATAAAGAAAATGCAAGTTAGATTTGAGCTTTTAAGGTTATTGGGTTCATGTAGCTTAATTGGTAAGGCAGCTGTTGTGCTAAGATGTGATTTCAAAAGAAAAATGGTTGTAAATCTTATGAGACACTTATACTTTATGTCTAATTGGTTTTTGTTTGCTTAAGGTCATAGAATGATAAACCTGAGAAGTTGTGATAAAAGAACTGAAATGAAGATGAGGCATCTTTTATGTGGCATATCTCATGTGGACAGTCATGGCTTCCCATAACTTCTTGTCCTTTGTAGCTTTTAGCAATGTTTGTCTTTTTACTATCTCTCTCATGAATATGTATATATACTAATCAAGAATTAATAATACTGGTTTTCCTGTATATATTTTCTTTTTTTTATTCATTTGTTTAAATGTTATTTTTTTAAAGGATACTCATATGAGTGTAGATGATCTGTTTTTATTATTATAAAGTATATTTATTTATTTGCATCTACTGGCTTGGATATTTGAGAAATCTTGTTAGAATAATGTCCTCCAGCAGGACTCAAATCTGCATCTCCTAAGGGAAACCATTATCAGATCTGACATACATTAGACTGCTTGGCCATATAGAACCTCCTGATCAAACAAAGCCAGAATAATGCTTTTGAACACATATTTTTCTTAATTCTTGAAATATACATATCTACTCTGTTTCCTACCATTTAAACAAAAACAAAATTTTTAGGAAATGGATTAAATTCAATATATTTTTAATTTTTGTTTAAACATTATTTTTAATGGATATGAAACAGCGCAGGTATGTGTATTTTGAGAATCAGGAGAAATGTGTGTTCAAAAGCACTATTTGAGCTTTGTTTGATCAGGAGGTTCTATTTTTTAATGATTAATATATTTTAATCAATTTTATTACACAAGAGAACAGTGACTTTGTTAAAAGTATGTTGAATATTTTTAAGATTGTTTTGACATATTTAATCTTTGATTCAAATTTAAGTAGTTTAATTTCATAAAGAAACTATGTAAGATTATGATTTTCCTGTAAAAATCATTCCATATAAACATAGCATCACTGTTTTGTTATATAAAGACCTTACATATTTAATAACTGAAATGCACAAATTATTTTAATGATTTCAGTCAGTTCTTCTGCATTCAGATATATTAATCTAACATTGCAATATATATGAGGTTTTCTTCATTAAACTAGACATTTACAGAATAAATTTGGTCATCAACAAGTGCATTTAAACATTTTTTTAATTTCCTGCTTTTGAGTTGGAAATCAAAAGTTTGTAAATGATATTGTTTAATTTAAAATTGTTATAATTTTATTCCAAATTTATTCAAAATATGAAAGACAGTGACAATATATTTGCAATACTTGAAAGTATCTTCATATAAAGTAATGAATTAAAACAAATATTAGTTTTTTTTCTATGCAATTTTATATCTAATATTCATAAAGGTTGATATATCTAAATCTGTATGTGCAAATTACTACAGAAATATCTTTAAAGTGTGGCCTACAAATTATATTAGAATGATTTCCTCTTTTATTTTTTAAAAACTGCTTTTTTTCTTTTTTTCTATATAACATTTTGTCAAGACTATCATTTTTTTTTGTTAAGCTAAGAAAGTTGCTTTTTTGAAGTTGCAAGTGAATACAAGAGGAAATAACTCCTTTGCTGCCAAGTGTTTGGGAAACATATTTTGAGTGGGTTATAAAAACTCCCAAAATATATTTTTTTAATAATTGTTAATTTATGCTATCATTATCTTGTAATATTATTGTTAGGAAGTTATCACTTCCTAAAGTATTTGTTATAGAGGTGAAGACGTTTGACTGAAAAGTGAAACTATTTTATTAGCTTCTTATTTTTGTTATTAAATTAATATGCATTATTGTAAACAGGATACTCATATATATATATGTGATACCTCCTGATGAGTGGATGGGGTGATTACAAAAAAGGATTGAGTTGGAGTTCTGAATATAACATCAATCAACTAAGTGACAAATTTTATATTTGAATGTATAGGGTCACCGAAAAGGATATTGTTACATTATCTTTGACACCTCACATGCGCGCGCACACACATGCGGTATAAGGAGACAAATTATGAATTTTATACATGCACATGCAAACACAAAAAGAAGAAACAAATCAACATACCACTAATTAAAAGTGTATGAATTATTTTTTAACTTAATATAAAAATAATGAAACTGAGAAAATCAGCACTCAATTGCTGATACCTCCTGATGAGTGGACAGAATGATTAAAAAAAATGTTAATCTATGAAAGTCTGGATGCTGGATATAACATATAAATGACTGGATATAACATTAGACAAATTTTATATTTGTATTAATCACACACACACACAGTAATGGGTAAATTGATGCCATTTTATACTTTTAATTTTGTACACTGTTTGTTTTTGATTTTGCTGACTCCACAATATAGTAGTCAGTTGGGCACTGTCTTTGAGAAAAGGAGCACAATAACGCAATTCCCACTGCCAGAAATTTGAAAATGGCATGTTGTATTGTTTGGCATTCATGCCAGAAGCTTCAATATAATGATTTTAAAATGTTTGGGTACCAATCTGAGGACAGTGCAGAGTATTTGGAAAGAGTTGGATGATATATATCCAGTCAACATCATAGTGATGGATACATTATGCCTCCATTCATCTTCCCACAAGGTCCCAGACTCAACACGAATCTTTCATCAAATTCCTTGAGGAAGTAATGCAGCCTGGGTCAAGATGACAGCTGCTGGAAGACCCTATGTTTGGCAAAGGACTTTGTACCATTCCACATCATGGCTGTCAGGTAATTTCTGTGACCACATCATCTCTTACATCGGATTACCTAACTCCCATAACTGCAATACCATTGATGATTATGTGTGGGGTGGAGTTGAGCAAAAGATTGATAAAACCCTTTGTATTATCAAAGATGAACTGAAGGCAATAATTATGGCAGCATTTACAAACTTAAACAAGGAGACTGCCCAGAAGAGGTGCTGGATACTCCAAAGCCTGGATTCCATTGTTAAGCAAATAGTAATTTTATTGAATAAATTTACTCTGTAGTATTTTAAGATATTTTTGTATCATTTTGGAAAATATATCTGTTAAAATGAGTTGTCAGTATTATTTTCATTTGTGTGCAATTTAGATGGCACTTTATCTATTGAACCCTGTTTTAGTTCAAAATTAATTTTTTAATGGATACCCATGTTTACCAAGATTTTATTTATTTTTTATTTTTAATAACTTTCTAAAATAATTGTATTCATTTGAGAATAAGTCTGGAACATTTTATTAAAATCTGACAATTATTTGATTTTTGCAAGAATTTCTAAATCAATGTTTTTTGCCATTTAAAAAAAAAGCACTGAAATTATATACTTATGTAAATGGGCAACATTTACATAAGAAAAAAAGTTTTTTAACCCAAATTTCAAACATTCTTAAAAAGATAAGATATAATTTAATAATCAAAAAGTCCTTTGGTCCTTCCTCTTAATAACATATGTTGACGATAAAACTTTGTTTTTATTAAGTATGGGATTTTTTCATCATGGTATGCTAATTTTTTGCAAATTGGTGAAGGTACCTAAAAGCATGCCTGTAAATAATCTTACATTCATGTAGAAGATTATAAAAGTAACAATTAGCCAGTTACTTCCCAAAACGAGATGAGGTTGCATAAGAATTGTTCATTGTTATAGGACACACTTTTTAACCCCAAAAAGCATGTGTCTAGGAGAACTTTCTTTAATGGTTAAAATACTAAAAAGTTAAAGAAACTAACTTTAAAACTTTTGATTAAAATAATCAAAATTTTGTTTTTATCAAATAAATTGGTTAGATATAAAAACAAAAGAATTTAAGCTTTTGTCTGAATTTAAATAAAAAATAATGATAAAACAAATAACAATGTAAATAACTTTATAAGCAAGTCATAAACAACTGAGGGTATACATTTTTTTATATTTCTAATTTGGTTGAACATCAAATCTAAAATTAAACAACTCTAATATGTCTTAAAATAGTTTAATTTCCAGGTGCTTTTTAAAATAAAAAATAATTTTAGATCCTTTTCATGCTGTTTTTATTTTGAAACCCTGTTTTGCACATCTTTCAGCTATATCTCCTTTCCCCTCATACAGTTGTAATTTGAGAGGTCCTGAGTGGTTTCCATAGTAACACTTCTAGCAGTCATGGTTATTTTATTTTGACTGTTTTAACAAGATGACATTCATTTTACAATCCTGATAAAATTTGTTATTTTATTTATATGAAACCCTGTTCCACCATAATAGGTGTCAGAAATAGTAATAAAAAATTTCCTAGTTGTCTCATTTGACAATAAACAAGATTGTAGTTATTCAGTGTAAGAACTTTCAATGTCATTTCAAATTTTTTTTTTGTTTTTTGTTTATGCTTCTTATTAACATTTCCTAAGTTGCATATATAATTGGCTTATGCCCATATTATATTGAAATACTGGTTCTTATACAATTACCAAAGTTAAGCCACATTGAGTCTGAACAGTACCAAGATGGGTAACTGCTTGGGAATACCATGTGCTGTAACTTGGATCTACAAGTGATGTAATGGATAAAAGCTTTGAATTCAAAAGCTGAGTTCCAGTTCCAGTTGGGTTTTTATATCCACTTACCATTGGAAAGGTATGAAACCACATCCTCCCAGCTATGGATTAATTAGTAGAAATTATATCAGTAAGTCATTATTGGGAAAAATTCTCACAATCTAAAAATATATTCTGTCTTCAAATAACCTGAAAAGAAATAAAACAAATTGATTAATAAAGGCATATATGATTAAATATAGAATATAAAATAATACTTGAATCTAATTTAACAATACATCATTTAAAATAAACAAGTAAAAACCTTTCCAACATATTATCTCAAATAAAATTATAGAATCTTTCTTATTTCTGTTCTTTTAAAGCTAGCATCGGTCTTTTATATCTAGCTATTCTAACTCTTGGACAGCACCTCCCATTGCACCAAAGGCCAGAATTATGAATCATAATCTTTTTAAGTATAGGTTGGGATAACTCAGTAGTTTTTAATTGTCATATTAAAGTTGATCTTGTGTCATATTTGCCTTCATAGAGAGGGTTAAAATACTATGTCTTCTTTACATGGAAGAGATGTGAAGCTGTTCAGTGTTGGATGATTATCAACAAAAAAAAAAAAGGGTTAAAATGAACACTGATATATATATATATATATATATATATATATATATATATATATATATATATATATTGTGAAAGAGAGATAAACTGTGACATATGTCAAAGAATCAAACACACACCACTTACTTATCATCGAGGTTTCAACCATGACAATCTCTTCAGGTGTGATCAAAATCTAGGTAGTAAGTAAGTAGTGTGTGTTTGGTTCTTTGATATATTGTTAGCTCTGCGTATTCAGTTCATTTATTTTGATTGTGCATTGAGCAATTATTTTACTGGTTTTTATATAATATATTCAACAAATGTAAATTTCATAATTCTTTGACATACTACACACACACACTAGGGGCGATGCAGTCAACAAGATTAAAAACTGTTGTGGAGGAATATCCTGTCCTACTCAGGAATGGGTATGGCCCGGGTTATAAAAGACTTAAACGGGAATGAACTACAGAGTGACTATATGAGAGTCTTTGTCATTACACCGGAGTGATTGAGATTATTCATCATTATACAAGCGAGATCGAGAGCTATCGGCCTTAGATGAGTTAGACGTCACTAGACGGAAGCCTTCTTCTCAAGACGGACGCATACGTCCTATACAGAGACATTGCCTTCTTAAATGTTATTCTTGTTAACTGTTCGTTGGTGTACTTGTATTTGGTTTATTGTACTGAGGTATAATAAATCTCTATTTATATATCCTCAGTGTTAAGAATTATTTCTTGCACTATTCTTTCTCTGTTTGTCCCCTCCCAAGATACAACAAGAACAAACAATATGCATGCATGAAATTACAAATATAAAATGGCAATAATTTGCTCATGCATCCTGTATATATGTGTGAAATAGATAGGTAGATATTATTGACAACCAGATGATACAGTTAGAAATAGACAACATCATATATAATGTATCTGTCCACAAGTGTATAAAAGTCTTCAGTTTTAAAATAAAAAAAATAAAAAAATATTGTCAGAATTTTTGTATAACAGTGACTTTTATTTGTTTACATATTCTATACACATAACAAATGCATTGAAAGAAATCATTACAAGTTAATCACGGCAACATTTGATTAGTGGTGATTAAAAGCATTTTATCAGAAATGATTTCTATAAATATTATATATCAATTATATTCACTAACTGTTGTAATTCTTCTGAGATATCAGGTTACGATGGAAAATGCTAGTATTTGCCAATGTGTGTGAATATATGAATCTGACCAAGCCCTTGCTTCGAAAGTAGCCTCTCACTATTTCTTTCTAGATAAATTAAAGAATGACTTAAATAGGAGAATTTCAATATCTAATATATTTTATTCTGTCCAATATTTAATTTCTTTTTTCAATTTCCGTTTTCTTATTAATACGTGATTCTTAATCAGACCCTATATAGACTGATCCTATAAAATCACAATAAAAACTACACCCATTGAATGCTTCCAACTACAACAAAAATGGGTAGCACATCTAACTAAAAAGAAATTAATGATATAATGAAGCTATTGACTTTCTACGCTATTGTAATCAAAAGGTTTTAGGAGATAACTCCCATCAATACTAGAAAGTAACAGTTAATATATGGCATTTGGAAATTTATAAGAATGCATTGGAAATGATTTTTACTATAAAATTGTAATGAAGTCTGATTTTCTGAATAACTGTTTTAACAGAAAGATTTCATCCATTTCAATCAACAATAACACTAAGTGTTCAGTTAATGAATGTCAAATGTTTCCTATATAGAAAGGGCTAATCTAACCATTACCCTTAACTAACACATTACTCAATAAGTCTTGAGTCTGACATATAGATGGTGTCACTCATAAAAATATGATTTTTATGAAATACTAATCATCAAATGTGTGTTGTGGTGCAGTGGATATCCGCTCGGAACGACAACTTGGGGAGCTGAGTTCAAATTCCAGTTGAATTTGTTGCATTCACTTACACGCAAATACCCTTGGGAAAGGTATTAATCCGTCTATTCCTTCCAGTTATGGGTTAAATAACAGAACAGATTGGATTCTGTAGCCTTGGCTGGCATTCAGTCTACTGCAGAAAGCAATGGCAACCTACTGCGGGATAATCTTCTGCCCAGTCAATCATGTCTCTTTCGAGACATGATCGCCCAAGCGTGTATCACTTATGGTATTTAACTGACTGAACCATCAAATAGCATGTGACAAAACTTAGGTTCAATCAGACTATCAGTTTACAAATTACAGCTATTTAAGTGAAGCTACTGTTGCAAATTTTCAAAACAGTGGAAAAATCTGAATTTTGTGAGTTGATAAAGTATTGCTTTCTGGTGGGGGGAATACTGTTCAAGCAAAGCAATGACTCTGCTCCATCAGAAACAACGGTTAAAAGGTGGTATGCTGACTTTAAATGCAGTTGTACAGACATAAATGATGCTACATGCACAGGTCACCCAAAATTTCCAGTTTTGTCCTGGAAAACACTAAAAATTTTGAGATAGCAGAGGAGTTGAACATATCAGAAGGCAGTGTTTTCACCATTTTGCATTAACATTTGTCAATAAGAAAGCTGAGTTCAAAGTGGGTGCCATGTTTGTTCACAGTTGATAAAAAACATGTCAACAATTCAGGGTGTTGTTTGCAACTGTTTCAATGTAACAAGGAGTTTTTGCATAAATATGTGACACTGGATCCACCACTTCACTCTGGAGTCAATTGGCAGTCAGCTAAGGGGACAGCAGCTGATGAAAGCAGTCCGAAGTGACCAAAGACACAAACATCAACAGGCAAGGTTTTGGCCTCCATATTTTGGGACGTGGAAGATATTTTGTTCATCAATTACCTTGAGAAAGCAAGAACCATCAATAGCGAATATTATATAGTATTACTGGTGCATTTGAAGGAAGAAATTGCCAAAAAAACTCTCACAAAGGAGAAAAAATGATCTTTCACCAAAACAATGCATTGTGTCAAGTTAATTGCAACAATGGCAAAACTACATGAGTTGAATTTTGAATTGCTTCTGCATCCGCCCTATTCTCCAGATCTTGTCTTTAGTGACTACTGGCTGTTTGCAGACCTCAAAAAAAAAAATGCTTCAAGGAAAGAGATTTGGCTCCAATGGCTCAGTGATGTCAGAAACTGAAGCATATTTTGAGGCCAAAAACAAATTGTTAGAGAAGCTTTGGAATCAGCCTTTTTCTAGGGTGATACACTATGTTGATGAATAAAGTTGAATTTTGCCTAAAAGTTGCTTTTTTATTAGTTAGGCTCAGGACATATTGAGTGATGTGCTATGAATAGACATTCATACTTATATTCATGTGCGTTCAGATATCACTCCTTTGTTAATAAAGTTTGATTAAAGGTCGCTGATAAGGAATGCGTTTGAAATCTTTTCATTTAATATTGTTCTCTGTATGTAGGTCAGTGATTTGTATATGTAAGAACTTTCAAAAGTTTTTATTCAAACAAATGAATAGATATTATTAAATCCAAGACCTTAATAGTTGGGAACAAAAACTATGACTATGTTTGATTTTTTTTTTCCTTACTTTTTAAAGTTTAGCATTATATTGTTTGCATTCAGTCTATATCTATCTCAATTTTGACATTATTTATCATAGCCCATTCTGATCCATCTCTTTGAGTGTTATTATCTGATGATTAGATTATCAAAACAATTTGTTTAAAATAAAAAAAATGCTATATTAAGTAAAACAAAAAAAATGTTATGTGTTGTCCTCATCTTTATTGGCATATTTATGTTTCAGTCATCATACTCTCTGGCCTTAGTTATCAAGTTCACAAGAGTAGATTGTTTTAATTCCACATGCGATGTCATTGGATATCTCAATTTCAGTTAATTCTCCTTAGTAACTCTCAAAGATTTTGTTCCCTTTGCTGCAGCCACCTATTGAACTCAATAGTTTTTGAATTAAGTCATTTTTGGTTCATTTAACTAATGTTTTTATCCACTGTGTCCTCGGGGGAGTGAATATTTTTTGTTTTTAAGATTAGGACCACAGTTCCAACAATGTAAATAGTTATAATACTTCATCTTGGAAATATAGATGATAAAAAATGCTATCATTTTTATTAAATATATGAATTGAAGATATACAACTTTTGGATTTTGTTAAAAATCAAATGAAAAAAAATATAAAGTATATAGCCCCATTGATTGCTCTGGGGAAAGATATAATGTACTATTAAAAAATTCAAATGAATATTTTCCTTTCATCTGCATTTCCATTCTGTGTTTGACAAGAGCTATGCTGTAAGTTGGGCTAAAACAAAATTAGACAACAAAAATGAATAACACTGTTATTTTAACCTCTACTTTGTGGATAAATCTTTTTTAATACTTAAATAAAAGAGAAAAAAAGAATTAAAAATGTCAAACCTCATTAGGTTCAATCTCTACAAATGAAAGCCAAATTGTTTGATCTTTGATTGGGCCAGATATTTAGCTGGAATTTTTTTTTTTATCAAATTCATGTTTATTTTCAATAAAGCAAAAAAATTACCATAAAAAAGAGCAGGGAGAAATAGAACTGCTTCTATATTTAAACCCAAATCCTTTTTAGTGTACATGTTGTTGGTATAAACATGTTTAAATAGCTATATACTCACTCACAGATACGTCTGATATTCCAGCAGTGCTTTTAGTCTGAAGAAAAATATGAGAGGGTATATGAAATTCCAGTTACTGCCAGGTTAATTTTATATAGTGTGCACTGATGTTGATAGTTCCATTTTATGTCAGTTCTATCATATTTTACTTGCAGTTAATAGCTTCAAAAAAAAAAAATTGTAAGTTGGATTGTAGAGTATAACTACTGATTCTCACTGGGTGCTCCTTAATCTAGGTTTTGTGCCACATCTAAGCCATGCTTAATAAATCAATATAACTACTGATTCATATTGATCGTTAAAAGGTTGAACTGTTGAAATTAATAAAACTGCTGTGTTTCTCTGAATAAGATATGCAATAACTTTGCAAATTGTTAAACTACATAAAGAAAGAGACAATATTCAAATTCTGTGGAGACAATTATCACCTAAAATACAAAGTTTTTAAAATAAAATATAAAACCTTGTGAGAACATTGATTATAATGAAGTGTTAAGTTGTTGAGTCTAAAGTACATTATTAAATTGAGCCATTGGGTATTGGTTTTGTAAAATGATTGGCTCATTGTACCACTTCAGTAAGTGCCTAATTCCTTATGCTATCCTTTATTTTATAAGAGCCAGGTCAGGTTGAAAATGGAGCCAGTCAGTTGACATGCATAATATACAATTGGGTAATCATGTCTCTCTTGAGACATGAATGACTAGGTAGAAGATTTTCCCGCAGTAGGTTGCTATTACTTTCTATGGTAGACTAGTTGCCAACCAAGGCTATAGAACTCAATCTGTCTTGCTATTCAATCCATAGCTTAATAGAGAAGAGCTGAATTAATACCTTTCCCAAGAATATTTGTGCATAAGTGAATAACTTGAAATTGAACTTGGCTCTCCGATTTCTCATTCTGAGCTGATATCCATTACACCACAACGCACATCCATTAATGGAGTTATGATGTCATGTTTGGTTAGGAGCTGCCCAGTCCTCACATTCCAAATGTCTCCAAGTCCTTCTTGAAGAAGAATTATTTTCCACCCTCCAGCTTCTCTCTTACAAGTTGGATGTGGAAAGCCTCACACTTCTTCACCACTACTTTCATGGAAAGTGTTTAGACGAACTACATTCCTTGGTTCTTCCAGGTCTAACCATCATGTCATTCATATCCTAGTAAACCACCCACATTCTCTTCGTTCCACTCAAATAGCTTCTTCCTGTGAACCACTGCTCTATGGAACAGACTCTCAAAACCCCACAATCTTAACCTGTTCAAGTCTAGAGTTAACCATCTTCTCTATCCATATAAACTACCCCTCTACCTCAAGTGGCTCGAGGGCCTTATACAGGGTAAACCTTACTGTAAAAAAAAACAAAAAAACTATACTATTTAAAATTTCTTTTGGCAAGAGTATCATAATTGAAATCTAGAAAAAGAAATATTTTGAATAATTTTGTTTGGTTTATATACAAAAGAATGCCTGCATGTTAGATGAATAGGAATTGTGTAAGGAATGCATCTGAGAGACGGGTAGAATAAGAAACAAATAGGAAACATTTATAAATTGAACATTTCACTTTTAGTCAACTCACGTAGAGGCAAGACCAACTAGAAATTTAATATATATATATAGGCACACCCTTCCTATTTTCCTATCAAGAAAATACAATGACACTAACAGAAAGACACAAAAATGACTACTAGGATTTAAATGCTTGCACACACACACACACACACACACACACACACACACACACACACACACACATATATTAACACCATAAATCAAGACACATGAAATTTTACCTGACCAATGAAAAACAAACAATGCAGAATTCAAATGTACCTGTACATTCTCTTTCACAGATCATTTTCAAGTATTTCTGATAAAGTTTAAAAATAAGTAAAACATGTTAAGTTTATAAACATTTGTTCCTTATTCTATGATGTAAGTCAATGTAAATATTGTTAAAACCTTTGGGATTGAGCTTTTAACAATGCTTCTGGCCATTAACAAAATCAGGGAAAAACTTCTAAAAAAAAATTAGAAAATATTTTTTGAACTCAGCATTTTTGTGTTTTATATCTGTGTAATTCATGATGCATTATATGACCCAAAGTCTTCACTGAGCTAAATGCATATATCACTCTTTGTCTTTAATCAAACATATTAATAAATTGGCATTTTCATTTGAATGCATTTTTATCTCAACTGTATTAATTATTATCGGTTAAATAGCAGGGCAGACTCGGTCCTCTATCCTTGGGTGAAAAACCAGTCTAGAAAAATGATTTTGAATTCGAAACCAGTCTGTAGAGGAATAAACTATATCAGGTTACCTTGGTCACTCACACTAGCTACATCTGCAACACAAGACCTTGATGGAGAATGGGACTTTGTGTGTGCCTGCAATATTTACATGCACAATACAGACACACCCCTTGATACTTAAATATACATTATTTAAACATCAAAATCTATACTTGCTTTTTTAACAAAACAAAAACAGTAGCCTATTTTTTTTCTTTGTGTATGTCTAAGAGGAAGAGTGTTATATAACTTATAGATTTAACCAATATTGTGTGTTACATCTAATGATATAGTTTAATTTCCTGCCAACAAAAATTATCCTGTATCAAAAATGAAAAATTAAATTAATTAGAGAAAAAAACAATGAAAATAAAGTCTAAAAAAGAATCTATTGTAGAAGAAAATAATTTCCTGCTACATCTATGCTAAATAAGTTATGAATACCAGTCATTTCTATTGATATTATGAATTTAATACTGTCTTGATGTTAAAATAAATATATTCCATTAATGTCATAAATGATAAAAAATATATTTTATATTTGCCTATATTTCTGAGATGAGGTATTGTAATTATTTACACTATTTACATTGTTTGGACTGTTGTCCTCATCTTTGTTGATATTCACGATGTTTCAGCTGTTGTACGCTCCAGCCTTCTTCAGGTGATTGGAATTTCAAATTGAACACTTTATTTCATTCATCAGGGTAGATTGTTTTAGTTCCATGTATCAGGCCACTTCTGGATGTCTCAGTATCAGTTATCTACTTTTAACTCGACTCTCTGTTGCATCCAGGTATTGAACTCACAAATCAAGTCACTGGATTCAACCAATGCTTTTATCCTCTGAGCCATGTCCTTGAGAACATCAGCGTGTGAATTTTGGGGACTTTTAGCCAAATGTACAAATATTGATCAATTGGCATGGACTAGATATACCAAAAATATGGAGACAATTAGAAAAGGCACACCAAAAGCTGGCACAAATATTAGACTATCTAATATTCCTGTACCAATGCAGAGACTTACAGCTCATCCAAGACTTCCTGTCAATTGCAGGCTCTCCTGGTCACAGAGAAAGTGGTATTATATTATATAGTTTCTTTTTATTTACTGAAACAATTCTTCACAAACAAAATGCTGGGATCGCAGTCAGTGTCTGGATGAATGTTGCTACCACAAAGACGACAATGTTGGGCTGATGACAGAAATTAAACTTCATATACTTGGGCTTCACTGCAACCACTACGGCGATTTTCATACTTCTTGGGCAACTATTAAACTTTAAAACCCACAACAAATTCAGGGTGACGATTAAACTTTTCAAATCCTATATCACTTTGTCGGGGACCACTCAAGCCAACTTCACAAAAATCAGTTTCACATAATCATTTCATAATCTTCTTCATCCTTTCTTCGTCACAATCTGCAACAAATGCCTCTGTTTAAAACAATAGGACTAGACTCAAATATAAATAAAATATATTTTATTTTCCTTGTTCATACAAAGACATCTTTGGTGACATGCCATGGGTTAGGAGGTTGTTTTGGTCAGAGTTGTCAACACCCCCCCATCAGGGAGACCACGATTTTACTCAACTGTACTCTTCAATGGTTGTGTCCAGACTCTTCAAAATTTAAAAAAAAAAAAAATGCTCTAGCTGTGAGCTTGATATCACTTTTGTGCCATTGACACCTATCTTCCCGTACAAACTTAAATATGGAACACAAATCTCTGACCTCAGTAGAAAAAATATAAATCACAATTCAAAATTGTTTTTTTTTTCTTTTATGCACCTGGCTGACATTTTTCAATAAAATACATTTCAGTCAAATCTCAAAATATTTCATCAAGTGTAGATACACTTCATTGTCAAAAATTTCATAATTCTGAAAAATATCATCTAACGAATATTTAAGTGGCACAAATACTTGCCCAAGAAATAATTCAGTACAGACACTGGATAAAACAAACTGCAATCCAATATATGTTTACACAAACATGTATATCCACAAAAGCTGAGTATCATCTACCATGTAGTCACTTGAGAAAGCAGAATAACATTTGTCTTACTTTAAATCTCCTAAGAAAATGAAATTTGGCTTTAAATGACTTATAAGGAGTTGATATACCATCAAACAATCAATCAAGAAGTGGTGTGGAAAGATATCTGGAAAGAAGACAAGTTTTCATTAGCTCATTACAATTTTGAAAAGTTTTTTTTCAAATATTATTTTCAATTATTAGATGTAGCATTATCAATTATAAATTTTCAACAAGTATTTCTTTCATATTAGATTTAGTTGCTTTTTTTTATATTGCTTTATTTTGTGGCTGTAAAGTAAATGAGAAAAAAATGAATAATCCTTCAGTGAGTCTGATAATGTAAGAGCTGGGTTACAAATTAAACTATTAAAGCCTAATTGCTGCAAAACCTCAAATCTACCCATGTAGTTTTCATTCTTTATATTCCTTTTAATATCTAAATAAATACCATCTTTAATACTTGTTTGGAATTAAGATGACAGAAATAACTGAATAATACTTCATCTAATAATAAAATTTAAGATAAATCAATTGGAGTAGATAGACTAAACTATCGTCTGGTTCACACTCAACCCACGTCTATTGAACAGGTGAAGAGGCTCATCCCTTGTTTCTTGTTTAGGATGTGGTTTCCGGGTTTCTCTTTTCCAATCTTTTCACTCTTACGTAGCCCCCTGCGCATCAGTGGCGTTACCGCCTTGCTTGGGGTGATATGATTAAAAAAAAAAAATATCTATATGACACTCAAAGCTTTTAACAGAATTACTAACAAAGAAGTTTGAAAGAAGATATGATCTGGATAAATCCTTCAGACACGAATTTGATGCTGTTGAGGCTCACCAAGTACAGAAATTGAACTGAAAGATTTGAAGTTGACACACAATGTCCATCACCCACCAGTGAAGGCAGTAGTCAATATCAGCTGAGTGAATACCTCTAAGAAGTCAGTATTGAACAGGATCTCAACTGCAACAAACATCAGGTGAATGCCATACTTAGACATCCTTACCCATATCAAAGAAATAGACTTGAACATTCCTCAGGCTCAAGTCGATGAGCTAAGATGGAAAGTGAGACAGATACTGGAGAAAACCAAAAGCCCCCACCCCCAATCAAACATCACAAAACGGGAGAGGCTGGCAATCAAAACTTTGCAAAGGAATGACAACATTGCCTTTGTCAGATGCTAGTATGACAATGTGACTGCAGTGATGGATACAACAGAATATACAGGAAAGCTGGAAGACTTCATTAGAAATGATAGCCATAGTAAAGTAAAAGGAAACCCAATAATGAAAACTGTTGCAGATCCTAAGGAAGAACAAGGACCACTTACCACCTAAGACATATAGGCAGTTGTCACATTAAAGTAAGCTACCTCACATTTAGTCTCCCAAAATTCACATTTACAGTTTCCCAAAATTCAAAATTGGTATTCTACTCAGGCCAATTGTTAACTGCCAATGCCCTGTGCTCCACCCTCTGAGTTGCTTCCATGTGGATATAATTATATTACATTATTACATTATTAGGAAAGTCACCTTCATATGTCTGAAACTCTGCCCACTTCATAAAAATAATAAAATATGCTTCCATCCAATCCAACCAGATGTTGAGCCTGGATGTAGTGAGTTTGTTAACAAGGTACCCACAGAGAAGGCACTGTCGGTAGTTAACCTAGGAGAACATACCAGTATACAAAGTACCTTAACTCATTTTGGATACTTAAATTTGAAATGGAATTTAAAAAAAAAAAAATTCTTGAAGCTTTAATGGAAAAGTAAATGCTAACATTTACTATTTCCAGTAAGCAAAATATTCAGGTGGATTTCAATTAGAAATTATATTGATTGGAATCTCAACTTTTTTAGTGTTTTCAAAATTCATCATTTTTTGTCCTTTTTTGACAGCTTGACAAAAGTTATTTCTTAGTTTTAAAAATATTGCAAAAATAAAATATACATCTGTGACAATATTTTTGGAAAATTAGAAAATTTAAAGTTAAATTAATCTGATTTACACAAGTATTACTTGTTTATAGCATGAGATTTAGAATAAAATTATTTCTTAATCCCAGAGGTGTAAATTGATTGATGTGCAAAACGATTGATGACAGCCAGATATTGTGATAAGCTAAGTATGGTTGACCAGAATTGACATAATTGTTAACAATTTTTTTATGTAAGGGGAAGAAATTGTGAAACATGTGATTGCATTCATACACTGATGTCCTCAAGGACACATGGCCCAGTGAATGGGAGCATTGGCTGAATCCAGTGATTGGACTCAGTGTTGTGAGCTCAAAGACAAACAAAAGCTTTAAGAGTTGGATTAAAGAGAGATAGTGTTGTAACCTCATCCCTGGTTCACTGTTTAGGATGTGGTTTCCAGCTTTCTCTTTTTCAATCTTTTCACTTTTCCTTTTTGTTTATTTGTTTTTTTTTCAATTGGAGTAGACAGACTGGACTATCGCCCAGTTCACACTCCACCCACGTCTATTGAACAGGTGTAGAGGCTCATCCCTTGTTCCCTGTTTAGGATGTGGTTTCCGGCTTTCTCTTTTCCAATCTTTTCACTCTTATGTAGCCCCCTGCACACCAGTGGCCTTACCACCTTGCCCGGGGTGATAAAAAAAAAAGGTTACTGTGTAAGTAATAACCCAAATGAAGGTTAGAAATAAATAGCAATATTTATAATATCAAATACAAAATTTACAAGCTGCGTGAAGTAAATAACTACTGCTAGACAGTAAGAAAGCACCACCCTCTCAATAATGTCCAACTCATTATATAAGTATTGGCACATACCCATTACTGTCCATAGGTACATACATAACATATTGAGACATCCAGAAGAAGTATTGCACATGGAACTAGACCAGTTTACAGAATAAAGGGTTCAGTTCAAAATTTCAATCACCTGTTAAAGGCTGAAGCATTTTGAATATGGCAACAAAGATGAGGTCAACAGTTCAAACAATGTAAATAGAGTAAATAAATATATTCCATTGGTACTATATTACATAACAGCTAAGAATTTTTTTTTACATTGAGAAGGCTTTGTTATGTAATGTTTAGTGGATTTTGTCTGTCAGATCATTATATTGTGTAATGAGTTTGTTTCTTATTAGGTACCTTATACTTTGTGTCAGTCAGTTAAGTGCCATATGTGATACACGCTTCGGCGATCATGTCTCTTTCGAGACATGACTGACTGGGCAGAAGATTATCCCTCAGTAGGTTGCCATTGCTTTCTGCGGTAGACTGGTTGCCGACCAAGGCTATAGAACCCAATCTGTCCTAGTATTTTACCCATAACTGGAGGGAAGAGACGGATTAATACCTTTCCCAAGGGTATTTGCACGTAAGTGAATGCAAGGAATTCAACTGGAATTCGAACTCGGTTCCCCGATTTCTCGTTCCGAGCCGATATCCACTGCGCCACAAATCAAACTAAATTAGCAAATACTTGTTATAGAGTAATAGTTTGTCATGTCTCTCTATGTAATCAAGTACTACCTGCTGTATAGTCAGGTGACTAAACTGTTTTGCCTAATAGGCTTTTCTGGTGATGAGGGTGGTTATACACTGAGCAGAATTTAAATTTAAAAAAAAAAATGGCTGACATGTGTCCTTACAAACACAAGAGGCCCCAGATTGCATTTGTCAACATTGGTATACCTTGGCATGTCTAGATACAGGTTTACTGGTCAGGATTTGGGTCTTTGTAAGATTCCTTATGCCAATAAAAGCAATGGGAAAACAAGCAGTTGGTAAGATTTATGAAGTCAGTTCTATAGACATTTTGTACTAAAGTTGCTGTGGTTTTCGAGGTAGTGTTATTTTTTTTACTGCCTGTCTCTTTTTTTCTCTCTTTATTATTGCCTTGGTTAGATGTTTTCCATAACCGCAATGCACTCTCGTACAACAAGCTATATCTTACCCATGGCAGATGGCAAGTTCCACCTGAGGCTAATCCCTGAATGCGATGGTTCAGACTGTTCTTGTAGGATCTATGACAATCTAACACAGACAGGGCTCCATAGCTAAGTATACAGCCAGTGCAGTGCAGTGATGACATTGTATTACCAGGTAGAGAGATTCTTAGTCAGTAGTCAGGGCAGAAGGTTCCCCAAGTGAATCAAGTTACGTGTCTATCAAGAAGATGAGGCTTCAAGTTAAAATGTGGTTTGACCTAGAGAGGGATGGGCTCAGCCATGTCCTCTTGCTCATTACCTGCTATGCAGGAATACTTTTCTGGTTTTTAATCCAGGTATGTGAAGGGAACTAATTAGGTGCTCAGTTATAAAGCAACTCTACAACAACATCCAGTTATGGGACTGATATTGCTGGGGAATATTTACTAAACTTGCTTAGTAAACCGGTCAGGTATATAGTAAATTTTGTCCAGATACTTATGTCCTTGTGCCAAACTAAAATCTAAGCTTAGTAAAAAATGAATGCGTCACAGTGTGGCAATGGTTATCAAGCAAGTTGAACAAACTTGCTACTTTGTTGCAAAATCAATCCTTTTCAAGAATGACACTTCTTAAAATGTATTAACATTATTGATACTTACTAAACTTCACGTATATGACCAAAGACTGCATGTATAAGTCATCTAATAAGAATTAAATTTGTAATAGTAATGGTCTGTGAGATTAGTCATTACTCAAAAGAGAAATACCCAGGTACTTTATACTGATTGTCTTATGCCAGACTGAGTTTAAACATTAATATAATTACCATTTGGTTATACTTATAGCTGGTATTTTTATTTTTTTAATTTATTTGTGATATCCATTCGATATGTAGGTGATCATATCTCACCAGATTCTTTTTCTTTATTATTTAGGAATTAACATGCATTCTTAATGAAGAGTGGAGTGGTTTCCTGTTGCATTCTTTATAGTATTGGAATTCAGAATTTTCTTTTTCTTACACTGGTTGCCACCCAGCACGAGAGATCAGTCTACCTTGCTACTTAACTCCTAGCTGGGAGAAAAGATGGATTCATACCTTTCCCAAGGGTATTTGTGTGAAAATGAATGCAACAGCATTGGCTTTAATTTGAACTCTGCTCACTGATCTTGTTTCCATTCCAATAACTACTACACTCAACTCTACACATGTCTGCTTATCTGATAAGCACACAGTTATTTCTTAAGTTTCAGATATCCCTTGTTTTGTAAAAGTTTGCTTTATGCCACTTCACTTTTGCATTTAGTACACAAAAGATTTCCCTATTATTTAAAGTGTTATAAAATGAAGAAGCAATTACCATTAATCTATATGAGAACTTTTTTATATGTTTTCAGAACCCCAACAAAAATAATCTTTTATATTTTTCTGTCACAATGTCAAAGGTTAAGGTTTATCATCTACTCTGTCTGATATGGAAAGTATAAAATATGACACTACACATGATGCATTTTTCTATCATATAAGCACATCTGGTTTGGTGCTTCTGCTATATATTTACAGAATTTTGATAAAATAAAAGAATCTGCAATGTTATTGGTTCTGACCTGGCATCTCAACTCCAGTTATTTTTCCCCACTGTTTAATGTAGCTTCTTTGTGCTTTTTCTGTAAATATTTTCATGATAACTGTTCTGATGAACTTTTCTCTAGACTTTATGAATTTGAGCACATTACTAGATTAGCAGCAAGGGGTCGTCATTTTGCAATTGAAATGGCTATTTATAACCATAAATTCTATACTAACAATTTATTCTCCTGCACTTCTCACTTGTTGAATTCTCTTCTGGTTTCTTGATTTCTGGTCAACTCTGATCTTCAAAAAATAAATGCAATGCCAATTCTGGTGGCTTGGCTTCAGTCATTTTTCTACCCCCATAAGGTTGCCTCTCTGTGTCTTTTCTTTCTCATTTACTTCTATACAATTATGTTATTACATATCTGTTGTTGAAGATGAAGTTTGATCAGTCGTCAGTTAAGTGTCATATGTGATACACATTTGGATGATCATGTCTTGAAAGAGACATGACTGACTGGACAGAAGTTTTTCCCACAGTAGGCTGCTATTACTTTCTGCAGTAAACTGGTTGCCAACTAAGGCTATAGAACCCAATCTGTTTTGCTGTTTAACCCAGAAGAGGAGGAGGGAGAAGAGACAGATTAATACCCTTTCTTTATTTAATGGCATATTAACTTCTTATGGTTCATTTAATGCCAAAATTTTATTTTGTGAGCTTTGATAATTTTTTTTCTTTTTTCAAAAAATGTATTGCTGGTAATTTTTTTTTTTCTATGAAAATTTATTGCTGGTAATTTTTTTATGTATTTTTATAATTTCATATCTGGACCCCAGTTTGGGGGTTCACTATTTGTTCATAGTTAGGACCATAACAGGTGGTACCACCCCAAGTGTGGATGAACCTTAGAACGACATCAATTGTGGTTCCATGCTCCCCAAAACTTATCGATCAGAAGCCTTACTGCTGGATGTTGTTTATCGTTATACTAAGGATGATTAGGTTGTGAAGTCACAAGTCCTCACAAGTGAGAGTTGAATCCTACTGGGTTTGTTCAACTACTGATTAAGTCAGATTATGCACTGTCTTCTAGAAACTGTCCCTTCAGCATAGTTTGAGCATAAACCACATGTTGGCTCTGTGCGTGTTGATTGATTCATTTTCTACAGCTTTGTGTGTCATTTAAAGCCAGAAAATATTTTTAGTTTATAATTGTAAAATATTTATTTCTTTTGTTTTGGAAATAATAATGATTTAGTGATACAAGTTTTACTAATTAACCCATAGCTGGGGAGAATTGAAGTCATATCTTTCCTAAGGGTATTTGCACATGTAAATATAATGAAACCAACTGAAATTGGAACTCAGCTTAACAATTCTGAGCCATTATGCATTACATAACTGTGTGGGTCTTGAAAGAACACAGATATGTCTAAATAGGTAATTGCAATAGGTATTAGCTAACCATTTCAACAGAAAAGTACACTTGGAAAAAAACAAGTTATTTATAACAACGGTAATAATAATATAGAACTGCACAGGTTTATTATCATTCTTACATCAATGATTGTTTTAGCCTACTTATTTGCTGGTCTAACTATTAGCCAGATTTGACTACAAAGATCAACTTGTTCAAAACAAGCTAGTATACTTAATTTATGCTTGGTTGTTTCTTTTTTTCTTTTTTTTTCCCCTGTAACTCTAATACAAACAGACCTTTTGTTTTAACCCTCTGTGGAACATTGTCACAATAGTATTGTTGTGTAGTTTTCAAACACCTCATTTAAATATATCATTTAGTTCTAAATTTTCTTGTTATATATTGTCTGGAGTGTTTTTATAAAAGAAAAATGAAAAAAAAAAGTACTATTTTGAAAAGATGAATACATTTCTATCAAATTTATTGCTGATATACTTTACTTTACAGTAATGTTGAAATCACCTATTTCTATAGAGGAAACCTTTAATATTTATTGACTGAAAAGTTACTGTTATTGTTGGTTGAAATTTATAAAATCGTTTTCTTAAAACAGTTTTTCAGAAAAATTGATATCACAAGTCCATTGTTCCTTTCTACTGTTTTCTTTAGGTTGTGTAGAAGTCAGCATTTTGATTATATCATTATTCTCCCTTCTCCTTACATGTGCTACCCATTTTTGTTGCTGTTGGTAGTGTTCAAGCAATGTAGTTTTTGTTATTATCTGTGGTTTTGTAGTGCCAGTCTGTAAAGTCTGATGAAGAATTGTTGTTGCCTTTAAGACCTAAAGGATTCTTTCCCTTGAATTCATTTTTAACCTTTAGCACTACATTATTAATATTACGTTCCTTTCTACTGCATTCCTTTTCAATGACTTAATTACAGTATTCTTATTGTTCATTTTAAAGTTGTTTTCTGTTTCCATAGTAGGATATGACAACACATCTATGAAATTCAAGCACACTATTGTTCTGGGATCAGTCACCTTCAATGACAGGATAAACTTTTTGTACAGCAAATGATGTCACATACAGAGTGATAAAGGTTAATCATTGTTCTGAGAAAACAATTCCATAGAGATGATTGTTTAAACATTTCTGAATGAGTTGGATACTGTGCATGACATCCATATGAGATCTGATGAGTCTATTTAAAAACATGACTTACAGTGTTTGACAAAAGAACCCACAGTGCAACCTATCCTGTGTTCAAAATCAGAAATTACTTGTAGTTTCTTGACAGAAGTGTTCAGAAAGATACTTGACTGATCATGAAAATTTAATTTATCACTTGCTAAATATTAAGAAAAAAAATTGTGGATGTTCAAACAGTACACAGTACCCATTTAGTGTTAAAAAGCAGGTATTTTGTGTGCAATATCTTGTATTTTCAAATATCTCTTTAGTATTGATGAGGATAAACATAACTACAACTGTCTTAAGTGATGTTTAAATGTAAAATCTGTAAAAACTTTAAAAAAGGAAAACTACATTACTAACATGTTTATTAAAAGACTAGCAGTATAGCCCAGCATTGCTCGGGTGTAATGAAAGCTTTAAAACTAATCCATGGTCCTGGAGCTCAGACTAAAGAATATTTGTGAAGTTTGGTGAGAATCAGATAAATATTGTGGATTTGTATAAAAGAAAAAAAAGACAGATAAACAGACACACACACAAACATCTTGCTTTTTATATATATGTATATATATAATCAATTTTCTGCACTATTGTAAGAACTGCAACCTTGAAACTTCTGAATATCATTTCTTATGTCTTTGTCTATGAGTGTATCAAATTTGATTAAAATCGGAATATACCTTCTATAACCCGATTTTTTCGATTATTGATTTTCGATATTTATCGGGTGTACCTCGACACAAAACCTAGCTAAGAACACTCGCAGACGCTTATAGTACAACTATGTAAAATTTCAAGAAAATCAGTTCAGCCGTTTCGGAGTCTATAGGTAACGGATACGCACAGAGACAAAGTTCCATTTATAAATAAGTTTAGATTTAGATTGGATTCATAAATGAAAGTTGAATTACTTCAGAGAAAACTCTTCTAGACAAATGATACAGAATAAACAAAAAAAAATGCTCTTGTTCAGTTGGCCTATAATAAAAGGGAATGGGCTTGGTAATCACAAATATGAAATATTTTTCCTCTAGAGTTATGTTTCTGTATTGATTTTTCTTTATCTCTCTCTTATTTGTGCCCTGGATTATTCTACTAAGTATGTTTTGATATTCTATTAAGCAATATGTGTGGGGCAATTGATTTGTATGTAACTCGTCATATCTAGAACAGCAGTTAGTGGGTCAGTGAAGGCATAAGTCTAGACCAATAATTCTCAAACCAACCTAAGGGTCAGCTCGTCTTTGGTTTGCATTGTTCAAACATCCTAATAATTAATGTTATTACTTTTGATTATTTAAAGTGGGTCTTTATTTTGGTTATCAGACTGCATTTTGTAAATGTTGATGTATGCATATCATTGAATATGACTTTAGTACTAATGCCTCCAACAATGTCACAAAGGAACAAACATCAGAAACAGTTTGGGGATTCTCAGAGCTTTTGATATATATATATATATATATATATATATATACACACACACACACACACACACAGTGTATGTGTGTATATTTATAGTGTGCAATTTTGATTTTAATTTATAACTGTTACTCTTGATACCACAAAGGCATTTAACAATGTTTGGCATGCTGGCCTCTGTGCAAGCTCCAGAGCTATGGTATTTCTTAGCAATTGTTTGATTTAATCTAATCGTTCCTATCAAATCATGAAATGAAAATTGTTTTGAATGGGTAAGCTTCCAGATCCTTCATACGATTGCTGGCATTTCTCAAGATTCTATCCTAGTTCCTATCTTTTTTCTGATCTTCCTAATGTAATCAGTTCCCATATATATATATGCACACTGTAAAGATTCTTTTTTTTCTTTTAATCATTTCACTCAAAGCAAAGTAACAATATCTCTAGGATGTAAGGTGTTACAAAGAAATGAAAAAGAATAAAAAAAAATCTTAGTGAGGAGAAAGTAAAATAAAAGAACAATTCAGGAAGGAAGAACATGTTGATTGACATTATATTTAAATTTTTGAAGATTTTAGGTGACAGTGAAGTGATAAATTGATAGTCAGTTCCAGGGGGTGAGAAAAGAAACTATTAGAACAGGGCATATGGTTGACTCTAGCTGAATGTGTATTGTGCTAGTTTAAATATATTATAACGGATTCTATATTTATCTCCCTCATAGCCTTTATTGGTATGTCACTTTATTTAATCAAGGGGCAAGTTTCCTTCAGTTTATATAGGTATTAGTTTTCCAGGAATTGTTTGTATGCATTTTTACTGAGTAATATCAAATATACATCAGAATTTAAGAAAAGATTAATTATATCAATGTGATATGTTTCTCTTATTTTTATACAGCCACATTGATATTTTATATTTTATTTGTGTATATGTTCCTTTTGGCAGCCTCCTGTTTAGAGAATTTTTAATTACTTCCATTTGCTAATTATCCCAAAGCTTAATTATTATTAAAGTAATGTCACTGGTATGTCATCATGTTTGACAGGGTGCAGACAGTTGAAACAAAATAACTCTGTAATTAGCAGTTAATATATCTGGGGTTATATCCCTTGAAAATTTTTATGACAATTTCCACTTGATTAAATAATTATTCAGAAACTGATGGTTTATGAATTGCTTTATTCTCTAAGTTAGTGCATTTTAATAGCAGTCTTTTAATAAAAAATTGTACTCTGATACCCCATTTTAGTGTGTTATATTAAAAAATACATAGAAATCAGATCATTATGATATTAATATCATTACTATATATTTTACACCACCATTTAATATAGAAGAGAAAACACAAATTGGAAAATTCATTTTTTTCTTCATTGAAAAACTTCCCCCATTTGTAATGCGTAAATTATTCAATAAAAATACAATTAAACTAAGTTTCAGTTACATGCCAACCTGATAAAAATACTAAAGAGGGATAATAAAAAAAAAATCAGAGTGAATGCATCTGTAAAAGGCTGGATGACTGTCTTGTACATGGTAATTATCAAACTAGGAACATTGTTTATAAATTTCTAGTTAAAAACCAAGGAAACCCAGATAGTCTATATCAATGGCATGGGCATCCTTTTAGGCAACACCTATATAATAGTTGATTCTCATTTAACTGAGATAAGTATTGGAATATCACAACAGCTCTGTTGATATGTTTGACAAATAAAAGAAAACAGTTTTTCCAACCTAGCCTAGGAAAAATCAACAGTTATAGTATTGGGGTGGTATTTTGTTCATTGTCCCAGGAGGAAAAGCTGGCTATTTCTACTTATCCTTAACCCAGAACATCTTTTAAATAAATGAAGGGTGATATTGTCAGCATATTTATATGCAAAGAAAGACCTCCTAACCTGGTTAAAAAAAATAAATAAAAAAATAAAGTGTATGTAAACTGGAAAATTTTCTATATTTGCATAGTAAGGCAGATGATTCAAGGTATGATGTTTTCTTTCCTATCTGATTAGTCAAGTTGATGAAATATCATTTGTTTTTACTGTGTGCATGTAATATATATATATATATATATATATATATATATATATATATATATATATAGTTGAAAAATCTGTACCAGTAACCCACTTTATCACAACAGTGTTGTTGATGATATCATTAAGAAAATATTGTTTGTGTTGTCCATATTTCCTCAGTAGAGACAGATGAAAGCTAAAAGGTATCAAGATTATATGGTAAGTATGGTAGGACAGTCCAGCCAAAATTGGTAGCACGATCCATGATCTTCAAATTATTGTGTAATTTGATGTTTATGTATTGTGAGAAAAAATATGGGTCAGTGGTAGGAACATTCAACTTCTTTTATATCCCCATTGTCTGCCTCTTGAATTGTTGACCAACTTAGGCTCTTGAATAACTTCTCACTGATTTTTCATGAAAAGTAATGTTTTATTTACGACAATTAGTAAGAAACATGTCACTGAAAGTATTTTCCATTGCTAGCCACTACTTTTCCCATCTTTCTGACAGCATTTAAATTCCATGTCAGACGACATGTCTTTTGAGGCTAACCACAAGTCAAACCTTTTTTATTATTATTTTTTTTATTTATTTATTTTTGTAACGAAAATCCTGCTCAGCCAGGCCATATGCCCTTGATTGGAACAAGTGATAATAAAATGGGACAGTGCTTGGTGAATACAGCAAGTGGGGTAGGACTTTCCATTTAAATGTTTCCAAGTAGGTCTACACCTTTTTTACAACATGTGGCTTAGTATTATCGTGTTGCATAATCACTTTGGCATCTTTTCGTATAGTAGCTATTTTTTCTTCAATGCTCAGCTCAGACTCATCAATTGTAGTTGATAGCAAACTTTTGTGATGGTTTCGGTCAGTTTGAGCAGCTCATAATGAACTACTCTCAGCTGATCCCACCAAATGCAGAGCAGAAGCTTCAAACCATGGATATTTAGCTTGGCAGCCAATGTTGATGCATAGCTAGGCTTATTGCATGATCTTCTACACTTACATTTATCATAGTGTATCCACTTTTCATCTGCAATAGATGTTAATAATGTCTGTTTTAAAGTATTTCTATAAAAGATTGTCTCTAACTCTATTTAGAGTTGGATTATCTTATTGGCTGTAGTTGAGGTTCTATAATATTTCTTATTTTGTCTCAAAAGTATAACAGATATGGGAACTCTTTGAAAATAGAGGAAATAATCTGATTTTTAATTAGTTTAACAATCACAACCAAGATTTTAGTTTTCCCTTTTTTTTTCTTTTGCTCTTATTAATGACTTCATGAAATCTTCAAGAATCCCTAACCTTTAGATCCAATGTATTTTTATATTAATGTGTTCATGAGACCTTAATGAGACCTACTCTTTAAATCCAATATATATTTATAATAAGTTCATAAGATCTTCAGTAAGTCCCACTCTTTGGATCCAATGTGTTCATGAGACCTTTAATCAGTCCTACTGGAGTGGGACAAAAATTCCCTAACAATATGCTGTGAAGTAAATAATACAACCCTAGTAACACAAATGAAGTAATCTAGATGCCTTAAACAAAGAATTCCAAGTGAGTTTTAAAAAAAAGTCCACTGGAAACAGCCAAGAATATTTCTAACAAACATCACAGTGAGTAGCCTAAGCCAGATTTAATTTTATAACTGCTAGAAACAAGTTATAACACAATATTATATAAAAAAAACGATTCATATTAACTGATAATTTCTTGGAACATCTGAGGATACAAGGTTGGTTGATTTGGTTTTATGGCTTATCAACCCATTTTGGGTTATTTAAAGCCATATAATATTTTTAGTTTGTAATTTTTTTTTTTTAAGCTAATAAGAGTTTGCTTTTACTAATTAACCAATAACTGGGGGGAAAGTGGTGGATTCATACCTTTTCTCAAAGGTATTTGTGTAAATAAATATAATGAACTCAGCAAGAATTTGAAATCTGGCTCTTCCAGTTAACAATCTTGAGCCATTATCAATCACACCACCAGCACATCCTAGTTTACAGCAACTGGTATTTCCAAGTGCTGAGGATAAAAGGGTTAATTATATATCAATGTTTACTTCCAAATTTTGCAAAAATTACACTTTCTACTACTTTTATATGCCATGTTTTTCAAGATGTGGGCAGTCATGACTCTCTAGAACTTCTTGTCTTTTGTTTCTCTAATTAATATTTGATCTGTTACCATGTCTCTTTGTCCTTCTCCTATTCTCCATTCACTCAAACTTATTAAGTAGGTTATTTGTTGCTTCTCTTACCTTCAGTGTGTCTTCTTTCCTCATTATGTCACTCAAAAATTTCAGTCATTTCTGATTTTAAGTATCAGTTTACTTGTGATTGTTTTTTTTTTTGTTTTTTTTAACATTTCACCCCTAAGTAAGGCAGGATTGCCACTGGTGCACAGGGGGTTACAGTGAGCAAAAAAGCAGAGTACAGGAGATGCTGAAGAAAGGATTGGATGGCATTCGGAGAGGTGGATGGGATTTAGGCAGGTAGAAGATGACATTTGACATGGCATTTTTTGGGAGATTGTAGCTATCACGGAAGTAAGTATACGGAAGAGAGTTCCACAGACTGAATTACTATTTTCCTTAAAACTTCCTCATTGCTCACATATTCTGTCCTTTGTATACTTAGCATTCATTGTTAGAACCTTATCTCTGTCACTCCAAGTTTTATTTATGAAGAGATAGTCTTGCCATGTAGTTGATTAAATATTTCAAACCAGTTCAGCACTGTTTTAGTCATTTGTAATGATATTTTCTTTCTTTTTTTTTTTTTAAATGAAAAGGCACATTTTGTTTTTCATATGTACTTTTGGATTTATTGCATTTTCAATCCTTTGGTGCTATTCTACCCAGTTATGTTTCCATTTTGTAGATCACACTTTTGGCTATCTTTTGCTAGTCCTTTCCTCTTGCTTTCCTTTACTATCTTGTGTAAGAGTTTTTTCAGTCTTCTTTATAAGTCTAATATCAACACAGTGTCATCTGCATATCTTATGTTGCTGAGATAGTTGGCCAAAAATAAATTGTGGGAGATTTTCTAATTCTCTTAGGATGATCTTACTTTATAAGTTTAATAAAATCTATTGAGAAAATGCTTTCTATTTTTGTCTATTCACTGAACTTATTCTTTACTTGCATGCAAGCTTTTCTAAATGTTACTCATGAACCAAATGGTTTAATCTGTCTAGTGAAAATAACTATAACTTTTGAGTAGCAAAATTTTTGCATGTCATTGCCTATAAGAGGTGCTTATTGCTAGGAGGTCTAATCAACTTTTTTATTGAAAACTTTTGGCTTTTTTAGATGGTTAAAAATTAAAGTAGCCAAGCTGAAGGTATTCATCTATATCAGAAATCTATTTTAAAATGAACAATTAACGCTTATTACTTTTAATTAAGGTAATAAAAATTTCAGTTCCTAATTGATGCGATTGCTAATAATTTTAAGAAATGGAATTAATAAATAAAAATTGTCATTTATATTATTTGCATGATAATACCTTTTAAAGAATAAATTTATACCTGTATCAACTGCTTGTTCTGTCACTAGTCATATTAACATGGACCTGTTACTGACTTGGAGTTATAAAATATATAACAGGGTTCACAACCAACCTGTAAAACAGGAAACTCTGAAGAAATTGAAAAATAATCAGTTATTTTTTTTTATTTAACTTTCTTTAAAGGAAAATCAGAATTTTATTACTCAACTTGACATGCATCAAATTTCATGTTTATTATATACTTTTTCTTTTAGATTGAAAATTGTTTGTGAATAAATGTGAAATGTTTGTTTTAATTAAAAAAAGAAAAAAAAAACCTGTCTATTTCTTTCAAACCTGAATGAATGGACTGAAATCTTAATCCCAAATTTGTTTCATGCTGCATGCCATGAAAAACACTGCTTCTTTTGCTGAGAGGCAATTTTATTAAGTAATCTGTGAAGATGGGAGCCTTTGTTAATCACCTGGAATGTGAAAAAACAGGAAATATGGGACTTGTAGTTGCACATGCCATAGATTTTTTTTGTTTTAGTATACTCATCAAAAACTAACTTCATATTGGACTCAGTTAAGACAAGTGCACTTATATAGGGAATTTTTTGAAAATTGGGAAATTAACAGGGAATTCAAAATGATTAAGCTATATCACCTGCAGAAAGATAACTGTCACTTTTTAACCAACTCTGTCTATAATTTTTTTACCTTGTCAATGATCTAAAATTGTTGCTATACTTATTGTCATTCTTGGTAGATGCTAACTTGGAGAGCCTTTTATGCCTTCCAAAGCTATCCAAAGTATTAAGAAGCAAGAAACTTTTTTTTTTTACAAAGAAAGAAAAAGCTACCGAACTGTTATAGAATTTTGGTCCTCCTATATAGCAGTGAATGCTGGACAATCTCTTCACAGATCAAGAAGAGATTTGAGGCAACAGAAATGTTGATTTTACAGAAGGATGCTGAGAATTCCATAGACTAAACATGTGCAGAGGAAAAAAGAAAACAAAAGGCACTTATACTTAACATCAGAAAATGATAGTGAGCTATGAGGGCTTAATAAAGTTTTTTTTTTTTTTTTTTTTTTTAATCACATCACCCCAAGCAAGGCAGTAAGGCCACTGGTGTGCTGGGGGCTACGTAAGAGTGAATAGATTGGAAAAGAGAAAGTTGGAAACCACGTCCTAAACAGGGAACGAGGGATGAGCCTCTACACCTGTTCAATAGACGTGGGTGGAGTGTGAACCGGGCGATAGTTCAGTCTATCTACTCCAATTAAAAAAAAAATAAACAAAAAAGAAAGTGAAAAGATTGGAAAAGAGAAAGCCGGAAACCACATCCTAAACAGGGAACAAGGGATGAGCCTCTACACCTGTTCTCCTGTTCAATTATGCTCACAATACAGATTGAAGGCAAAAGGAACAAAGGAAAGCAGTGAAAAATTTACCTAACAGGCTTGATAGAACAGGGATTGAGTGAGATAAAGAAATGACAGGCCTTAGAGCTACAAAGGAAAAGTTGTGGAGAGCCATGATCACCCCCATCCTGATGGGACACAGCACATAAAAGAATAAAAATACCAAGTACATAATTTTGTGAATTGTTTTCAGATTAGATTTTTTTTTCAGCATGAATTATCTATAATCATTTAGTCTTGAGACATGTTAGATATTATAAATAAAATGTGTGGAGTAAGTTGAGTTAGAGTATATTTATAACAAAGGATATAAACAGTAGCCAAAAAAATCTATGTTGGAAATGACATGATTGGTCAGTTTTTAAAATAGGCTATCATTCTGTTCTGACCAGATATGACATTGGTCAAATTTGGTAGAAAGGACCAGTTTATAGCTGCAAAAATTGTATGAACAAACATCCTTGTAGAAAAGAAATCTATTCTTTCATTTTATTTTGAATGTTTCTTTCTTTTTCTTTCTTTCTGCATTTGAATAACTTTTCTGTACTAATTGTGCTTTTCCTAAATTGCAAACAAGTCTGGTTTGTATAAAGTGACTAAATTCCACAAGGAAAGTAGAGTCTGTAGGTCACAATCTTAAATACCATCTGTTTCTCTGGGGAATCAGTTCAACTCTTGCTTGTTGCACACAAACTCTCTATTCTGTCATATCAAAAGCAACAGTGTCAAAGTAATCTTAATCACTGAATACAACTTTCTTGTCCTCGGATTCTCACATGTTTCAATCAGTAGACTCTTTCATTCCATCTATTTAATTTTACCTTATCTTTACATTGGGTTATTTAAACTGCCAACACATTTTTAGATTCTAATCATGTTGTTCATTTTCTAAAATTTGTAAAGTTGTCTAATCATGATCTGAATTCATTTTAGTAATGAAAATGGGGTCAGTTTGAAGGTGTTGCTGGTTTGGGGCCATGATACTACCTCTCCCTCCCACTATTATCATATTGTTTTCATAAAACTATTATTTCCTGATTAAAAATACAGGAATTTTTTAAAAAGTTATTTAACAAGTACCAGAACCAAACTATTTATAACCACATACATTGAGATAAACAGTAGATCTTTTGAGAATTTTTTAAAGTGTAAGTTACTTACTTTAAATGTTACTTTCTGTCTGATACAACTTAAGCATTTAAAAGGATTTAAGATAACTTTGTGAAGTAATTTTAATTATGTTACAAGTTCAACATAATGAGGGTGGTGGAATCACCATCGACAGTATTTTTAAATTTAACCCTTGGGAATGTTACTATTATTTTGATTACAATTGAAGAATTTTGTAGAGCAATTAAATTTACATGTAATTTAAACTGTAAATATTACAGGGCATGATAAATAATCATCTATTTTACACAAAAATGAAAATAACCTTGACATTTCACTTTAACAGATATATTTACCAAAACTGTACAAGAATATCTGGAAATACTAAACAGTAAATTTATTCAATAAAATCACCATTGGCTTCAACCACAGCCTCCAAATGACTTCAGAATCTTCTGCAACTCTTCTGGGCAGTCTCCTTGTTTCAATTGATGAATGTTACCATAATCTTTGCCATCAGTTCATCTTTGGAGTTTTGTTTTTCTTTCACTCAACTGCATCCCACGCATAATAATTAATGTGGTTGCAGTCTAAGGAGTTAGGTGACAGATATAAGGGGTGATGTGGTAACAGAAATTGTCTCACTGCCATGACTGCTTTCTACTGCTTGTGCAATATGGTGCAAAGTCCTGTTGCTAGACATAATGCCTCTTGACCCAGGGCAGCACTTCCTCCTCAAGATATTTGAAGTAGGCCTCCGTTTTGAGTCTGAGGGCCTCACCAACAAATTCGGGAGGTCTTTTCTTACCAGAATGCTCATAGTGATTCCAACTCTTTCTGAATTCTCTGCACTGTCCTCAGTTTGACACACAAACACTCTGAAAAGTTTATATCAGAGCTTCTAGCATAAATGTCTATCAGTACAACATACCATTTCCATATTTCTGGCAGAGTGAATTGCATCATGGTGCTGTTTTTCTCACAGATGTTGCCCAACTGATATTACTATACTGTGTACAATGAAACCAAAATTCAACAGTGAACATGCGTGAAATTAAAAATATAAAATGGCGACAGTATATCCATTGGTCTCACTATATAAATGGGACATGATTTAGTTCATATTGTTTCTCTTTTTTTTATAGAGTCCAATGCAACATATTAGTTTCTATTATTGGATCCTTATTGCCATTCAATACCCCAAAAATTACTGAACCAGCATTAATATTTGAGATACAGTGTAACCCTGATATAAGAAAGTTGTCGGGGCCGGATAAAAGTTCTCTTATATCCAGGCTTGGTCTATTTTATATACATTACCACAGGCTCTAATTTGGGACCAGCTAAAACTCTATCTTATATCCGAGTTTCTCTTATATTCGGGTCTCTTATATAGGAAAAACTTGTACAAATTTATTGATATTTGATACCATTATTTCTGTTTAGTATGTCATTATCTTAATTTGCATTGAATTTGGTTTCTTTGTTATCTAAGATCAAATAGTTTTATTGCTTTTTTTCCCCCCTTCCAATTGGTCAGATTAAAATCTCAAATGCAGGTATTTTATTTTTTATTTAACTTATTTAGCAAGTTATAAAACCAAACCCTCTATAGCCATTTTTTTAGATGTGAAATCTACTAAATTTAAATGTTACATTTAGCCCCATAAAATTCAAGCTATCCAAAACTGAAGAATTTGAAGATGGGTAAGAATTATTTTGAGGTTATGTACAAGTACAATCCAGTTATTTAATGAAATAGAAAGTATTAGGTTAAATTATAAATAAATTTTAATTTTTCTTCTTTATCAGTCTTATTCTTCAAAACAAAAAATGAAAAATTACATTTTCAATTATGTAATCACTATTATCTATAATGACCTGTTACTAATTATTAAGTAAGGCTTTAATATTTTTTAAGTAAACTTCTGCTGGTTTTGATGTGAAAAAATTTCCAATGAACTCTATAATCTGAATTCTTTCTGTGAGTGTTTCCAGGCTCTCTTTTCTCATTATGTGCCTTAGAAATTTCATCTGTCTTTTTCTGATTTAAAGTATATGTCACTTTTTCTCTTTTCTTTTTATGTAATTAGGCTTTTTATTCATTTATTTTTCTTGCTTTTTTTAAAATTTTTGTTGAAAACTATAGTTTATATTTCTGTGTGTTACTACAAAATGTGCTTCTATCTTTACATACTTGCAATAATTTTAAGCAAAAGTAATTTTATTGATTTTGTTACAGAGTTGTACCTTACTAAAGTGAATATAATTTTTTGAGAGTGTTACCCTTTTCAAAATACTAAGTAATATTTTTTTTTAATCGAGTTCACCCCTTGGAAGGCAAAGAATTTACTGAAACCTAAGAAGAGCTAGAAACAGGAAGATTTATAAGTAACCAGAACAGAAGAGAAATCAGGATGGCATTAAAATTTTTGCAGATTAAAGTTGGCTGGAAAGCATGCAGCCGTAAGAGAGTTCCATGAGCAAGAAGTGTGAGAAAAGAAACGGTTAGCATAGAATTGCATTTAGTCAATTCAATTGTAAATTGGTGAGACCTTATCATCAGTCTAGTACTGCACTTAAACTCAATGTTTCTCGGCACTATTATGAAGAGATCATCAAAGTAATTACCATGAAAGTATTTATAGAAAAGGCAAAGAGAACCTAACCTTACTGTGGTGGGATCAAGGGTCTTTAGATAAAAAGACCATATGTGGCAGCAATGTTCTAAGCATGAACAAATTTAATAATATTTGAACATCTGATTATAAAAATAGGCTTAATTAAAATATTTACTTTTAATTTAAAAATATCTTTTTGGTGCACAAATGTCAGACTGTAGAGGATGATTTGAAAAAAAAAAAAAGGTAAAATGTTTGATTCCCAGTTAATCTTAAAATGTTTTGCATAAAAGTAGTCTCTCTTGTTTCTTAAACAGTTGTTAAATTTAAAGAATTGAAATACATTTACTGATAATTCTTTTACAGAATTGTATTCAGAGCTAGTGTAAATGGAGCAACCTAACCTACTAGACAAAACCAATGTATAAGAACTGGTTAAATGCTAACATATATATGTCTCTATTTATACTTGTACAGATACTTATAGAGAAATAAACTTGCAGACAAAAGGAAAGTCATTATTTTAGTACTAACCAATTAGTTGGTGATATTTTGTTGACAGGAATTACCATCAAAGATGCTGACAGTTGCTTAGGTAATCACCTGCTATTTTTGGACCCTGAAATATGATCTGCAGGAAGGGAATTATATATTGTTCAGACCATCTGAAACATTTGATGCTTGCATGGGATGTGAAATTGTATACAACTATTCATTTGCTTATAACTGGGCACTCCACTCTTTTTTTTTTTTCTTTCTTGAAGCGTTTTTTAAGAGAGGTGCTCCAAAAATAATGCCTACTACTTATTTCTATGGCAACTACAATTGATACAAGAAAAATAACACTATTGGCTAGAACAAATTTTCATTTTTAAACCACTATTGTTTTTCATTTTTTCTTGGGAACACTTATATTAGGAAAGTCTTGTCTATGTTGTCCGTCTTTCATCAACTCAAAAGTGATTTCTCACATACATTGCTGGTCTCCACTACTAAATCACCTTATCCAACATCTAATTGCTGTGTTCATATTCATTATTTGATTTCTGTAAATATTGAGCAAACATCAGTAGATGCAGTATTTTCTCAGCATAGAATTCAGTTTCATATGCCTGTCTCATATGCACTTTCATGTCAGATGCTATTTTGCCAGATTGCTGCTCAGCTGATATCTTTAACAAGATAAAAAAGAAACTAATTATGGTTATTATCAGGAAGGTTCAATTCCTACTGTTGTACTTCCATCTGAATCTGGTATCATATGAAAACAATAAAATTGAAGCAACTAATAACATTTTCTCTCTTCTACAACACCATTCTACATGTGTGCTTTTGGTTATTGTTGGCATGTACATAAAAGAAAATCGCCTCAGAGAGGAAAGAGATCAGGGCTATATAAAATGCGTGAAATGTTTGTCACAGTACTGCATACTGTGACAGTGCACTGTCTCCAACATACTTTAATACTGTTTCTTCTTCATTGTAGGAGCTTTGGTATTTATTTTTGTTACTTTAGTCCTCATTTTTATGCCTTCTGTTAAATAAGTTTATTTCTTTACTGGCATTTATTAGATTACCTGCTGTTTTAAAGGTTAACAAGAGTGAAAAATACTGTGTTTGGTAATTCTATCAGTTCCAGCTTTTAATATACTAAATGTAACCAAAAGAGCAGGGACTATTTTATAATATTATTAAAAATTGCAAGACTAATCTCTTTATTATATGACTTTCCATTTGGACTTATATAGTCATCTTGTATGTGTATTGGTGTAATGGATAGTAGCTTGGAATGAAAAATTGGAGAACAGAGTTCAAATTCCATTCAAGTTCATTACATTCATTTAACACACATATACATTTGGGAAAAGTATGAATCCATAAATAGCATGACAGACTTGGCTTTATAACCTTGGTTGACAACCAGTGTAGAAGAAGGAAAAGTCTGGATTCACACCAACCTGGGGAGGGTTGGGCTCTGTCAAGCTATCTAGCCTATGACACAACACTGATACTATGGCTGCAGTACATATGGTACCTGTATGATCCTAAGAGGTCATGGGACTTGTGATTATGACTCATCTTGTTATACTCACAACATTTTGGCCATTGCACTCTTCACTTCTGTCAGGGTCTGTGGTTATACTTGGTAAGCTTTTTTAATCGAGCACTTTATTCAATCCACAGAGCAGTTTCTTTTCATTTCTCACTTTCTGAGCTCCTATCATTTGATATTTATGAGTCTTATTCAACTTTGTATAGCTTGTCCATTTCTTCCACTGAACCAGAGTATATGACTTTTCATCTCTTCCTGACCTAGGATGTGAACTCACAACTGCTAGACACTCAGATATGTTTTAACCAATACTAATTCACTAAGCTCTATATCTTTTGAACATACATAAACAACCTCTTATTTTGTTGATGATCAAAGTATAATATTTGACTTTAGTTTACTCTAAAGAGTTCTCAGTAAAAATTTGGAAACACATTTGATAGCAGGTCTTATCTTTACAGCTAAGACCCACCATGCTATGTTCTATATTCTAATTGTAAGGATGAAATTCTACTCTGACGGATCTTTCCCAAGTACAACTACATTCTTGAAATTCCACATGGATGCTTCTCTGAACCTGTAGTTTTCAAAGAAGCATGTTAACTTTTTCAGGTTGAAGTTCAATCATCATCCTTCATATTCTCAGTCTTCATTTCTTACATCCTTGTCTTATGTTCATATTACACACTTCACGTACCCTTTACCTTGAGTAACTTTTTATTGTGTGAACATTACTTAAAAAAAAATACTAATATATAAATTTTAACCATTTTGTTTACTTGATTAGTAACTTACTAAATCTAATAATTTACCCCTGGAGGAAAAAAAAGAAGCAGAAAAAATCAATTTGTGTCATCTATTTAGATGACACAAATTGATTACATGTTAACTTTTTCAAACATTATGCTACATTATTTAATGTAGCATAATGTTTTTTGCCTTTTGACGATTATTTGCTCACAATTCTGAAGTCATGGTCAGTAAATGAGCTATTTAATATAGTATAGGCAATAAATAATCCTGTATTTTGTAAAAGGCCAATTTTTTTGGCAAAAATACTTTTATCATATGTCTTTATACATAAATCCAAGGATTTTGCAAATAAAAAATTAAGATTACAAAGTAACATATTTTATGGAATATAATTTTAATGGAATTTTATTAAAATTCACCCTACATTATATGATCGTTGAATTAGCAAGTTTGAAGCACTGAGCATATTTACTATAACATTTTTACAGTGAAAGGAGTTTCAATTGAATATTTCCAGTTTTTAAACTGAAAATAATTTTAAAAAAATAATTAGTTAACATTTCTTAAACAACAGAAGAAAGCAAGTAGAGTAAAAGAGAATGAGAAAACTTTAGTGTGAAAAAAGACAATAAAAGAACAGGATTCAGGAAGATAGGGGATCGCAATTGACATTGCATTTAAATTTTTTTAAAATGTAGGTGGTAGGTAAATAAGAGACTTGAAAAGAGATTGACAGGTGAGAAGTAACTCCTTGTGTCTTTGGCATTATAGAAAGGGAAAAAAAGGTTTCCTCAATCCAGGAATTATATTATTGCTGAAACATCTCTTACAAAACTCTGCCTCTAGCCTCAGACAGGTGCAGCTGGGGGTTAACATAAGAGATTGCTCATACAATAATTTATTTTGTTTAAGAGTAGTAATAGTAGTATACTAGTTTACTAGTAATATAATATAATAGTATACTAGTATGCTCGTTCAAGTTCAAACAGTAATACTGACAACTCTAAATTAAGTTCATTTTTTAAAACTTGTCTCATATATAGTGTGTGGAGATGATGAAATGTTCTAAGCTCAGCCAAGAAGCCCTTTCAAAAGTTTCGGTGTTTATTTGGTTGGATTTTGTTAAATACTTTCTAGCCAGGAATACACACATACTGTGTGTGTATTTCTGGTTAGAAGTTGATATGCATCTTATATGTATAAACAAAGGTTTATTGTGCTGATGATTGCAAGAGGCATTTTTATCCTGAGCAAAACAGTTTGTCAGTTTTGAAATTCAAAGATCAAAATTTAAATCCTCAAATTCGAGAAAAAAGCAGTTATTTAACTGGATTGTATATAACAATCTTACTAAATACTATGCAGAAAAGCTATTTTGGTATTTGGGAATGTATTGGCCTTATGCAAATATTATGGATGATCATAGCTCCTTGTGTAGTTTCAGGAAATTAGATTGTGTTGTTTGTATTTCATTGTCCAACAAGAATTTTCTATTTGGAATTTGTTTACTTAGCAAGGTACATACTGTTTACATTATCTATGTCATTTGAAAAGAGAATGTCAGGAATGTTACAGTAAATTATTTTTATTATTTTTATTTTTTAATTTTTGTTTATTAATTTTCCCTAGTTTTCCTTTCATCTTTATTGTTGCACTTATATCTTTACATTTTGGCTATTAGCATAAACTGCATTACAGAAATGAAGAACTAGTTTTTAGATATGAACTTGAATCCCATATCTTGGGAACAAATTCAACATGGGTTTTGTTTATATTGATCAACACTGCTTTAACAACTTGAACATTATAAGAAGCAGCAATAAAAAAAAATTACTTGAAATTATAAAAAATTGTTCTCAGAAATTCAGATTATTTAAAAACTACAATGTTTCTCATTATTGCTTCTTTTTTAAACACTTAATAACTCATAATAAAAATAAAATGGTTCAATTAAGTAAGCTTTTGATGTCAAGTAATTTTTATTATAAAAGAATATTCTGATTAAATGCTTTTAAATGTTAGCAGTTATATTTGCTACTAAGCCTCAGTTGATGGAAGGTTATTTTTAGCAATTTGGTGTTTTGATGGAGTAATTAAAAAATGTGACTGAAAAAAAAGGGGGAAAAAAAAAGACTGTCTTCTGAACAACCACATACTGTAACACAGTATTTTTCTACTGATGTTCCCAGGTACACTAATGTACTCTGAGAGGTAGGTGTGGCCAAATTTAACAGAAGGGTAATTTATTAATTTATTTTTTTTATTTTTTTTTATTTTTTTATTTATAAATAATAATTCTAAGTTGATAAAACTTTGATCTCAAAACTTGAGACTAAATCTCATTAAGATCTGAACTTTGAAACTTGGGAGGAATATAAGTTTGTTGTTGTTGTTTTTTTTTTGTTTTTTAGTAATAAAAATCCTTCAGGGACTGAAGTATCTAAAAGATTTTTAAGTAAATAGTCACTTAACTAGTTTATTTTAGTCACTTTCCCCAGTTTATTCCCTAATTTTCAAAATTATAAATATATATAGCATTATTTCAATATTCTATAATATTGGAAAATGCAATTTCAAGAGCATGCTGAAGAGTATATCTATGCACATAAAAAGAATGAATTATTTATTCCACATGAAATACAATCTTTTATCAAAATTTAAAAATTTAGGTGCACCATGAAAAATTTTGAAGGGCTAGTTCTAATGAAAAGTAAATAAAAAAATGAATTGCATTATTATAATTATCTAGGTATTAAAGTGCGGTACTAGATTAGGTAGATCTCATCAATTTATAGTTGAACTGACTAGATGTAACTGTAAGTTATATGCTAACAGTTTCTTTGGGTTTTTTTTATCACACTCTTCTGGCTTCAAGCTCAACTTTGATCTTCCAAAAATTTAAATGCAATATCAGTTACTATCTACTGTCTTCATTATTGTTCTCACTCCTTAATAACATTTCTATTTTCTAATTCTTTTACACTTAGTAACCCATTGTGTGTTAGTGACTTTAGTGCCTTATATAGGATGAAATGATTAAAAAAAGTATATAACAGTATAGGAGGATCTATTAATCAAATGTACGAGAACTTTCATTTACTATAAGGATCATTCATAGGTATCTATAAGTGGTACCTCTAAATAAGCAGTGCTTATGGTCATGTCACATTGAAACTGTAGTTCCCATATGATCACTGAACTTAAGTAATGATGAGCCTGATCAATACCTAGATGGGTGACCACTTGGGAATACCAGGTGCTGTAAGCTTGAATGTGTGGGTGTTTTAATAGATAATAGCTTGGAATTGTTAATTAGAGAACTGAGTTCCAATTTCTGTTGATTTTGTTATATTCATTTATGAGCAAATACCATTGAGAAGGGTATGAATTCACCTTTTCTTACCCATCTCCAAGCTATGGGTTAATTAAAAAGAATTGTATCATTAGCTCTTTACTGCCTGAAAAAAAGTTCTAACAATCTAAAATTATTTTCGGGCATTAAATAACTTGCAATGGGTTGATAAACTGTAAAAAATAAACCAATTGATCAATCAATCCAAATAACTAGGAATGAAGACACATTCTCAGTTAAAACTTCAGAAATTCTTGATTATTTTAATATTTATTCTTTCAAATCATGGCACATATTCAAACAATTTTTTTTTTAATTTTCTATTCTTTTACCCTCTGTTAGTAAAAAAAAATGCAAATTTTGTAAAAACACATTTAATTTTCAAATCTTCTGTTAATATTCTCTCACATGAACTCTAGAACAAATCAGTTACCTTAGAGATCATATCAATAGTTCAATGATCTTTGTTGATTTTGTGGTAAATCTGTTTAAAATTTTCATCACTTCAGTTTGTTGAATGTCAGTCAGTCATGGTTGGCATTCAAGTGACATTTCACCATGTCTGAAATCTAAATGCCATTCATAGACATTCATTCTGCCTAAAGCTTCCATGTGAGAACATATATGCATCCATTCACTCTTATTTAAAATTTAGTGCTTGAATAAGAGTAATTATACATCTCATTACTGCTTCCTTTCTTTAAATTCCATGTCTCTTTAAGATGGGTAAACACAACTATATACATATTCTTTATCTGTGAGTTGCAATGTCTTCTTAGAAAAAGATTTTGGAGTGGTTTCCTGTTCTTTTCTTATTCTGGCTACTAATTTAAAAACAAAAAAATACATCAACTGATAGAAATGTCTATAAAAGTTGTAAATGATAATATCCCTTCTCCTAAATATGTGACCATGTTAGCCATAACTTTTGTTTGTATTGACATTAAAGCTAGCAATTTAGTGTTTAAGTCAGTCTGTATTTCTGAGATAAGGTATTGTAATTATCTACAATATTTACATTGTTCAAACTATGGTGCTCATTGTTGTCATATTCATGACATTTCAGCCAGCATGGCAGGTGAAACTAGAACAATCTACCCCAGTAGACAAAATAAAGCGTTAAGTTCAATATTCCAATCACCTGAAGAAGACTGAAACCTTGTAAATATGACAACAAAGATCAAGAGAAAAGTCTGAATACTGGAAAGTGCTTAAGTCAGTTTATATATTCTTTCATTTCCTTTTGCATTTTTTTTTTGTTTTTACTTTTCCTTAATATGAAGGGAAAAATTCCTTTTAATAATTAAAAAAAAACAAAAAAACTCTGAGGTTTTAAGGTAAAATACAATTTTCTATTAATAAGTTCACTAAATTTTAAAAAAAGACATATTTCAAACTATACATTTTTCCCTCTCTCTCTCTCTCTCAAGAATATAAAATTCTTTTCTTTTTTGGTTAGTCATTATAGGTAAAGGGATGGGCAGGTCAGAAAAGTTTCATTCATTTACTATTCTTTTGACTTTAGAATGTTGAAAGAAAAATGAGGTCACCTATTTTTATGTCTTCTAATAGAAATAAGGAATAACAAACAAATTGCATTATTGATGAAAACAATTGGCATGTTGACTAAATATGTCTGTTTGTTGCAAGTACAGATAAATTGTCATCTAAATTACACAAAAATGAAAATAACGCTGACATTTCATTTTAACAGATATATTTACGAAAATTACACAAAAATATTTTTAAATACTTAAGAATAAATTTATTCAGTAAGATTACCATTGGCTTCAACCATGGTCTCCAGGCTACTTCAGAATCTCCTGTTACTCTTATGATCAGTCTCCTTGTTTAAGTTAGTGAATCCTTACCTTCAGTTCATTTTTGGGTTTGCAAAGAGTTTTGTTGGTGTCTCGCTCAACTGTGCCCTGCACACAATAATCAAGAGGGTTGCAATCTGGTGAGTTAGGTAACCAGATATAAAGGGTGATGTGGTCACAGATATTGTCTGACAGCCATGACTGGGTTCTCCTGCTTGTTTAGCATGGTGCAGATATAGGGTCTTCTAACATCAACCCTCTTGACTCAGAGCAGCATTACCTCTTCAAGGCACTTGATGTAGACCTCTTAGACTCTGTGATAAGATGAATGGAGGCATAACATGATCACTAGTGATCACTCTTACACTCCATGATGTTGAATAGATATTTGGTTTTCATCATTCTGTACATCTTTTGGGGAACACATCATCCTCTACACTTTTCTCAGATTGACACCTAAACTCTGAAATATTCATGTTAGAGCTTCTGGCATGAATGCTGAGCAGTACAGCAAGCCATTTCGAAATTTCTGGCAGAGTGAATTGTGTCATGGTGCCCAACTGACCCTGTGCAGTCATCAAAATCAATGTGCATGCAAGAAATGGAAAAATATATAATGGCGACAATTTACCCATCGCACACTGTATATAACTTTTCTTTTTTTCATATTGTTATCAATCGATTTAACTGCTCTTGTACAAGTAGTTATTTACCCACAGATTTGTGAAGACTCTTTCTCAGAAAGGGACACTATATGACTATAAAAATTCACCCTGTTTTCAGAAACTGAGGCAACTTTACCAGTGTAATTGCTTCTCAGGTGTTCTTTTATGCACTATGTCCTTTTAAGATGATGGTGGTCGTGGCTCTTCACAGCTTCCTATCCTTTGTCATTTTTAGCAGTGTTAGTCTTTTTACTATTCCTCTCATTTCCTGTTTTGCCATTTATTTATACAAACTCATTTGGTAGGTAACTTGCTGATTCCCTTTTGCCTTCTTTCCAAGCTCTCATTCCTCATTATATGTCCTAGAAATTTCAATTCTTTCTAATTCCAGATACAAGTGTCCATATTTCTTCAAACTTCCTTGTTGCTTATATACTTTGTCCATGGTATTCTCAACATACATCTGTAAAGCTACATATCTGTTGTCTCAAGTTTCTTCTTCATATCCTCATCTGTCTATCACCCACCTCCCGACAGTTCCTATAACTAACCGCTCTTTCTCATCACTTTCCCCTATGTAACCCCCTGTACTTTTTGAATACTTTGTTTAGCCTATATGAAGGCATATACCACATCATTAATGCTCACTTAGTTTTATCACTTTATATTAAAAACAGTTTATTTGCATTTTGATCAACTGTCAGTATTTTCATACAAAAGTGAATACCTTCTACTTTCTCTTTCCCTGATTGAATTTTCTTCAACAAGATCATTTCACTGGCTGTTTGCATTTCATTTTAGTTGTGGGTTATTTGACAGAATTTGTTAATTAGAAAAGAAGGGACAGATAGTTCAAATAGTTCTACTGTAGCATTTTTTAATTAGAAACTCTGCAAATAAAATTGGATTTTTTTTATAAGATTGTCAGTTGGCAAGTACAAATGGTTTTTAATAGCATACATTCCCGTGCAAAAGTCTTTGACTATTGTTCATTTCTAACAGTTGCTAACTTATACATAGATGTTTCACACTGTTTTCTACAGATAAAACAATAGTCTTATTGAAAACATTTCCCTACCAGATTATATTTTGAGACAGGGATTATAAATGAAAGAATTGAGATAACCTCTCAAAATGGCTATGTAAAGTTTTTGTTTGGCCACCTCACATGAACTAAAGCTAGATACAATATTTTAAAATAGAAAAATGTCTGTAATAAAAATTTATTAGGTAGTATTTATTTCAAGAGGTTATACATTGTTAATATTTGCTCTGGCTCCACTTAGTTTGAATAATTGCATTAATTTGCCTGGGAAGGGGTGCATACAAATTCTTCATCATCTTTACAGATACGAAATACTGAACTTCACAACTCTTTAGTTCTGTCCATATTTGCTCAATAACATTTAAATCAGGGCTCTGAACTGGCTAATCATTGAATAAACTGATTCCTTAATCAGCCAGATTATTGTGTTGTATACAGTCAGTGGCATGATGCTCAGTTATACTTAAAAATTTAATCTTTATCCAACACTAGCAGTATAGCCCGGTGTTGCTCAGGTGTAATGAAAGCTTTAAAACTAATCCATGGTCCTGGAGCTCAGACTCTTTGGACGTTGGCACAAAAGACTAAAAAGCAATAGTTGTTTCCAGTTAAAGCAAAACCAGAGACTGAAAGAAAAATGAATGGATGTAAATAAAGTTTTGATTTCCTGGTATCGATATCAAATAAATTTTTTTTGTCATAAACCGAATTTTGAAGGCTAAATAAGTCCTCTGTGTAAATGGTATCATGGCTGAAACTAAAAACTACAATTATACTTACTTAGAGCCAAAACTAAAATAAAAGGGTTGAAAAAAATACAGACATACAGGCAGATAAACAGACACACACACAAACATCTTGCCTTATATATATATATATATATATATATATATATATATATATATATATATATAATTGATTTTCTACACTATTGTAAGAACTGCAACCCTGAAACTTCTGAATATCGTTTCTTATGTCTTTGTCTATGAGTGTATTAAATTTGACTAAAATTGGAACACTCCTTCTATAACCCAATTTTTTCGATTGATTTTCTATATTTATCGGGGCTACCTCGACACAAAACCTAGCTAAGAACACTCGCAGACACTTATAGTACAACTGTGTAAATTTTCAAGAAAATCGGTTCAGCCATTTCAGAGTCTATAGGTAACGCACGCACACACATACTCAGACAAAGTTCCATTTATAAATAAGTTTAAATTGGTCTCAAATGGTCTTTAGCAACTATATGAATTGAGCGCGATTTAAATTATCATCAGTTTTAATAAATTTTCCTGAAGCATTGTTTTTTATGTATCACTTGTCTTGTAAGGTTTTTTGCTGTCCTGATCAATTTCAATAACAACTTATGTTGCAGCTTTCAAAAATCATTACATCTTGGTCAATCTGAAAGCAGTTTTAGTACATTGAAACTTTGAAAGGATTTCTGAAATATCACTTTTTAAAATTCTAAATTCCTTATCTAAAGTTCATATTCTTTGGTCATCTTCCTCCTGGTTTCTTCGGATATTTATATAATGATTTCAAGCAATGAAAGAATACAAGAATTTGATGTAAACATGTTCTATTGTTAATATGCAAATATTTTTTTGCAACAACACAGATCAGAAAATACCAGAAAGGATAGGTAACCAAAAATAACGATTAGGTATAAAAATGACACCAACAGAGCCAAGGTTCCATGTGCAAGACAAAAACATCCTAAGATAGTAATTATTATTTGTAAAAATTACAGTTAATGTGGTTGAAGATTTTTACATGGTACTGTAGTTATTTTAAAAGCGTTTTTTTTTTTTAAAGTTATACTCTTTTAAAATATTACATTCTATAGAATTATGAATTTATAATTATTTTTTTTTACTTGTTTAATTTTTTATAACTTCTCATTCTCTTCCAAGTTTTCTTCTGATAATTGAACACATTGTTGTATTTTTTTTTGTTAAAAAAGCTGGACCATTTCTCTAGAGCAGCATTTTTCAAAAGAGGTTCCCCCGAACTCTAAGGTTCTGTAAAAAAGTTCCGTAAGAGTTTTACAAGAACATATGGGATAAACTAATGCACTTTTGACTTTTTGTTTAATTTCATATATATAATATTACTAAACACACACAATATATTCTTGATTATTGTAACATATACATCATCCAATCTAACCTATTATGTTATTAAAAAAAAATATAACAATCATTAGGAATATATTTAGTGATGTCTGTATGGTGCCAGTGTATACACTTTCACTTAGGTATCTTTACTCATCTGCTGAAAACCAAGAAGATATATATATATATATATAATTTAGAATTTATAACATAAATATGTTATATCACTATAAAAGTAGCTATTTTGTTTTGACACTACTTGTCTTATCAAGTGATGAGGTTTATTTTAAGTTGAAGAGTTTTAAAAGATTCAAGACTACCAAAATAAAGTAATTCTAATTTGGAGAATATGAAAACACTCTTAAAAAAATTTATTGGGGCATTAATATTAATATTTGATTAAAATAGAGATCAGCATTATTAATCGACTATTAGATTCACTTTACTTTATTTTTATTGTGAATTTTAAATTCTAAGTTTAACAAAGCATTAGATTTAGATTATTATAAAGTTATATAGATATTAAACCAATAAAAGATATGGACACACACATATTCAAATCTATAGACATTCACATATAGACAAATAGATGAGTATATAGACATACAAACATATATTGGTATACAGACACATGTAAAGATGAATATACACACACACACAAATAGATTTTAAAAATTTATATTTATCAACGTCTCTCTCTCTCTCTCTCTCTCTCTATATATATATATATATATATAGTTTTAAGATATGCTATATTTATGGGTTAAAGTGCTTAATATCAGGGATATAGCATATATAAAAGTGTCCATTGATTGAGTGTTGACATCAATATCCACTTATATATGTTTGTTGGCTCCTATAAGAAGCTCATCCATCCTTTAACTGGGCTTGTTTGTTTTTCACTCTATGGAGGGACATGTCACTATAAAAATTTACTCAATTTTTTTCTCAATTTCTTCTATACTTCATTTTTTTATGAAAATAATTAGCCATTATGAGAAAGGAAGAGAATCTTGAATATTTTCTGAAAATACAAACATTATTTCTTTACTTTATAATGTTTTTATTTGATGAAAATGCATTTTTTTTTTTCAATTTTTCCTGCTATTCAACATAACATATACAAAATAGCACAATAACAATAATAAAGTGAATAATTGAAGATTAGACAATTGATATTGATAATTTTCTTTATTTTTTTTATGATAAATATAATGATACCTTTCATCACTGAATTTGTTTCTTTTAAAAAATCTGAACTTTTTCTTTTATATAAAACCTTCCCAGTATTGTGACTTTGCTAAAGATGTAATATTTCACATCATTACTGTTAGTTTTTGTCATAAATTATTTCTTTGTTTCTCTGCTTTTTAATTTCTTTCTTTACTCATGACACAAACTGCCTGTTTTCATTTGCACCTTTACAAATAAACCTTAGTAATCCAAGGTGGCCATTTGCCATGTCTAAATTTACATAACTGTCTGTCCTATGAATAGGGAATTTGAGAGTACAATAGTTTGTTTTGTATTCTTTACTTTCTATTAACTGTGCTCAAACACAATACTAGAAGTTGTTTCACTTGACTGAATTCCTACTTTAAAGTATTTTTATATAACTTTACTCTGGTTGCTCTATTATTGTCCTTGAAAGCGTTCATTGGAAGGTTACCTAAAATCTTTTTGGTATGAGTGACTTTGAGACATATATTCATACATACATAAATATATAATTGGGGAACTCTCTTCCTGCACCATGCTTTCCAGCCAACTTTAATCTGCAAAAAATGAAATGCCTTGTCAATCAATATCTACTGTCCTCTTAATTACTCTTTTCTCTTCCCACCCATCATTAATCTTTCTGTTTCTAATTCTTCCACACTCTATAACCCGTTGTGTCTTAGTGGCTTTACTGCCTTACAGGGGGTGATACTAATTTAAAAAAAAAAAAAAAAGTTGTGTATTTGGGAAGCAATCCTTCTTTAATACATGTTTCACTGAACAAGTCTGATAATGTACATTTGTTTAGTTTTGTTTCGTTTTTTCTTTTCTTGTATACATACAAGTTTCTTTTCTGGACTTTCAGCTTTCTTCAATAAAAGATTGTATGTATGTGTATTTATGGATGTATACATGTATCAAACCTTTAGTTGCCAAATGTTATAATGTAAGCAAGGTTGTGGTGAACATATTAGTATCTTGAGTTATACTGTAAGAAAAGGTCCTAGTCTACTCAAAAGATATCAAATGTCCTTCACTATATGTCACTTGTAACAATTTGACTTGATTCATAAAATATTGTATAACTGCTGACCACGTGTACGCTGGCTTTCAGCCATACAGAAATGGCAGCAGGTGATATTATATGAGAGTAATCCTTATTTAAGTATGCAGCAATATATATATTCTATTTTCCACATACAGTGTGTGTGTGTTAAAATTATTTATATTAACAATAGTTTTAACTCATTGCCAACTGATAACTTTATACCTGTATTTGTTTAAGTTACCAAGTACATTTTGTCTCATCAAAAACTACTGTATTATGTAGTATAGTATTTGTGACTGATTAATGCTTGAATGTTCTTTTTATAAACAGGTAAAAAAAAAATTCTATACTATTTATTCTCAATACATACTTATCAACCTTTAACAGGTTATTTAAAGCAACAAAATAATTTTAGATTGTAAGAAAATTTTAGATAAAGTTCGACTAATTAACCTTTAGCTGAGGAGAAGAAGTGGATTCATAACTTTCTCAAGGATATTTACATGTAAGTGAATATAATGAACCCAACTGGAATTGGAACTCAAAGATAGAAGTTCAAGTTCCAAGCCGTTATCAATTACATCATCTGTGCATCCAAGCTTAGAATATCTGATATTTTTAAGTGGTCACCCAGCTAGTTACTAACCAGGATCTATGTTACTTAACGGTAATCAATAAGTCGTTGTCTACCACTGTAAGTTACATTAGTTAGTGATTTGACTAAATGACTGTCAAAATAACATATAAGGTGATTTAGAATATAAATAATTAAAAAAATAACTTTTCTATTTTTGTTTAACATTTGTTCAATCACCTAAAAAAAAATAATTGTTTTCCAATTATTTAGAAATACCAGAAATTACACTGAAAATCTACATGTGATTTTTTAAGATTAAAAAAAATAATATAAAAGAAACCAATTAATAATTATGAATTACATCTGCTTTGAATCAAGTATATTATCATTTTATTCATTTTAATGTCTAAAAGAGACTTTCCTTCCTTACTGTTCGAGCCAAGGTGTTGGACCCTGTTATTAAATCAGACTTTTATTGGACAAATTATTGAATCTGTTTTGTATCAATTAAGATTTTCTTTCACAAAGTAAAGGAAATTGATAATACTGTACACATTCCTCTCAGTAATCATCTTTATTCAAGTGTTGCTGAAAGCATTTTTTCATGGTAAAAAGAAAACTGAAAAGATAGTCTTTGACTAAATTTATTTCTAAGTGCCAAAAAAGTCTAGACGCTGGGATCTTGTAGCTTGTATGATTGACAGTTGAAAACTTACTTCTTTCTGTGCTTTTATTAAGGATCACCTTATATGCAGTATCATCTTCTTCAGGCTTTTATGCATCTGTAAGTTGTTATTGCTTTTTTATTACTTCCATTTATATATTAAATCAATAAATCATAGTCAATGCTAAATGAAACCACCTGGAACATTTTCATGTAATTTTTACATATAAACTTATTTATACTTTTCTTTTTTTTTTTTACATTCATTTCACCCCCAAGCAAGAGGCGACCGCCACTAATATGCATGGTTTACTGCGATATAAAAGACAGGGTTCAGGTGATATTGAAGAAATAAGAAAACATGAATGGAATTCAAAAAGATAGATGGCAATTGACTTTGCATTTAAATTTTTGGAAATTTTTTGAAAAAGAAAGTAATTACTTTATGATATCTAGTCAGAACCATGCTTATTAAAGGTTTAGTTAATCAACTTTCTGTAATATATGCTGAAGTTCAATTGGAACATATTATCTACTAATGACTTAAATATTATTTTTTCTTTTATTACTTTTCAAAAAAGGCCCCAAATGGAGTATTGTTGCTATATTTAGGCAGGAACTGCCTGGTCTTCACTTTCACAGTCCTGATAAAATCCAAAAGCATCTTATAGTCCTTGCTGAAGAAGAATTATTCTCCAATCTCTAGCTTCACTCTCACAGGCAAGATCACTGCTCTGTAGCTGCTACCATGGAAAGTGCTCAGGTGAATAACATTCCTTAGTTCCATCAAGTCAAATCTAACCATTACAGTTAGGACCAGTCATGCTACTTAATATAGCAGACTACCCACACTCTCTCTGTATTTCATTGGCAAAAAGTTCTACACAAACAGTTTTCTTCCTTATGAACCACTGCCCTGTAGCACAGACTCCCAAGAGGATGTTTTCTCAATCACAGACTCCCAAGAGGATGTTTTCTCAATCACTGCAACTTTATCCCATTTCGAGTGTAGTGTTAACCATTATCTTCCCCTCCTATCCATATAAACTACCCCTTAACATAACGCTCTAGTTCGAGTAGCCCCCAGGTCTTGTACAGAGTGAACCTTACTGTAAAAAAATAGTCTTTATACATAATTTCAATGTATTACTTTTATACTATCTTTTCTCATAAAATACCAAAGAACTGTGTGTGACTGATAGTAAAATCTAAATACATAAAATGCAATGTGGATCTCTTACTCTCTCTCTCTTGCCTGATTTTTTGCATACACACACACAGGGAAATTATATATAAATTTTTAAATATCAATAACAATTTTAAGAAAATCTGACAGCACAGAAAAAGTTTGTATGATGTTTCATCCTTTAGGACTTTGTCAGACAACTACACATGTACATAAAGGAGAAGGGACACTGATAATTAAAAAAAATTCTTTTTGGTTAATAGAAGCTTTAGGGTATAATAGATACAAATTACAATTGGTAAACACAAGAAGTGACCAAATGAAATCAGACTGTATAACCAAAACATATTTAGAAAAAGAAATGTATTACATTGATAAATATGCATGATATTATCTGTGTGGCTTGTATTGCTGGGAATGAATTTAGTTGGTTGGCTATCAATTTCTGTTTGTCATCCTGTTCTGTTAAAAAAAAAAAAAATTCTGTCCCCTTTTATACACTTTGATTATGAACTATACACCCGAAGAAGGCTGTAACAGAGATGAGTTAAAACTTAATAGCAGCAGCACAAAAAAGTTCACTTGTTCAAACAAACCTTGGAATATTAATGACTCTTCTAAAGATATAAACATCAAAGTTAATTTGATGGGCTCTTTTTTTCTCATATGAAAGTTAATCTGTATGTGTGTGTTTTTATTTTATTAGTTTATACATTGTTTAAACAAATGATGACAACATTTAATTAGTTTTACAGTTGCATTCGTTATATATTTTGAAGTAATTTAGGTTTGCTATTTATATACTTAACTATGTCACATGTAGGAAACAATTCTACTTTTTAAATCATTAAAAAGTAGAAATATCCAAAGAAAGCAAACATGAAACAAAGACAGTATAAAAATAACCTGATTTTTCTTTACAAATGAGATATAATGTTGTATGAGGTATTGTGAGGCGTGTTGCTCATTATTGACATTGAGTAATGCCTCTTATAACAATGGAATAATTCATTATGACAAAGGGGATATCAGGCTGTGAGAATGATAAATATATCAAGTCACATTGTGTTTTAGGCTATAGAATATATTTCCAGTTTTAAAGAAAATAAAAAGGTGTGTTTACTGCAATACTTGTGTCCTCTGTTTTTCATATAATGTGTTACATGAGTAATCCAGGTTGGTGATACTTTCCTTATGGCCCACCTTCACCTGTTAATTACCATTCTTTTGAACTGACAAACTAAACAAATCAATAATGAACTCCTACTGTCACTGTTTACAGTTCTTTGACTTGATTGATACAGAAGAAGAAAGATGTTTCTTTTGTTGCCATGTTGTCTTATCAGCAGGAAATGTCTTGTCTTCATATTGTCATTCCTGCTTTATGTAGGAAGATTTTTTTATTTTTTTATTGGGAACTAAAGTTTATATGATTGAAATCACATAATACTTGCTTTTTCCAATCATTCTACTCTAATAACTCAGTAAATCCACTGCAGACCACCCACCAACCAAGTTATACAGTTCCACGGTCTACTTATTTTATTATATGTATAAATATAATCTACAATATATCTGAAAGAAAAATATGCATTGTATGATATTGCCAAAACTCATCCCTTCTTCTCAGTATAAGTAAATTTTATATATTAAAGAGAAACATAACTAGATCGACTGAAAGATGGAAATGTAGTAGCTTAAGTGAAAAACACGTAGGGTGCTCAAATGCATGTTTAAAAAATGACCGAACTGACATAAAAAATAAATTTTTATATATTATTAACAAAGAACTTTTCTTGGTCTTGCTACTTGACCCATAACTGAAGGGAGAACTGAAATTCAAACTCTGCTCTCCAATTTCTCATTTCGAGCTGATATTCACTGCACCACAACACATCATAGGGGTAGATTGTTCTAATTTCACATGCCATGGCTTTTTGGATATTTTTGTTTCAGTTAATTCCCTTTAGTAACTCAACTCTCCAAGTTTTTGTTCTCTTTACTGTGGTCAGGTATTGAACTCTAACTCTTTGGGTCAAGTCACTCTTTCAATTACTCAATCGACACTTATCCACTGCAAAGAAGGCAGGATTGTACAACAGTCAAAAATTTGGGGATCCGGTAATAAAGATTAGTACAACAGTCCAAATGATGTAAAAAATTACAAGACCTCAATCTCAGAAATATAGACGGATTAGAGATAATGTTTGTAGATATAAACAATGTGCTTATAGGAATCAGTACTGCATGTTAACAGTTAGCTTCATACCTTAAAACATTTAAAGCAAAATTTGCAATGATTCTTCTCAATGTTAATACATTTGGTGTGTGTGTGTGTGTATATATATATATATATATGTATGACACACACATATGTATATTTTGTTGTTTATTTCTCATCTCATTGAAAAAAGACATGACATGTTTAGAAATTCCAACTTTAAAATCTTTCTCTTAGTCAAAAGGATAATATATAATAAATATCATCAATCTTATTGCCAATATTGTTATCATTTTGTTGGCTTATTTCTCAAATGTTATTAACCGGCATGTCAAATTTATTTATCATAAGCACTTTTTTTTTTTAATCATATCACCCCAAGCAAGGTGGTAACGCCACTGATGTGCAGGGGGCTACGTAAGAGTGAAAAGACTGGAAAAGAGAAAGCCGGAAACCACATCCTAAACAGGAAACAAGGGATGAGCCTCTTCACCCGTTCAATAGACATGGGTGGAGTGTGAACCGGGCGATAGTTTAGTCTATCTACTCCAATTGATTTATCTTAAATTTTATTATTAGATGAAGTATTATTCAGTTATTTCTGTCATCTTAATTCCAAACAAGTATTAAAGATGGTATTTATTTAGATATTAAAAGGAATATAAAGAATGAAAACTACATGGGTAGATTTGAGGTTTTGCACCAATTAGGCTTTAATAGTTTAATTTGTAACCCAGCTCTTACATTATCAGACTCACTGAAGGATTATTCATTTTTTTCTCATCTACTTTACAGCCACAAAATAAAGCAATATAAAAAAAAGCAACTAAATCTAATATGAAAGAAATACTTGTTGAAAATTTATAATTGATAATGTTACATCTAATAATTGAAGATAATATTTGAAAAAAACTTTTCAAAATTGTAATGAGCTAATGAAAACTTGTCTTCTTTCCAGATATCTTTTCACACCACCTCTTGATTGATTGTTTGATGGTATATCAACTCCTTATAAGTCATTTAAAGCTAAATTTCATTTTCTTAGGAGATTTAAAGTAAGACAAATGTTATTCTGCTTTCTCAAGTGACTACATGGTAGATGATACTCAGCTTTTGTGGATATACATGTTTGTGTAAACATAATTACTAGAGATGGTGATATGTGTTTTTATGTTGTAGCTTTGTTGAAATTATATCTTGGAATACAGTTTGATTTAAGAAATTGTCAGATATTATGGATTAATGTCATGAAATAGTTTTTATGTTGGTTGTTTTAATTTGTTTAGCAGCACATCAACCTCTATGGGTTATTCAATGCTGAAATCTATGTGAACCATTTATTATTTTAATTGTGTATGTGTATGTATGTATATATATATATATATATATATATATATATATATATAGTGTTGTGTAAATCAGAAAATAGTTTGTTCATTTATGTACAAATACTCTTGGAAAAGATATGAATCCATCACTTCTCGCTTTAGCTATGGGTTAAATAGTAGGGCAGGATGGGAACTTTCGCTTAGATTGCAGAAGTCTATAAGATTAACACACACACACTGTAAATAAAGTAACTATCTTTTTATTAGTAATTCAAACAATAAGTAAAAATATCTTTGGGAGGCAGTTACCACCCACAGAATCTATTGGTAAATGTCACTGAAGCCCAAAGGTAAATGTCTCAGCTATAGTTTAGTGACCTTTCTTCATTGATAAAAAAACAATACAGGTGAAAAAATACTTGAACACATTGGATTATTGCTTCATTTTTTTTCTAAATCTCTAGAATGGCTTTTCAAACAGACTTTCAGCAGAATGGTACAACTCCACATTACTAGTGTATCATCAGTTTTTGGATAGAAAAATTACCAAATTGATGGTTTAGCAGTGCAGAATTTGGGTAGCAAGGTTCTTTGATATCACTCTTGTAGATTTAATTGCTTAAGGCAACAGAAAACCTAAAATACTTTAGGATTTAAAGAATTTCATTGAAGAAAAGGCAAGCTCAATAACACCTAATATGTGTCAAAATGATAATTTGCTAATTTTATATAAAATTGCAAAGTTTCATTGACAGTGAGGTTTTGTTTTTTGAGAAATATTAGCTTATTGATTAAAAACATTTAAGTCTCATTTTACTTTTTCTTTTATTTCGACTTTCACATTTAGTGATTGCTTTATTTATACCCTGTAAGGTATTGTAGAAGTATTGTGTAGTGATTGACTGGATCTAAAATATTGTTTGCCAGGAGACTAAGAGGGCCCACCCATAACTAAAATGACATCATTTAATTTCTGTAACAAATAAATACAATTTTCAAAAAATACATTTGTAAAAAAGGCTACAGCTAAAACATTTTGTGGAAACATGAGTATTATAAATTACAATGTACATATTACTAGCAGTAGATATCAAATATAAACACAGTATGTAATAATTTTAAGTAGTTTGTTGATATTTTTAGATATTTCAAAAGCATAATAGATTATCGCATATACAAGCAATCGTTTATGTTTATTAGATGATTTGCCAATAATTGTTTCTACATCCAATTCATCAAACAATTCCTTTTCAATGGATAGCAAGATGTTTAATTTCAAATTCTCCTTTGAGAACAAATTTCTTAACCTTGTCTTTATAATCTTTACCTTTGAAAATGTCCTCTCATATTGGACTTGAGTCACTGATAGTGTGCAGATGACTTTATAAAATTGTTATTCCTTTTTATTTCTAGAACATTTGTCTGTGTTTGTTTCTTTATTGTATTTGATATAGAGGGTTTATTTCTTATCAGGCAAGCTGACACATTAGCCAGTCTGCTATTGGTGTCATAGTTTGATATTACTGCTTTGATAAATACACTTTTTCTTGTATGATTCAAGTCATTCATGTGGATTATATTCCAAATGAAATTTGACTCTTCAGTTTCAATATGACATTCTATGCCTTGACTTCTTTGTACTTCATTGATGTATTTTCATTTAGTTATTTTTGTTATGGGAGCAGAATCAATTCATTAACCACTATAATTACTTAGTAAGCAGATGAGAGGTTTGGAGATTAAATGCTAGAAACAAACTGTTATCAACTAATCACCATAGACAATCGCATCTACCTCCCATTAGCATGGGACAGGCTAACCTCCCAGAGAGTAAAATACTACGCCTCCTTGGCCTTACACTCTCGGCGGACCTCAAATGGAATGACTATATTGAATCCATTGCCAAATCTGCTGCTATGAAAGTGGGCTCCCTGTGCAGGGCCCGGAAATTTTTCCCACCTGAATCTATTCTGCACATATACAAATCTACCATCTGCCCGTGTATTGAATATTGCTGCCATATCTGGTCGGGTGCCCCTGCTGCTCTCCTTGGGCTTTTTGACAAAATACAAAGGAGGATCTGTAACGTGGTTGATACTGACTTGGCAGACCGGCTGCGGCCGCTCTCACACCGGCGTAATGTGGCTTCCCTGTGCCTCTTCTACAAGTACTTTCATGGCTTCTGCTCCGATGAGCTTAGATCACTGGTGCCGCCTAAGCACGAATTTACACGAGATACTAGATTAGCAACTAGGTCCCACCCTTTTACAGTTAAACAAATAAGATGTAACCGTAAATTCTACTCCAACAGCTTCTTTTCTCGCGCTTCCCGCCTGTGGAACTCCCTTCCACAAGTCTGCTTTCCCGACAGTTACAATCTCCAGGTGTTTAAATGTAGGGTCAATAGACACCTCCTCTCACACTAACTCCCAACTATTCTCACAACACTCTCATCTACCCAACCCTCATTCTCGGTATCCTCACCCGCCTATCACTCACCCTCTGTCATTTCCTATATTTAATCAGCCTTTCTCCACTCTACGTAGCCCCCTGCACAGTAGTGGCAGTGACATGCCTTGCTCGGGGTGAAACGCTTATAAAAAAAAAAAAAAAGGTTAGGTATATTTACTTTTTTTTTTTTTTTTTTTTACCCCATTCTCATGTTTTGGCAATTTTATTTTGTGAAGACTCATAGATATCTGAGCAAATTAAGCCTATCCTAGTTACATTTCTCTCCAAGTACATGTACAGTTTTTCAAATTTAAAAAAAAAATATCCTAAAAATCACCCTGCAATTTATCCCTCTATAGTTGAGGTTGGATAGGCCTTTGGGCAGAGTTTACCAGTTCATGATTAATTATAGGTACATATGTTATGAGCAGAAAACCCACCAGAGTGCTCCTGTTAACACCAAACGCAGTACCTTACCTAAGCTTTTGACATTGCTAATTGAACCTTGGAGGACTGACAGTGTTTTTGTGGCATGGGATGGGCCCACTGATCTGCCTCAAATCATTAACCAATGACTACTACATTGCTTCATGACCATTTGCACCCAAACATGAACCTTGTGTATTGCAACAATGGACAAATGAACAATTATAGAATGTGGTGGAGAGGTGTGTTTGTGCATCCTACAAGCATCAATGAACTGTGAACAGTTATCAAGACAATTCAACACTTTTGGAGAGGTCTTTCAAACTTTTTTGTAATCAGTGCCATATCAAATTGTTACATAACTGTTGGGCTCGAACAGTTCCTACACAATGCTAAGTATGTGTTCCATCATTTTTGACCATCAATATATTATATAAATCTAATGTATATAATTCATAAAACACATGGCCTGAAGATTGCCTTCAAGTATGAAACAGATCATAACTGCTTGGTTTTGATCTCAGTGTCCACTTATTTAATATGTAATGTAAAAATGCATTGAAAACAAGAAAGAAGGTATTGTCAATTATCAGAAATTAATGACTGTTCAGTTACTGGATTTTAATCACTCATTTTTTCTGATAATAAATTTAATAATTTGGCTTTTTATAAAATGTCTCAACTATATCTGTAAAATTAAAAAAATATATATTTGAGTGATCATAGACTTCTGTGTTGTAGATGCATAAAGAGAAAATTTATTTTGTTAGCTTATCATTGTTCCTTTTATTATTTAGAAAAGAATGAACTTTTGTAATTTTTTTTTTCTATTTTATTTTCTAAGCATAGATTTTTTAACAATAAGTTTTGGTAGACATTTTTTATGAGTTCATTTTACTAGATTTTAGTGCTATTCTAAAATCTAGTTTTTTTTTTTTTTTACAATATTTGTCTATATTTCTGAGATAATGTATTGTAACTATTTACACAATTCAGACTGTTGTCCTCATCTTTGTCATATTCACAACATTTCGGCCATTGTATAATTCACTCATCTTCAGGTGATATATGTTGGAATTTTTAACTAAACACTTTATTTCGCCCACCAGGGCAGATTGTTCTCGAGTACAATGCCTTTTCTGGATATCTCAGTTTCAGTTATTTCTCTTTAGTAACTTCCCAAGTTTTTGTGGCCAGGTATTGAACTCAGAACTCTTTGGGTCAAGTCACTGGTTACTTCAACCAATGATTTTATTCACTGTGCCATGTGTACAAGCATTTGCCCTAAGAAGTTCTCACACTCAGTTTTTGCATCATAAAATGTCAAATTTATTTTAAACACACACACACACATATATATATATATATATATATATATATATATATATATATATATATATATATACGCTCTCACACCCTGATTGAGCACTCTGGAAAAATAGTAGACTTTGATAAACAGTAGCTACTCTGGCATGTACGCATCACTCATTCAGTGAAATGAATTAGAGCACTCTAGCTATTGGGCGCATATAATGATATGTGCTAAAAAAGTTTGCCTACTTCCACCGAACGCCCATAGCCCAGGGGTAGAGTCGCCGACTGACGCCATTTCAATCGGGTTTCAATCCTGGGTAAAAAAAGCAATTGGAGTCTAATCGTACTGATAAGCTGTGATACGGCGAAACAGATCTGTCTGCGGATGACAATATATATATATATAATTTTCGTATTGGCTGCTTATATGGTTCTAATGCTCTTTAAATTTTTTACATCATTTCATGGAGGTACTTTTTCATCATAATACATTAATGTTTGTGCTTGCATGTTTTTATACAATGTTCTGTATTTATAAAAGATGTAAATTGAACATTTTACTGTGTTGCATACTTAACCAATCTGTAGGTAGTAAATATAAAAGAATGTTATTTTTTTTTTACTATAAAATATCTTAAAAGCATACAAGAAAATATGAAAATATATAAAAATATACAAAACTTTCAATTTATCAGTATCATGTGCTAACTTTAGAAAATAATACTGAAAGGGATTTTTTCTTTTTATATGAAAAGATTAAAATTCAATTTTTAAAGTTCAATTTTTATAAGAATGAATTTTAAGACAAAATGTTGTGATCTTCATACAATAATTCTTTCAGACTTGCATTCATATCCTGTTTTCTTTTTAAACATCTTTTCAGCCACCAATAAGAAATCAAGATGAGAATACCAGTCAGAAAGAACTGTTTCTAAAGTTCATTTTCCTTTTAGTATGAAAGTATTAGTCAGAATCATTTCTAAGGTTCTTTTTCTTTTTTAATGCTTTTAGCCACTGATATAATTCAAGTCCAACCTAGTAATGCACTTAAATTTATAATGTCTAGGCACCATAGAGGAAAGTTAATCAGAAATGCAGCATCAATTATCATTTTTTTTTTCTTCTTTTAATTTTGAATTCTTTTAGTTTCGTTCATTTTAAGTAACCCCTTACATCTTAATGGCTTTATTGCCTTGTTTTGGCTGAAATTTAAAAAATAAAACAAGCACTTATGGTAATAAGGTTACTAAGCTAATGCTTTAGTATAAATGAAGACATGCTTTATGAATAACATTGAAACAAGCCATAGCTAAACTGTTTTATTTCTGATCATAATATCAAATATTCATAATAATTATTGAACCCATAGTATTGATTCCCCAGTACAATGTTCAAGCATTTAATCACTGAAAAGAATTACATGGTGTAACATGTAAATAAAATAAGGATCTTAATGTTCTTATTACATATTTACTGCTTTTTACTGGTGATATTTTAATTTCATTTTTTTCCTGTCATGTGAACAGTCCTGAAATAGTTAAATTTGCCCTAAATAACTATGCATATTTTATCAGCAAGAGTCAAAGTTCAGTGGCTTAATATAGCATTCATATATTCTGTTTCAAGGAGTTGATAAACAGCTGCTGGAAAATCTCTGCAAATGCAGAAATGAAATAAAAATAAAAAATTGAAGGCAGTTATGGACAAACCTTAGCCTCCTCACAAAATACATACATCAATAAGTCCATAGTTTAATAATGAAAAAAAAAAATAATAATAATAAAGAAAAGCATTTAATTTAGTTTTTAACATAATCTCCTTTTGTCAATGTACTTATTCAGTAGTGACTATTATTAATTAAATGGATTAAGCATTATACAGTAAAATTTTCAGATCATAATTTAGCTAATAATTACATATCAGAAAATAGAATTATTGACGAACCCTTGTGTATATTGTTTATATTTATACAGCTTTGCATACATCAATATTAAGATATGCAACATACTTATCTGAACCAACGGACCTTATGATCAGATACAAGTTTTCAACAGGCTATAATTTTTTTTTTTTATGACTAGTAAATTATAAATGTTAGTTATAATTTGATGATACAAGCCAGTCATTTGAATTAATGTTTTTGAGTGATTTATTTCTATTATAGTTTAATAGATTGGAGAGGGTGCTAATGAAATATAAAATGGAAGAGTTTAAGATAATTCTTAAGTTATGGAATCTCCAATGGTTATAGTCTAAATGTATTTTTGTTTATATAAATGCATTTATTTTATGAATAACTTAAAATTGAAGAAGTGTTATTGAAACAATTTTTCTTTAAAGAAATATTTTAAAGTTTGTGATTCTAAACTCTTTTTAAGACTGAACATTCCTCTGCCCTTGTGCCACAACTTCATTTGTATATATACAGAATACTGAGACACAGGTCAATGAAGTTCATTATATCCAAAAAGTAATTAAAACATTTGATTTCCAATTGATACTAGAAAATTTTATCCAAACTGGCTTTATAGTTTTGTTGGTTGTTGTAGAAATTCATTATATTCAAATTATAACATAAAGTGATGCAAATGTTTGTTTATACCTAGTAATGGTTAAAATGTCTTTCAGTGAGTGAAACCTGTGGGTCTTGGCCTACTTATTTGAACCTTGTGAACTAGCAATACAAAATCACAAAGAACTGTACCAAATAACAGAAACTGCATCACTTGAGAACTTTCAACAAAAGTTACAACTTAAATAGATATCCCATCTTACTTAAAGAGAAAATATCATTATCAAGATGTTTTTATTCCACACTACTCCAAACAAAAAGTTAGGAAGGAAAACCCCATCAATACTGGAAAGCAATAACAGCTACAGGACTTGAGAAACTGGTTTTCCTGAAAAATTGTTTTAAGAGAAAGATTTTGTAAATTTCAACTGAAAGTAGTACATGACAAATGTTTTGTTTTTTTTATAAGGAAACTGATAATATTACCATAGCCCACATTTAAGACTATGAATGCTATCATCAAAGATTTAATAGTATTTTCTGATATCTAAGATATATTGAAAAAGAATTGTAGTTGAAGAAATGATAAAAATTGCACTGATTTCGTGATACTGATATTATACCTGGGGTGCTTATCAAACTTGAGAAAGACAGTCATTAGGGCTTGGGTAAGTTGCAATAAGCAGTAACCTTCCTTGATTCGATATAGCAAGCTGAGAAGTACAGTACTCATTTTTATATATATGCAGTGTTCCTCCTGCTTTTCATTTTAGATGCTGATATACAGATACATGCAGGTTTTATGTTTTGTTTAACTATACTTGATTGTTTATAATAAGCACTTGTTATGTGGAGTTTTTAGTTGAAGCCTTTTTTTAAATACAAAATTTAAATTCAATCCTAAGAATTGATATTTCAAAAATAATTCTTGTCTGCATTTCAAAACTGGATATTTTTGCAATGCATCTATATTCTAAATCTGTTATAAAATAGTTATACAAGAGGGTGCTGAAATATTCTCAGCCAATTGTAGAAGCCCTTACAAAAACGTTTGATTTTTTTTTTTTTTTTTTTTTTAAATCAGGTTTTGGTAAGTGGTGTAAACTTAGAACTTTTCAGTAGACAAAATAAACACTGTTTAAAAAAATGGGATGTCTACTCAAATATGGGTATCCATTAAAAATAATGTTTGGAGTAATAAAAATGTTAGATTAAAAAGAAAAAGAAAATCCATTAACACTTTTAGAAATTTTGTTTATGTTTCAGATATGAAACAGCAGATGTGAATGTATTTTAAGGCAAAGAGATCTTTGCTTGAGTGTGAAGCTCTCTCTAGTCATGCATTATGCTGGATCATCAGATGGTTTCTCCTGCAAAGGAGGTTGCAGGTTTGCATCCTGCCAGAGGGCGCATTTTCTTAAAGTCCTCTTCAGTGTGCAGGCCAGTAGATATTAGAGATACTGTTTAAAAAAACAGAGCATCTATTCAAATATATGTATCCCCTAAAAATAATGTTTGAAGAAAGAAAAATAAGTTACATTAAAAAATGAAATCCATTAATTCTTTAGAAATTGTACAACTCTAGGCATAAATTTATTTCATAGCACGAAAGACTGATATTTTATTTCTAAATTCAAATTATTTTTATTCAATAATTTTTATTGATTTCTTTAAATTTCATTTTTTTATATTTTTGATTCCAAAGATAAAAAATTTGATAGAAGAAAAAAAAGTACCCCAAATTTTTGTTTTCATCAATCATTAACACCGATTTGTATGACTTGATAGTTTTTATCATCTTTAGAGAAATATTAATTTGATTTTTTTTTTTAATACATGTTATTTAATCATATAATTAGCTCAAATTTCTGTATTAGAAATAATTTTAAAAAAATGTGTTAAAATAACACTCTGAATCTTCATGTGCTGTGTCCCTTCAGGACATAGGTAATCATGGACTTCCACTTGACTCTGTTTCTTGTCGCTCTTAATATTTTTTCTCTTGGTATCTCTTCTTAGCTACACTCCTCCATGCATTTGCTCAGACCTAACAAGTATGTCTCATGCTGCTTTTCCCTGTCTCTCCTTCCTCTTATCCAATCTGTGAGTATTAAATTCTCCAAGCCCTCCTTCCTCATGACATGTTCCAGGAACCTCATTTGTCTCTTCTTGATGTTAAGTATGAGTTTTCTTATTTGCATCCTTTTCAAAACCTCATCGTTGCACATGTGCTTCATCTATGTTGTCCTCTGCATCCTTGTATAAAACCACATTTCTGCTGCCTCAAGCTTCTCCTTCATCCTTGATGAGATCGTCCAATATTCACTTCCATACAGAAGGACAGATATCACATAGCAATCTAGCGCTCTTTCCTTTGTTTCTAATGAGATTTTCCTGTTTTCAGTACTTTGGTTAGCTCCTGAAATTCATTTTTGTCCATGCCAATTAATCTTTGGATCTCTGTTGCACTTTCTTTCCCCTGCCAAAACACTCCCCAGGTATTTCAATGTTTTTACTTGTTTTATTTTGTTTATTTTATTTTTCTCTGACTTGTAGTTGGCATATTGGGCTCCTCTTTTTGCTGATGACCATATATTCAGTTTTCTTGGAGTTTATGCTCAGTCCCTTCTTCTCTCATTCTTTTGCTACCTTTTGTAAAAGGTCCTGCATTTTCCTTTCCATGTCTGCTATCAGCACCGTGTCATCCACATATCTGATATTGTTGAGATTGTAGCCGCCAATGACGAATCCCAGTAAGGCTTTTATTACTCTCATAATTGCTTTGCTGTACACATTGTAAAGATCCAGTGAGAAAACACATCCTTGTCTTATGCCTCTTTCTATTTTTGCATACCTGCTGTACAGAAGCGGTTTGCTGCCAATATAGATTCCAGATTATCCTAACATCTTTTTTGAAAATATTGAGGTTGTTGAGCATCTCTGTCAAGTCCTTGTGTCATACTTTGTTGAATGCTTTTGCATAGTCTATAAAGCACAAATAAAGGTCCTTCTGCATATGTGTTGCTCATTCAGATAGCATTCTAAGCATGAATATCACATTCCTTGTTCCAGTATCTTTAACAAAGCCACATTGTTCTTGTGTTATCTCTGGGCCAATTCTGCTGCGCTGAATCTGGATCAAATCAGAATCTGGATGAGCTTCATCATTTGGCTCATTAAACTTATTGTTTAATGAAGCTCACATACTCTGAATACATGTTTCAATTTGCTGAAGGTTAAACATACAGGTAAGTGAATTTCAGTAAATGATTAACTATACAAATCAGTACAGGTACTGGTTCCATAATATGCAGACTATATTAATACACTTCATGCCATCCTTGGATGCTCCACAGGCCTGTATTCTTGTCTGCATCCAATCATAACCAATGGTTAATTATTTTTTCGCTTTTGCACCTGCTGATGCAATGCACTAAAAGTTGTAGGTGAACTATACATGTTCAGTGGGGGACAAGTCAGGCAACTGTGCTGACCAGTGAAGTTCTTCAACATGTTGCAGATGTTAAATGGCATGTGTATCATGTAAGCAAGCATCATTCCACTGGAACATCACTTTGTTTTACTGTTGTAGAACAAATTGAATAATATTCTAGACATCTGTAGCTGCATGCAACAGTTCCACCACAAGTGCCAAAATCCAAAGTAGTGCTATAACTTGTGGCCTATCACACCTTGATACGTAGGGATTGTTCTGTGTTTCATGAATGAATGGTGTTTGGAAGATATTAAAACTTTCATCTAAGTCACATATGCAAATCACTATCATTTGCATGAAGGCAGAAGCTGAACTCATCAGAGTGTGAGACAATCCTCCAGATAACTTTCTGGTGACATCACTGGAGATGTGAGCAATGCCATTACTGTTTTGGTAGGTGATTGTCTTTTGGTCTTTTCTTTTTAGTTTGTTACCTTTTCTCTTTTTCAGATGTTCTCTTGGTTTTTGTTTTATTGGTTGTTCTTTTTATTCATTTTTTTTCTTTGGTCACCTAGCAGACTTTGTGTTGCTTTTACCACTACTTTAGTTGTTTTTGTTGTGTGTGTGTGTGTGTGTGTGTGTGTGTGTGTGTGTGTGGTTAGAACATTCATTTTCTGACCATGAAACCTAGGTTCGATTCTCACCAAGGTTGATTTGTCACAAAGGTGACTTCTTGATGTTATCGGCCAGGAGGCAATCCCAGTGTGCAACACCATTGGAAAGTGTTTGAAAACCATACCACAGGTTGACCCAAGCCTTGTGATGGAAATCAGGTAGACAGGACACTCTAGGAGCTGTTGGTGTTGTGCTAGCATGATGTCACTAGTCATTGTGGCCAAGGATTTGAGCAGCCTGGCCTTGTTCAGACTGTTTTTCATGCTAAATAACATGCTCTCTCCTAGAAATTGTAACTAAGGTCCACTCAGCATAGATGCAGTATAAACTACAGGTGAGATATGTGAGTGAAGAACAAACACAAATGTGCTTGAACAGGCATCTGCAACGGGGATTAGCTAACCACCCTAGTAGACCACACACACATATATATATATATTTCCAAGTACACTTATCTGCTATGGTAGTTGCAAATGCCCAATCAAGCACATTCATGTTTGTCCAACATATAGAGTAAACATGTGCTTTATTCAACAACTATGCTGAGCAGGCCTTAGTTAAAGTTTCTGGGAGAGAGTGCTTAATCTGACATTATCAACAATTAAACAATGCCAGTTCTTGGTCATGATGAAATATAGTTTTATAACATACCATCGATAGCTCCCACACAGTTTTGTCCGTCCAGTTTCACACGGTGCTTAGATTAACTCATGGTAGTATTTTTAAGCACTTTACAATGATGCTGCACAGTGGGATTCACTTTTCAGGCCAATACTATCAAAATTCATCTTGACAAATTTACCATGATCAGGTCTGTATTTTTAACCCCTTAGTCACATGTGCAATACACATAGCATAGCACAAGTGAGGGCTGAAAATTCCCAGTTTGACCCACTTTTTGAATCTGGCTAAATGATAATCATCAAAAATGTTTTTTTTGTATTAGGGTAAAAACTTTTCAGCACCTCCATTCCACCTTTTTGCTTGCCTATCTTTCTCCTATTTTTGTGCACCTTGTTTAACCGCCAGAAGTAATTATCAATTTTTGTTTTTAGATCATCTGAAATATGTGAATATAATTATTCTATGCCAAGTTTTGTAAGCAAAGTATTTTCAAATGAGATTATTTTAATTGACATTTACATTTCAGATTTAAATTTCTGTATTTAAAATTTTAATTTTCCACCAAACAAATATTAAGAGAGAGAACTGTTTGCCTTGAAGGGATATTATTTTCCATGCTGACATTTGTTTATTTACATTGGAATAGCATTAAATCAAAGTTGTATTCTAAGTTGTCTGAATATATTTTGAAACAATTTGCTGTCACTCCAGGTCTTAAATTTGATCAAGACTTTCATTTCTCAAATCTGATTGGTTGACTTTAGGTCTAACCATAGCCAAACTCGTATCTATTAGAGTATAATTTATAAGTTTAATTTACCTTGATAAGATGATACATAATGTAAATTATTTATTTGGTAATACAATTCTTCTTCTTCAACAGGCAGAGAAGAGGAATTGTTTTGGAAATGATGAAAATTTGTATTCAAATTCAGAATATAAGAGAATATGATTAGAATTGGTACATTTTGTAAGAAAGTACAATATTCAATGATTTTCTATTGATCTTGAACTGAAATTGATAAAATTTGACATGACCGTTGCTTTTATTTCAAATAAAAAGAGGCATTAAAAATTTGTCTTGATGTTTTTGGTCCTTATTTACTTATACTAAATCAAAGGACGTGCATTGTGGTGCAGTGGATATCACCTCGGAACGACAAATCGGGGAGCCAAGTTCGAATTCCAGTTGAATTCCTTGCTTTCACTTACGCATAAATACCTTTGTGAAAGGTATTAATCCGTCTCATCCCTCCAGTTATGCATTAAATAATAGGACAGATTGGGTTCTATAGCCTTGGCTGGCAACCAGTCTACCGCAGAAAGCAATGGCAACCTACTGCAGGATAATTTTCTGCCCAGTCAGTCGTGTCTCTTTCGAGACATGATCGCCCAAAGTGTGTATTACGTATGGCAAATGACTGAATCAAATGTAGTATATTTTGTTTTTATTAAAAGAACAACTGAACATTTAAATTCATCTAATTTTGTTTGCTTTCTTAATAGACTGTATATAACATATTACAAAGAACAGATTAATATCGTACTCATTGAATTTTCACACTAGTAGTAGCTGTAGAGGAATAGAATTGTGCAAAGATGAGAAACACTTTTACAAATTTAACAAATTTATTTATATTTTAAAATGTTCATAAACAGAGTGAATACAGAGGTATGGTGCACATAGTGTGCCATAAAGTACCCAAACAATTATCCTCAAATTTTGAATTCAAAATTGCTCTTCTAGACTGGTTGCCAGTAATGTAGAGCCCAGTCTATTAACTCATAGCTGGGTGAAGAAGAAATAATGTATACTTTTCAAAAAGATATTTCTGCATTAATAAATGTAATGAACTCCACTGAAATTCAAACTCTGCTATCAGATTTTTCATTCTGAGCCGCTATCCATTACATCATAAGTACTTTTTTCTGTTTAAGTTGATTTCTTAACTTATATTTAGACTTTCTGACTTTAGGTCATTTAGCAAATTCATTTGATGATTAGTAAAATGTTATCTGTTAAATCACAAGGGGTGTTCAAATTAAAATTCTCTGTTTGTTTACTTCTGGTTCTTTTTCGAGAAAATACACTTTGCAGTAAATAGTTTAAGTGAAATCATATTCCTTTGCTAATTTTTATCTGGATCTGTGTAGTTGACTTGTTGCAATCCAATTATGATATATATTCAAAATAACTGTTATATAATTTTCATTAATATTTTGCTACTAGTGTGAGTTAAAGGCTGCTATGCATTCTACCAAATACATTGTCAACAAAAGTTAAACAAAGTGGATTGTTGTATTGTTGGTTTCTTTTTCTTTTTTTTTCTTTTTTTATCAATTTCTCTATCATTTGTTGATGGGCTATTCTTAAATAGCCACACCTAAAAACCTGCTTGTTTGTGTGGTTGATATTCATCTAAGGTTTTTGTTAGCCTGTTTGAGAATATTTTGTTTAATAGTAATATGATAGAGCAATAGTTGCTAAAAAACTTTATTACTTCCCCATTTTTTATTTTTAACATTGTATTGGTGGACTGAAGTTTTCTTTATGCACTGGGTAAATAATTATTCTAATCCTTTGTGGAATTCTTTTTTTTTTATGTCTTTCAACATCCTTTTGCATATGTTAGCATCACTAACTTTCAGCATCTTATTTCTGTTCTGTATGAGGTCTTAGCGGTGGAGAGCATCAAAAAAGGACTACAAATAAACTTTAAGAAAAGTAAATGCTTGGTTATCAGCAAAAGGTACAACCCAAAATGCCAAATAAATGTGGGAGATACCAGAATCAAGCAAGTACAAAAATTTAAATACCTAGGAAGTGTCCTAACTGAAGATGGAAAGTGCGACACAGAGATCCGAAGGTGAATTGGCATGGCAAAGGATGCATTCCAGAAGATGAGCAAAATACTAACACACAGGAAAATCTCACTGGAAACAAAGAAAAGAGTGCTGGACTGCTACGTGATGTCATTTCTTCAATACGGCAGCGAATGTTGGACAATATCATCAAAAATGAGGACAAAACTGGAAGCAGCGGAAATGTGGTTCTACAGAAGGATGCTGTGGATATCATGGACTGAGCATGCAAGCAACGATGAGGTGTTGGAAAGAATGGCAACAAAGAGGAAATTGATACTGAACATCAGGAAGAGACAACTGAAGTTCCTGGGACACACAATGAGGAAGGAGAGCCTGGAGAAGCAGATACTGACTGGTCAGATAGAAGGAAAGAGAGACAGAGGAAGGCAGCGGATAACATATTTGCAGGGCCTTATCAGGTGGTTGACGGAATGGGGGTTGACAGGAGTAACGGGAACAAACATACGAGGAGCCACAAGGGATAGGGAGATGTGGAGAACCATGATCGCCTACGTCCTGAAAGGACAGGATACATAGAAGATTTCTGTTCTTCTTCACTAAAATGAGCATGACTGATAGAGTTCCTGCTGAATATCTTATAAGATCTACAGGATTTAATGAAGTGCATATTAATTAAATTGATAAACATCTTCCCTCTTTTCAGCTTTGTTAAATAGATGTTTAAATCAGGTTATACTGTATGAGACTTTGCTCTTTCTAAATCAATCAGATGGGTAGCTGCTCTTTTTGAGCACTGCTGACGTTCACTTTGTTAAAAATATTGGCAGTTCACTGAAAGCTGGTAATGCTAATCACAAGTGTAATTCTAATCTTTCCTGTAACTGTAGAAGTAGTAAAAAATATTTTTTAAAAATTCCTTTGGCAGGTGATTGTTTGATACAGAATGTTGTACACAAAGCTACTATGAAAATAGATGAGCCTGATATTGTGTAAACTGGAACAAGTGGGTAAATATGATGTAAACTGAAACAGGTGGGAAGCAGATTTTCAAATCATAAAATCTTTAAAAGAAGTCATTATGAAATGAGCATGGGTGTAAACAGGCAGTTTGAGATCTCAACCTTTAAACCTTGATAAAGAAGGGACATTTAAAGACATTTAAGATTTGTGTATGTTTATTTAACTGTTTTATTAAATACAAACATTTTATTCTGTGCGTCCACCTTCTGCATCCACAACTTGCTGTATGCGAGCCCTAAAAGCACAACAGGCCTTGACAGCTGACTCTTTCTTGATAGCACGGAATGCTTGCCTTATGAAGGTCTTCAGGGAGGCCACACTTTTATGGGGGCAAGCATTAGAGACTTTCTCAACATCGCCCCATAACCAATTATCTACATATTCTTTTACTTGTCATATTAAGCCATTTTATTATACCTATAATATTTACAAATAACTATAAAGCTGATTTTTAAAAAAAACAGTGTTAAGATTTATTCAGTATATTGCAATGATAATTCACTAGCAGTATAGCCCAGCATTGCTCGGGTGTAATGAAAGCTTTAAAACTAATCCATGGTCCTGGAGCTCAGATTCTTTGGACGTTGGCACAAAAGACTAAAAAGCAATAGTTGTTTCCAGTTAAAGCAAAACCGTAGACTGAAAGAAAAATGAATGGATGTAAATCAAATTTTGGTTTTCTAGTATTGGTATCAAATTTTCTGCACTATTGTAAGAACTGCAACCTTGAAACTCCTGAATATCGTTTCTTATGTTTTTGTCTATGAGTGTATGAAATTTGATTAAAATCGGATCATTCCTTCTATAACACGATTTTTTTCGATTATCGATTTTCGATATTTATTGGGGGTACCTCTACACAAAACCTAGCTAAGAACACTTGCAGACGCTTATAGTACAACAGTAAATTTTTAAGAAAATTGGTTCAGCCGTTTCAGAGTCTATAGGTAATGGATACACACAGACACACAAAGTTCCATTTATAAATAAGTTTAGATTTAGATTAGATAAGTATCAAAATATGAAAAGTATTCTCTTTTTAAAGAGAAAATAACAAGTATACATATCGGGATCTATCAAAAGTAAATTGGGTGGATCTCTGTGATGGTAATCATATTTGCTGTTTCCTCATAAGGGAACATTTAGCTTTCATTGTCCAAGCAACTTTATAAAATCTTAAAACAATTTTTCAGGGAAATAGGTTTCTGAAGTCCAGTAGTTGTTATTGCTCTTTCAAATATTGATTGGGGTTTCTTTCCTAACCTTTTATTTGAAGCAGTGGGGAATTTCAAAATCTTGATTATGTCATTATTTTCTCTTTGAGTTAAATGTCATATCTATTTTATTTACTGTAGCTGTTCTGTTCAGTTTTTAACTGTTTATGATAAATATGGTTAAGGAGTATAAACAACTGTAAGAAGAGGAGAAGTGTGATTTTTATTGTTAATTGGCAATTGAATGGAAATGTAGCTAACAGAACAGATTGAAAGACAAAGTAAATTCATTAAACCTGTGTTGAATATGGATTTACAAAAATAAAATTTTTGCATTTAGAGTATTTAATTGTATGAATAAAAGACAAAAAAAAAACATTTACATTTGTTGATTCAAACAACTTTTTTGTTTCTTCCATTTGTTTATATTTCAAATATCTATAGCTCTCTGTAGTTTATTATAAAAAAAGTATATTTTGCTTAAAATGACTTGCAAAAGCCAATATTTTCTTTTGTAAAGGGTGAATTTTATCTTCAGATTTCAATTCCATAAATACATTATCCTTTCATGAATAAAACAATACATAGCAAATATTTTTTTAATATCGATGTCTTTATTAATTCCAAACTGGAAGATTATAAAATATCTTTGTTCTTATAAAAGCAAAATTTCAGTTTCATATTGTTCTTACAAAAGCAAAATTTCAGTTTTATCTCTGAAATTTGTTTGTTGAGTAAAAACAAATATCCAAATTTCTTAGAGGAAGTATTTGTGTTTATCATTTTATTTTTTTGGCAAGATTTTATTTCATCTTATATTTGTTGCTTTCTTATCTCAAGGTTAAAATCATTCTTACATTTTGTGACTGTAAAGTAAAATGGCATAGATTGAAAATAAAGGACTAGTTTTTCCTTGCCTAATAGATGTTCATTTCAGGAAGGGTCTCAAGGATAAGGGTTAAGAATGAAGATCTCATCTGAGGTTAATTAAATATTTCTTATAACTGATCTATACTGTTAACTTAATGATTATAGAATGATAAAATGACACTCTTCTGTGTGCTATGTTCCTTCAGGATAGACAATCACAGCTCTCCACAACTTTCTATTCTTTGTCACTCTTAGCAATGTTTGTCTTTTACTATCCCTTTCACTCTTTGTTCTACCATCCATTTAAACAAAGTTCATTAAATAGGTTATTCCCTGCTTTCCTCTGTTCTTTTTAGCTTCAATATATCTTGTAAGTGTTAAATTTTCCAAAACTTATTGTGATAAAAAGCAGCAAAAATAAAATGAAAGAAAATTGAGGTTATTAACTAATTAATTGCAATCTAAATTAATTCATGAGTAATTATGCTGTGAAAACCTTTTGTGTGCCTTTCATGAACAATGGCATCCAATTTAAAAATGTCATTATTACAGTGGCATGGTTTGAGATGAACTGGATTCTTTAGTACTGATGGCTGTGGTTTCCTTCCTTGCCCACACATTTTTTTTAAATATATTTTCCTTTGAAACTGGACAATTCTAAAATAACTTAATAGATCATTTTTTTTTTTTTTTTTTTTTTTTTTTAATATGTATTTGTAACTGCCATCTACATAATCTTAACTCAGCATTAAATTGCCCATAACGAGTTGATATGCCATTAATTTAATCAATCATAGTCTTAAGGCACCGTTCACTTTTATTAATCCATTATGGAAAACTGATTTATAAGTTTCTTTCTTTCTTTCTTTCCTTTGTTTAACTTTATTATTATCACTATATTACTATATATATGTATTACTTATATTGTTTGTAATAATATTATAGGTTACAGTGTTATAAATATATAGTGTTATTACTTAGAATATAAGTGCATTCAAATGCTACTTCCTGCTTGATCATTATTCTGACTGTTCCTTATTAACCATTTGAAAACTTTAGATTTTGTCAGTTTAAAGAAACTAAAATATTAAGAGAAAAGAGACATAATCACCAATTCAGCAGTACTTTTATGAAATAAATTCCTATAAAATTTGAGCCCAAATATGTTAAAAAAAAAAAAAAAAAAATGAAGCACAAGTGTTTATGATGTCACCATTTTACTCCTGACAAATCCCACAAAATTGTAACCTACTTGAACCACTTGTATGATTTTACTATTGTATGCATTAGCTTTGGTTTTTTAAAGTTGTGAACCATTCAGGCATTTCCTACTTAAGTAGGCATGTCCCACCATCCTAGTGTCACTGCTCTAAGTCATTTGTGCTCTGTTTATTCATCTTGTAATATCTTGTGGAAAGTTCACATTTATTACCCTGTGTTAGTTGATTCTTTTTCATGTACTGTGTTATTTGTGAAAAAGAAAAAAAAAACAGTTTAAAGTATTTTGGATTTGCCGTTGAAGTTTGTAAGTTGTTTTTTGATTGTTTTTTTTCCCCCCTTCAAAACAATTTTACCTCTTTCTTTTTAAGATAAGTTAAATAATATTCTGTAGGAAATTTTTTTGAAACTTGCTCAATTTCCATCTCATGTATTGCCTATTGAATGTTTCCTGTTTAAATAATTATCTGAAAAGCCCATTAAAATTCTACAGTACATTTTTAAAATGATAAAATATGATGACTTCATACATTTTTGTAATACAGAGAAAAATATTTACTTTTCAAAGTTACATATTCATTTTCATATACATTTGAAGAAATAAAAACAGCATTTGTTTCATTGTTAATAAATTAGAAAAAAATCTTATAGTTTATGGCAGATGTTGATATTTGCCTTTTTCTGATTTACTGTTATTCTGTTATTTCTAGTAACACTTTGATTTTGCTATGGAAGGGGACAATCTAAAATTAAGATACTATTTGTGGCTAGAATATTCAAATCTTGTTAAAAAGTCATTTCATTGTCATGGTAATAAGATTTTTTTTCTTTTTCTTTATTTTTTTCTCTGATAGTAACACATTGGTGGATAATAATGTAATATGCCATTTGAGAAAAATGTCTATTATTTGTGGGACAAAATTTTATTTTCGATATGATGTATTATTGTGATAAAAATGTCAACTCTTAAAATTTATTTATAATTTGTTAATCATAATTTCAGCTGTATTTATTTTATTAAAAGTTCTGTTTAAAGAAAAAGAAAACGTGTTTTGACATTCTAGTTTCTTCTAAAATAATCACTAAAGTAAATTTTAAAAAAATGTTATTTGGCAGATGGGTTTTATTTATTTGTAATGTATGTTCTTGTATAGAAAAATTTCCATCATTGTTAATTTTTTTCTACTGGTATTATGGAGTGCCTCTAATTGGACTTCTTGGAAGGTGGTGCATGTGAAACAGATCTCAAGGAACCAAGTTTCTATGAGAGGATGTTGATCCATTTTCAAAAATCAATATTCTGATATTTGTTTATTGATGTACTGATTTTGAGGAAAAAAATTATAGTTTTCACATAAATCATTAGACTTCTCCTCTTAATAACAAGAATTTTGATTATAAAACTTTGTTTTTAAGTTTTGAGAATCTTCGTGTATGTGCATTCTCTAGCAAATATTAGGAAGTTATACACACACAAGGTTTGGGAGGTATTTCTGCTTCACCTCTGCATGTGGGTAGTCAAATGTTATAGCTGATACTTGTATTTGAAATAGACATGCACTTTTAATTTTGATCTTAAACAGTGGGTATTATATAAGTGGCCTGTTTAAAATAAAAGTGTGCCATCTATTTTAAATATGATAATAATGTTTGAATAAAAATGTCTGATTATAAATAGATCCATTAATTCTTTATATATATATATATATATATATATATATAACTAGTATCATAGCAGGAGAAGATGCCTCTTTTTATTTTACATATTTTGTTTTTGTTTGAAAAAACACTTTTTTTAAAAAAGTATTTCTTTTGTTTAAAAATTATGGGGGGAAATATTCACATTTTTTTGTTGACCAAATGAATTTTTAAAACGTCGGAATAAAAATTAGATATAAAGGCTTTATTTTTTTTTTTTTAATAAAAAAATATTTTAGTCACGCTTGACACGTGTGATTTGATTTCTGTGACGTAATTCAGCAACCATCTTAGATCTTAGATGTTTTACAGAGCAAATGTAAACAATTGTGTCCATTGGCCAAAAAGTGCAAAAGGGGAAAATTGCTGAACTTAAACTCAAAAAGTATATGTCAACCTGGCTTCCTTGTAGATATGTGTCCCCAGAAAGTTTAAATGGCGTAGTTTAAAAAATGTAGGCGTGCATAGGGAACAGTAACACACAGACTCACAGATTGCCTTTTTACATGTGTATATATATATATATATATATATATATATATATAAGGTTACATTTTTTCTTGTTTATGCAAGTTTCATTAAAACTACAGAAAGTTCCATTTTGATTTCTTTTCTTTTTTTTAATCAATGCTTTCAATAGTTCTAATAACTGGTATTTGAATATGAAATTTCCAACACCACTAGCCATTTCAAAGATATTTGCTGTTTAATTTAAAAATTAGACATGTTTTTTCATTATTATTCTTTCAATGATCAGCCACACTAGCAGTTTTTTGTTTATTTCCCTTAAAAAAGAAAACAAATCTGATTTTCTTCAAGTTAAAATACTGGTTTGAGAAATTTAAAATTTTCACATTTTGAATGGAGCATTCAACAATAAATCAGTCCTTTAAAGTTTCTTCTACATGTTTCCTTTTTTTTTGTATCTTTCTTGATTTGACTTGTGTAGGGTCTTGTACAGTGGGAAAATTTCTGAAAATATATATGGTTTAATGAACAGGTATTGTTTTTTCTTTTTGTGTAGTAATAAATAGAAGTAAATGTTTACTTATTATTCTTTACTCAGTGTTTTGTGTACACTTGTCTGTTCCCCCAGAAAAATAGTTTTCATATTTTTTTTATTCCAAGAGAAGTAAGACATGAATTAAAATTTTACAGTTGATTACATTTATATAATTTATTTATAAATTTTATAACCCTACAGATACATGCATGAGGTAGGATAAGTAAGTTCATAGACTGATATGTATTTAGTAACTAAAATTTTTATCAGAAATTTGAACTATACGTTTGATCTACATGATTAATATTCAACACTGAATTAACTGTATTGACGAGTTTGTTAAAAAATATTTGAATAAAGATAATAAAATAGATGCTTTTTTTTTTCTTTTTTTTTTTTTTGTCATTATTAGTCTACAGATTTATTGGCATATTTGTCTCTTTACACTTGTTTGGATTTTTTTTTTTTTTTTCTTTTTTTATGGTATCTGCTGTATTTTCTAACAATACAGATGTCTACAACCCCAATTTTGGCTTGTAAAATAGGAAAAAAATCCTTTATTCTGTGTAAAATTTATATCTATTTTTAGAAATAAATATCAACTTTAAGTCCAGAAAATAAGAGAGTTTTAATGAAATATCTTTAATATTTAACTCCAGACTAAAATTACTTTATCATAGTTACTTTCCTGGATGTTAATTCACTATCGCCAAGAGAAAATACATTATCTTAATACTTTTTTATGTTTTTTTTTCTTTCAAATTATTTATGATAAATAATATTGTAACCTTGTACAAGTTAAATCCTGTCAACATCAACACTGTCATTTTTAAGGGCATCAGACAGTAACATTGCTCCACTTTAGAATCAATCTAGCATAATCTTAATCTGTCAGATGCATATTTTTGAAGGTACAAACACTGAAATGATTTCGTAACAAATTTCATCACATAGAGAGGTATCAATAAATGTCTCTACAGAAAATGGACAATCATGACACTCCATACTTTTCCATCTTTCGTTGTTTTAAATAATTATTGCACATTTATTTATCACCTATAGTCTTTGCTGTACTTATTCTAATATCCATTTACTCAAAATTTATCACTCTTTTCTATTGCCTTCAATTCAAAACCTGGGCAATCATGGCTCTCCATACTTTCCTGTCTTTTGTTCCAAATAATTATTGCTCCTTTATGTACATATTTTATTTTTGCTGTCAGTACCCTATGTGATACACACTTGAAAAATCATGTCTCGAAAGGGACATGACTGTCTAGGCAGAGGATTTTCCTGCAGTAGACTAGTTGCCAATCCAAGAGTATAGAACCCAATCTGTTTTGTTATTTAATCTATAGCTGGAGGAAGAAGCAGCAGATTAATACCTTTCCCAAGGTTATTTGTGCATAAGTGAATGCAATGAATTCAACCCAAATTCGAATTTGGCTCTCCGATTTCTCGTTTCAAGCTAATATACACTGCTTCACAACAAATGTTTTTGCTGTACTTGTTTTAATATCCATTTGCTTAAAATTGTCAAAGTAGATTTATCACTGTTTTCTCTTACCTTCAAAACATGGCTATCATCAGACAGCTGAAAATGAGCACAATGAGGAAGGAGAACATGAAAAACTTAACCCTCATGAGGCATATTCACAGCAAGAGAGATAGAGAAAGTCAACAAGTCTATTACCTGATGAGCTTGTGGGAATAGATAACAGGACTAGAGAAGCACATTAAAAAAGGCAGAAAAAAAACTTCTAAAAGAAACAAGGGATAGGAAGTTATGGAGGACTATGATTACCTCTGTCCTGAAGGGATGCAGTACATAAGTGGGTAACAAAGTGAGAGAAAAAATAGGGGGATAAAAGGTAAAAGTAAATATATAGAGTTATTCAAAAATTCTCTTTCTGACTTACTTCCTAAATTCTTGCCTAAACATTAGGTTTTTAATTAATTTTTAAAGTTTTCTTGGTTGAGCTGAGAACTTTTTAGCATTTCCTTATATATATATATATATATATATATTTAATCATATCACCCCGAGCAAGGCAGTAACACCATTGATGTGCAGGGGACTACGTGAGAGTGAAAAGATTGGGAAAAGAGAAAACCGGAAACCACATCCTAAACAGGGAACAAGGGATGAGCCTCTACACCTGTACAATAGACGTGGGTGGAGTGTGAACCGGGCGATAGTTAAGTCTATCTACTCCAATATAGAAATGGAGAAGGGAGAAAGATAGAAGAAAGACATAGACAGGGTTATTGGCAGGATGCAAGCCAATGAGTAAAAGATTGAAAGGTGTGATTTATTAAGATATTTTACATAGAAATAGAACCAAAGAAAGCTGTCTATTTGCATATGATATAAATATAGGTTTCTATAATATTCAGATAAAGTTATAGATCAACAAAATAGAATCAAAGAGATAAGGGGGGAGAGAAGTAACAATCAAAGGATAATAGGAAAGCAGATACTCGTGACAATATATAAATAATTATCCAATGCTTTCACAATAAAACATTTTGTTAGAAACAAAGTTCAGCAGGCTTTATTTTTATCAGTAATAAGTAATACCTCTTGACCCATTGACACAAAACATATATCCTCTGCCCTAAAAATATTCTACCTATTACTTCAACTTCTAAGATATTACTTTTCAATTTTATGTTTAAGTTTTAGTTTAAATTATTACTGAAAGTAATACTGTATATCTTATTAGTTAAGGAAATGCTGCATATTTTATTAATGGTTGAATCATGTGACAGACAGACACAGATCTTATAGTATAGATATGAAATTGTGATGGATGGACAGATACAGCTGTTATTATAGTATAGATTTTAACAGTAAAGAAAAAACATATATTCACATATTGTGCTTTTGATGATGCACAATTTCTCTTAAAACCTCATCCTTGTGTGTTTCTGTACTATCCAAATTTAGATCATTATTTTAAAAATGTGGTGTTGAGTAAATCAAAAGAAGGATATGTTACGAAATAGTTAACAGGAAAATGTCCTTATTACTGTTCTCAAAATATGCTATTTGAATTTCTTTTGAATCATATGAACTATTTTATTTGAAAGAACCTTGTGCATTGTTACAGGGTAACACTCCTTTCTTTAAATTTCCTTAAATAAGAATAAAACTTAAGTGTATTTCCTTTTTGTTTTAATTTCCTTATAAAAAAAAATTCTGAAATTAGCAGTTGTTTATTAGCTAAATAGTGTTTTACTTTTGTTTTTAATTATATTATTATACTTTTTTTATTGTATATTATTAATGCAATATTTACTTACCAAAAAAAAAAAAAAAAGGTTATTCTTAAAATCCAAAATGTTTTGGCTTTGAATAATTCATAAAGGGCTGATAAATCAATTAATATTAATATTACAAGGTTACTTTTAATTGGTTGTAGTGTATTGCATTAACTTTTATTATTTACATTTTTTAGCATTAGACCAGAGTTGTTTTAAAATTCCATTGTATTTAGTTTTTGAAATGATATTTTATTGTAGAAATTTATATTAACATTTTAATTTCATTTTTTAAAACTTATTTCTAGTCTATTATATATATTGTTACTTAGTTTTTTCTTACTATAAACTAAGAGACGCATCCATGTTTGTATAATATTTAGTTGTGGTTGAACAAAAAACATTGAAAGAAATAAGAGATTAATGGGTAATATACAATAGATAATATATAAATAATTTCTCAAAGTGGGTGCATGTTTGAGAAGATATCCTTGGTATTTTAAAGAGCAAAATTAATGTCAAACAGACTCAAAATAACAATAATATCTACTCGAACCTGTGTACCACTAAATATATTTACAATAATAAGAAATAATGTCGGATTAGAGAATTAATTATTTTAAAAATATTACTTTGTTTTGGGCATGAAAATATGAGATATTCATTTCCTAAATAGGTAATTGGAACTTAATTTATCATAAAGCTTTCCTGTGTTCTAATTGGTAGAGCACACTTGTCTTAAAAGTGCTTTGCCTTATAGAAAATGGGAAGCACATTTCCTTTAGTAGAACTTCTCAATTCCAAGCCTGGTTGACATTATATATTTTTTTTTTAAATTTAAAATAATAGAGATGTTTACATGTACTCCCTAAGTATAATGTTTAAAGCAATAATTTTAAAAAAATTTTTTAACATTTCACTTTAAGCAAGGTGGGACTGCCACTAGTGTGCAGGGAGTTACAGTGAGAGAAAAGACTGGGTACATAGGGTATTGAAGAAAATAAAAGATGAAAGGGATTCAAGAAAATAGAAGATAACAGTTGACATTGCATTTAAATTTTTGGAGATTGTAGCTATCAAGGAAATAAGCAACCAGAAGGGAGTCCTGCAAGTAGGAAGTGTAAAGAAAGAAACTGTTGGAGTAGAAGTGGCAGTTACATTTAAACATTAAAAGAGTGGGACTTAGATGCCAATCTAGTAGCTTGTTTAAATTCACATGGAAAGGGCACCAGGAAAAAAGCTTATCAGAGCAGTTGCCATGAAAATATTTATAGAAAAGACAGAGGGAAGCCACATCATGGCAGTGAGAAAGTGACTGAAGTAGAGATGCCAAGTCAGGACCAATTGCATTGCAGTTCCTTCTTTGGATTTTGTCAAGAACCTCAAGATGAATAGCAGTAGCACTTGGCCAGATATGGCAACAGTATTCAATGTTTAATGTTGGATTAAAAAATCCATTAATTATTGAATAAAAATTTCTATCTTTCCATATATAACTGCCTTTTCTCTCTGTAATACTCATATTCATTTCATGCTACTGGCAATTCATACATTTGTGTTATAAAATCATTTAAAATGTCTTTTTATAGTAAAATCATTTGCTTTTACAATACACATATATTTAGCCATATTCTGTGAGTAAAGTTTGCACTAATTCCTGAAGACTTGCAGAAACTGTTTTATTCATTTTCAATGTGCAGCATACAAATTAAATACCAGAACTTGGCTAAATTATTTTTAGTTAAGAAATTGTATTTAGTTATTAATATATTTAGTTTGTTAGTGCGTAAAAATCACTAAAGCTAAGTAGAAGAATAGTGAAGTAGAGGTAAGGTCAATGAGTAGAGATAAGAAAAAGTTAAAACCTTACCTAAATATGGTAATGGTAAGATTAGCAGAGCCCTTATCTAGCATTCATTGACTGAACAGTTACCATTACTGTCAGTTGAAATTTATAAAATCTTTTTCCTTAAACATTTTTTCAGGAAAATAGATTTCTTTATTCTTGCTCTTTCTAGTATTAATGTGGGTTTGTTTCCTAATCTTTTGTTTAATGTAAAAAGTCATAGTCTTATATTTGTTATTATTTTCTCTTTGTGTGACATGTGCTATCTATTTTGGTTGTTGCTGCTGTTGGAACACTTTAAGTGATGTAGTTTCTGTTATTTGGTAAAGTTCTTTTTGATTTGGTAACACCATTCTACAAGAACTGACAAAGGACAGATCCACAGGGTTCATTTGCTTGAATCCATTTTTAATAATTTTAAATTTTTCTAAAAATTGTTGTATATAGCAACTGCATTAAAATGCAGTTGGTTTTAGAATATGACTGATTATTGTTTTGTTTTACATTAACTTAGCTGTATTTTAATTTCTACTGAATAACATTTTCTCATTCAATATGCATATTTCAGAGACTTATACTAAAAATCATTTGTTAGTTGTTAAGGAAAAATTCAATTTCATGAAAATTGTCAAACAGCTACGAAAGTTTTTTTTTTAATTTTTTTTATTTTACTGAATCTTAAATTTATATGGTATTCATTCCACACTTCAAATCTCTCTATTTTTATTTATTTTTTTTTTATTTTTTTATTTTTTTTAGAATACAGTCACTTTATTCTTTTGAAGTTTTTGGATGCTCCTTTTCGAATATAATTCTATTTTTGATCATTCTTACAGTGAGAATTTTAACACTATTTCCATATTAAACAATCCACCTTTTACAAAAATTTGTTACTGTAAAGATATTTAAGTTCTTGATTTGAATATTGAAAAAAGAAATTATTTTTTTCTCTTCCTTTGGATAAAAATTTTAAAAAATACTGAAAATCAGATAATCACAAATTCTTCCCATAAAGATGAAATTTATTTCTTCTCACAAACTATGAATAAGCTAGTTAAGTTTGGTTCACTGCCTTGCTAGACAATTTTTCTCATTAGAATCTGTATTAAACATTTATAAATCTACCATTCATGTATTTAATATTGCTGGTGCTTCTGCTATGCACTTAAAGATAAAATCAAAAAAATATGCAATATTATTGTTCCTAACATGACAACTGGGCTTTATTCACTTCCCTACTGCTGTCATGTAGCTTCCTAGTGCATTTTCAATAAAAGTTTTCATGGTAATTATTCACTTTGGTACCTGGACTTCCTGAATTTAATTGCAGTACTAGATTGGCTGTGGTACAGTGGATATCAGCTCGGAACGAGAAACCGGGGAGCCGAGTTCAAATTCCAACTGAATCCATTGTATTCACTTACGCGCAAATACCCTTGGGAAAGGTATTAATCTGTCTCTTCCTTCCAGTTATGGGTTAAATAGCAGGACAGACTGGGTTCTATAGCCTTGGCTGGCAACCAGTCTACCGCAGAAAGCAATGGCAACCTACTGTGGGATAATCTTCTGCCCAGTCAGTCATGTCTCTTTCGAGACATGATCGCCCAAGCGTGTATCATGTATGGCACTTAACTGACTGACTAGATTGGCTGCAAAATCTCATCCTTTTACAGTTGAAATGGCTAGATGTAACCATAAATTCTATGCAAACAGTTTCTTCTTTTGCACTTCTTTCTTGTAGGACTCTCTTCTAGCATCTTGCTTTCCAGTTAACTTTGATCTTAAAAAAAAAATAAAAGCAATGTCAACCATTATCTTGTCTTAATTCCTGTTCTTTTATTGTTCTCTCTGTTTAATGTTATCTTTTTATTCTCTCACACTCACTAACCCAGTAATGACTTTATTGCCTTTTTTCTAATGAAATGAATTTTTTTTTATTTAAAGTCTCCCCCACCATTGTCCATTTTACTAAAAGATAAATGTTTGTGTATGGCCTGCATATGAATTGTCAACTTTTTGGATGAGATATTTACTTGGTCTACATACTCATAAAATATAATAAATCTCCAGAACTACTTGTTCATCTGTACAATGGTGGACTGGCCAGGGTGTCAACTTGCCCAATGGCAAGTGGACTTCTGATGGAGTGGGCCCCCTATATAAAATAAAAATGCAACAAAGAAACAAACAGATAAATGTTTTAATAAAAAGGAATAATAACTTTATAAAGGCATCTGCATACTATCAGTTACTCGAGTTCAATGTGATATGACATTTTTAATGCTAATAATCATAAGGTCAAGAAATTCATTCTTTGAGGCGAATTTGAAATCATACTTGTTGCTATCCATTGAAAAGGAATGATTAGATGGATTGGATGTAGACGCAATTATTGGTAAATCATCTAATAAATACAAACAATTGCTCTTAATATAGTGGACTATATGATTTACCATGTACCACTAAAGCATTTATCAAAATGGTCTCTCCATCACCTACTCTGAGGTCAATAGTTCCAACTAGTGTCAAACTAGTAAGATTGTCAGCTTGCCTGACTGCAAATGGGTCCCTAATAAAGTGCCCTCATCATATATGAAATAAAAATGCAATAAAGCAACAGAGTAATAAAAAGGAATAATAAACTTATAAAGTCATATGTAGATTTTCAATTACTCAAGTCGATATGAGAGGACATTTTTAATGCTAATGACCATAAAGACAAGGTTAAGGGAGAGAATGGAAACAAAAGGGAAACCTTTAGTTAACATCAGGAAGAAACAGCTGAATTTTCTGGGACACACAATGAGGAAGGTGAACCTGGAGAATCTGATACTCACAGGACAAAGGGAAAGAGAAAGTGGGGGTAAACAGTGCATGACATACTTGATAGGTTTAAACAAATGGATGGCAGAGCAGGGTTTGGGAGATATAACAGGACAACATATATTAAGAACAACAAGGGAGAGGTGGAGGGTCCTGATCACCTATGCCCTGGAGGGGCATGGCACATAAAAAGAATTTGAAATCCTACATGCTATCCATTGAAAAGGAATTGTTAGATGAATTGGATGTAGAAGCAATTATTGGTAGATTCAAACAATCCTTTAATAAACATTTTTAATGTATGCACTACTCTGTAGTACTTTTAAACTATCTATTAATGTACAAATCATGCAGTAAGCTATTTAAAGATATTAACCAATTATTAAAAAATTATGTTTTGTATTTAAATTTGGTATTTACTGTTAGTAATATGTCCAGTATTGTACACTGAATTATTAAAAATGTTTTTTTTTTTTTTTTGTCACAAAAATTTTAATTATCCCTTTTTTTCCTTCTTTCTTTCCCCATTGTACTTATGGGTGGACCCTCATTGTCTTCTGGTAAGCAATATTTTTAAACCTAGTCTACCACTTCATCAGTAAGATATTTTGCTATTGGTACAATAGTATTAGAGACTTATAGATTTCCCATGATTAATTAATTTGTAGTACTATCATTGAAGAAGGCTAACCAAAGAAAAATTAGCTCTTCATAAAATTTTTGATTGTGAATTAGTCTTTGTAACTGAAATTAGGTACAGACATAATGGTCTTTTGCTTTTGTTAGATCAGGCTAACTGAATAATTAGTTGTCATCTATTTGAAAAGCCTTTGCTTTATCATATTTTTGATTAACTTGAACTAAAGAGGTATCTTGCACAGTGTGTGTTATTTTTTGTTTGTTATTTTTTTTGTTTTTTAATTAATTAGGATCTGGTAATTTTAGCTAACTAGCAGTATAGCCTGGTGTTGCTCAGGTGTAATGAAAGCTTTAAAACTAATCCATGGTCCTGGAGCTCAGATTCAGACTAAAGAATATTTGTGTGAAGTTTGAAAATTGGATAAAAATTGTGGATTTGTATAAAGGACATACAGACAGATAAACAGGCACACACACACAAACATCTTGCCTTTTTTATATATATATATATATATATATATATATATATATATATATATATATATATATAATCGATTTTCTGCACTATTGTAAGAACTGCAACCTTGAAACTTCTGAATATCGTTTCTTATGTCTTTGTCTATGAGTGTATCAAATTTAATTAAAATCGGACCACTCCTTCTATAACCCAATTTTTTTGATTATCGATTTTCGATATTCATCAGGGGTACCTCGACACAAAACCTAGCTAAGAACACTCACAGAAGCTTATAGTACAACTGTGTAAATTTTCAAGAAAATCAGTTCAGCCATTTCGGAGTCTATAGGTAACGGGGACACACACACACACACACACACACACACACACAGAGTTCCATTTATAAGTTTAGATCGTCATCATGTTTAACAAATTCTCAAGTTTTATTCTTATTTCATGCTGGAAATATATCCCTTAATGTGTGTTAACAATTTCTGTTATTAATACATAATAAAGTAGCCTGGGCTGGTACATAGGTCTTATTGCCCCCAAACATCTGTAATATATGCCCCTTCTCAAATTTATGATATGCTCCACACACTTTACTACATCTCAATTTCCATACAGTAATATTCATATAAAATACAAATAATGGATCATATGCAAAATAGATGAATAACTTAACTAGAAAAATTGAAAATGTATCTAATTGCAAATTAGACCTGTAATAGATCATTCCATCTTAAAAGATCATTTGTCATCTATCTTTTTGATTCCCAACTATCTCCTATCCTTTCTTCTACTACATCCCTGATAACATTTCCCCTTTCTTTTTTTATTTTTCTCTTACTGTAACTCCTTGCTTGGGGTCAAATGACTATTTAAAGAAAAGAAATAGATCAATATTTTGTGGCAATTTTTAACAACAACTTGACATTTTTCTTGTCAAAAAATTTGAACACAGTCAACATTATGAACAAAAGAATTTTATATAGTATTTTTTTGAGACTTAGAATGGGCAAAACAAATTCACGGATTTGGATGAAAAACAAAATCCACAAAAATTTCTTATCCTTTAATAGTCAGTTGTGCTTAGTTTAATTTGTCACGTATATAAATGTAAGCAGAAAAAAGGAAATGTTGATAAGATAGTGAAGGTCACCAAGCACTGCTTAGGGCCTCCAATCAGGTTTGGGCTCCCATTCCTGGGCAAATCTGTCCCTGAAAGTTGCATTAAATAATCTGAACTTCACTTAATATATTCTTAAATTTTTGGACAAATTTGAGTACATATAAAGATAGTTGTGATAACCAAGATAAGAACAATAGTATAAATTTAAATAGTGTAAGTAATATATAAATCGATTAAAAAGCAAAGTTAATATTTCTGAATTTAAAACCAATATCTCTTTCCCCCAACAGTAAATTCAGTATTTTTTAAACTACAATATCATTATAATCTAAATAACTAGATTTACCTTATATAATTTAAAGTATTCTACACTATATGATACTATCTTCTATAAATGCTACAAGGCATAAATGCTAAGTTGTTGCAGGAGCTTTAAAAACTGTATTGTTTTTGAGCTATTTAGTTAAAGTGTTATATGTCAAGGCAAAAGTGCAGACAATCTTTTAATCCTCTTAGCCTATTTCCCAACCTGACTTGTCCAAGTTCAGAACTTTGTCTTCTTGGCATGTGCCATTGTTTAAAATCCCTCAGCTAACATGTTGATTTGTCTGTTTTGCTGAAATACTAATTTTTATCTTCATGAACATTTTTAGAAATTCTCTTTATTTTTCTCCTTGATTTAAAAAAAAAAAAAAAAAAAAACTTGCATTAATTAAGAATTCTATACTTTTTTAAGCATTTATTTTATTGAGCATTCTTTTCATTTAAATATTTCTTTGATTTTATTTTCTGTAAACTGGAGGTATTCTGAATTTTAGACCAAGGTGGGAAGTGATGATATTTATGTGGATTAGCAAGTTTATCTTAGTTCTCTAACATGATAAATTTGCTTTTTATATTTTTCAGATGTTAACATCACCTGCGGTTGATGGTCCACTCCCCCCATCCCCAAAAATATTAAAAAAAATAAAAGTATATTGTACTTTTATTAAAGTGGCAGAAATAGAAATATTTTACTAACTAAAAAAATTTTAAAGGCTTAAAACTTGTGTATCAAAGCAGAATGTTTAGAAGAGAAGTTTAATTAGCCTAAAGGTGTGGCTGAATGTAAGTTCCGTAGTTAAATTTTTCTTTAATATTGCAAAAATTATTTTCATTAGAAAAAATTGAAAATTACTGGAATTTTTTTTTTTTTTTTTAAATTAAAACTCTCAATGTTGGGTATATAAAAATGTGTTGTATTCTATAAATACTTTCCTACACTTATTTTATTTAATAATACATTGGTCCTTTAATTTTATTTTTTATTTTTACTTTTTTTTTAGACTTATGAAATTTTAGATATATACCTGTAATGTTTGCACAGTATAATGTATTGTGTAACATTATAGTGTATTTTAATGGTATCAGTAGTACTATTTTACTGTTATTTTTATCACAGCTATTTTTGGTACCTATACTTTTTGAATATTGATGTTAGCAATATAAACTTGGAAATAATGCGGCTTTCAACAAGATTTGAACCCACATTGCATGTGCTGTTTACTTCTGAAATAAGACAATATAAAAAGCCAAATTACTGTGATTTAAAAGCATTAGTAATGGTTGATAGGTACTTACTAGGCTTAGCTTAGTCAAGTACATGCATATTGTAGACCACAAGCAGACTGTGAAATGATTTTGCATATGCAATGATCAAGGCAGATTCAGCACTAACAGAATTTTCCAGTATTGCTTTTTTGCTTATATACATGCATTGTAAGAAAATTTTGGTATTTTTTTACTGCACTGGTAAAACAGGATTTTTAGTTATAATAAAGAAAGTGTGTGTGTATATATCCCATAGGTATAGAATCGCTGACTGATGCCAATTCGGTCGGGTTTCAATCCTGGGTTAAAAAGCAATCGGAGTCTAACCGTACTGATGAGCTGTGATACAGCGAAACAGATTGTCTGCAGATGACAATATATATATATATATATATATATATATATAAGTTTGACTGGATTTGGTGAGAACAGTAACAACTTTGTATCAGCTTGAGATTGCTGTATCAATTCAACCCAAACCCAATCTGAAACAGGAAACGAGATAAATCTCTACTATTGGTTAAAAGATGGGTGGGGGGGGGGTGTTCAAGCAATGGGTACATACTCCTCTCTGGTCTTTTAAACAGGAGTAGTTAATAGAAACTTTTGATTTTTTTTTTTTTTTTCCTATACCACATTGTTTTTCTGTATATAATTTATTTTTACAATTATAATAGAAAAGTAAAGCAATGTTTTTGTTTTTCATATCAGAATATTTGTTTTTTATTATTTTCCAAACAGAGCATATTGTGACTGTGTTCATAGTTGATGTTATTGAGTGTTGGCTTTGTTAGATTTATAAAAATTCAAATATTCAGTTAAAAATAAAATACATCCTTGATAATGGCTAAAAGAATACCCAAAAGTGCTACAAAATACAGAACATTTGGACAGCTTTTACATACTTTGGGGGGGGAAAAATGCTTATACAAAATAAATAGAATAAAAAACATTTACTGCAGTACCTTGTCAGTATTCTTTAAGAAGCTTATATATATATATATATATATATATATATATATATATATATATATGGATCAGTTTTTGTTTTGGGATCTATTTTAACTTACAATCTCTAATTTCCCCTGTGAAAAATCTAACCAGCTTTTAGAAAATTTCAAACTCTTACTATGGTAAACTATTTTCCATTTATTATTACCAATTTCCAAAGGGCATCTCCATTAACTCCAGAGTTTGCTTAAAAAGAGATCTTGAATCTTTATATGTTTTGGTGAGGAAAAGCAATTATATAATCCCCCTGTAATTATACTTTGCAACAGACATTAACATTTCACATTTTTGATGATGTGACAAAAGATTGATTGTTCTATATTAACAATATATCAACTATGTTAGTTATTGTCAAAAAGATTTTTAAAAAAAAAATCTCTCTCTCTCTCTCTCTCTATATATATATATATATATATATATATATATATATATATATGACTTGTAAATAATTCTTTACATTATTAGTCCCATCAGTTGTGCCTTTAGAATGGAGTTATTTAGGGCTATAACTTGTGATATAGACTAATCTCCTTCAAGTAGGTTAGGTTAGTTTCTACTTTTATCTTCTTGAAAAGTTCCTCTCATCAAGGTCAATACAATCTTTTAGAATATGTTTTACAATACCATGTGCTTTCTGAAATGCTGTGCATTCAGGAGGATGTTCATTTTTTAGAAGAAATCGGTGAGTGATATGCAAGGTGTGTACTATTCTGATTCTTGATAGGATGAATCTTTGGAGAAAGTCTGAGATCATGCTGCCATTCTTCTAGAATGGGTTTAATTTTGTAAAGTTTGTTGTTTGGGTGGTACTTCCATAACTTCTGCTATTTCTTTAGAATGTATGAGTTTATAATTGGTTTGAAGTCTGTGTATGGGATTTTCAAATTTGAAATGTTCATTTTTAGGAATTTCTTTGCTGCCATGTCAACTGTTCCATTTCCAAACATGCTAATATGATTAGATGCTCAAAAAAAAAACAATATTTTTTTTCTTGCAGATAAGATTGATCCTGTTTTGTAATTTGAACTATTAAGGGATTATTTGTATTTTTGTCTCTCAGTAATGTAAGTATAGATAGTAAATCTGAGAAAACTACAAAGTTGTCTCTTATAATGTCTAAAGCTAAGTCTATGGTTATTGTTTCAGCACTAAAAATAGGATTTTTCAAGTAGGCAGTTTTTGATTGTAATTAAGAACAGCTTAACATTTCAGTTCATCAATTTCTTTTGAGCCATCAATATATCTATAAGCTTATAGTTTAAGTGTTCCTATAAAATATCAATTTCTTCTAAAAAGGTCCATGCACTGATATTAATTTTAAGGTGTATTGTACAGTTTAGTAAAACTGGTGGCTGTTTTATTAGCTAAAAAAAAGTAGATTCAAAAGTTAGAATAGTGTCTATTCATTAGTAATGTTTTTCGTTAAAGACCAAAAGGTTTGGTAACTTTTTCTTTTTTTAGTTGAATAGACCTGTATATTGTGGTTGAATGCAGGGTTATTTGAACAGGAATATAGTTTAGTATAGTAATGTAGAACTAATTTTTGATGCCTTAGTGTCAGAGACATTTTATGGGTTTCAGCATACAGACTTTCCTCCGATGGTGTTTTAACAGCTCCTAGGATGAGCCGCAATCCATGATAATGAATTGTATTAAACTCTTTCAGGTATGACGTCTTTGCAGTACCATAAAGAAAAGTCCAAGAATCTCTACTGGCAGCAAACGGCCTGCATACGGACAGGTAACGACCTCAGTAGATACACAAAAATAGAAAAAGGCGTAAGACAAGGATGTGTCTTTTCACCGGATTTGTTCAACCTATACAGCGAGAATATTTTGAGGACCCTAGATGACACACCAGGATTTGTCATTGGAGGCCACAACCTGAACAACATAAGATACGCGGACGATACAGTACTGATTGCGGACACGGAAATGAAACTGCAAGATCTCATACAGAAAGTAGCAGTGGAGAGTGACAAGAAGGGACTACAAATAAACTTTAAGAAAACTGAGTGCATGGTCATCAGCAAAAGATACAACCCAAAATGCCAAATACAGGTGGGGGATAACAGAATCAAACAAGTCCAAGAATTTAAGTACCTAGGAAGTGTTCTAACAGGAGATGGAAAGTGCGACACGGAGATCCGAAGGCGAATTGGCATGGCAAAGGACGCGTTCCAGAAGATGAGCAAAATACTAACACACAGGAAGATCTCAATAGAAACGAAGAAAAGAGTGCTAGACTGCTACGTGATGTCAGTTCTTCAATATGGCTGTGAATGCTGGACAATATCATCGAAAATGAGGACAAAACTGGAAGCGGCCGAAATGTGGTTCTACAGAAGGATGCTACGGATATCATGGACTGAGCATACAAGCAACGACGAAGTATTAGAAAGAATGTCAACAAAAAGGAAATTGATGCTGAGCATCAGGAAGAGACAACTGAAGTTCCTGGGACATGCAATGAGGAAGGAGAGCCTGGAGAACCTGATACTGACTGGACAGATAGAAGGAAGGAGAGACAGAGGAAGGCAGCGGATAACATATTTGCAGGGTCTGATCAGGTGGATGACGGAACGGGGGTTGCCAGGAGCAACAGGAGCAAACATACTAAGAGCCACAAGGGATAGGGAGACGTGGAGATCCATGATCGCCTACGTCCTGAAGGGACAGGGCACATAGAAGAAGAAGAAGAAGTGATCAATATAATTTCAATAGGGTCTTTCAGCTTCCCAGGCTGTGTGGACAACCACTCTGAGTATCTGGATTGCTTTATTACATTTAGCTCAGAGATATTTAATGTGAGGTATAAAAGATAACCTTCTATCAAAGATAATGCTTATGAATTTATATTTGTCTACTACAGGAATATCAGAACCGTCAAGCTTTAAATTGGGATTGTGATGTAGCTGTCAATGTTGACAGTGACACACTTTTTTATTTCAGAGAATCTGAATTCATTTTCTGTAGCCCATTTATTAACTTTGAGACAGTGTTGGATTTGGTGATCAATTGTATGAATATTTTTCGATCTATAACAGACAAAATCATTCACATACAATGAACAGTGAATTAACAATATCATTCATTTTAATATTTACAGAGAATAACAAATAAGATACTTCCTTGTGATACATCCATCGTTTCTCCAGGTCAACTGCTGACGTACTGATAATTGTAAAAAAATAGGCTATCATGATTTAGATAAAACAGTGAAGCCAGGGCTGTAGCATTTGACGTTTTGAAAACCTTTTACAAGGTCTGGTATTTAGATCTTCTCCCCAAGTTGAAAATTTATAGTGACTCCAGATACTTTTGAACTTATCCAGTCTTTTCTCTCAAATTGTAAAATAAAAGTTATCTTGAACAGCCAATTAGCTAGATCCTTTTGTACTAATGGGGATGTCCTTCACATTTTTTGTTGACCAAATGAATTTTTAAAATATCTGAATAAAAATAAATATAAAGGCTCTTTTTTTTTCTCTTTTTTTTTTTAAATAAAAAAAATATTTTAGTCGTGTTTGACACATGTGATTTGATTTCTGTGACATAATTCAGCAACCATCTTAGATCTAAGATGTTTTATGGAGCAAATATAAATAATCGGCTTCATTGGCAAAAAAGTGCAAAAGGGAAAATTGCTGAACTTAAACTCAAAAAGTATGTGTTGACCTGGCTTCCCTGTAGATATGTGTCCCTAGAAAGCTTGAATGGCATAGCTTATAAAATGTAGGTGTGCATAAAGAGCAGTCTCTCTCTCTCTCTCGCACACACACACACTCACACAGATTGTTTTTATATATATATATATATACACATACATACATATATATATATATATATATATATATATAACCTTATAAAAATTGAGATGTAGTATAGTACACCCCCTTGCACCGACCCTGAACTGTAAATTTTAAACTTAAAGAATCAACTATTTTTATTTCATTCTTTGACTTATGGTAAAAATAGCCAAGGTATTTTTAACTTTGTAAGAAAATGTTGAATGAATCAGATGGCTTTTTATTGTTGAAAAATATTTTCTTGGCATAATTCTTGTTTACAATATGAGGTCAGACTTACTACTAACTGCATGGAGTTGACTCATTTGATAATTAAAAACATTTGGGAAAGTGTCCATTTGTTTATACTGTTTCTTTTAATATATTGCGGTTTTTAAATTTATGAATGATAACCATTGCCAATTATTTTGTTCTTTATCTTTTCTAATTGAATAGTTTTCAAAGTGTTTGTAAAGTATTTCATTCTTATCAAGTGTTATTTTTCGTTTCATTATTTTGTCATCCTCTGACTGAACCATAAACCTGTAAAGTGTATTCACATAGTGATTATTATATATTCTTTACTGAAATGATTGCTAAAGCTTATATAAAGACTTTTCTTTGCATTACCACTCTTCATTATTAACAATAAAAATAGTTTTACATTTGACTTTTTCGTGAGATGTTTTCAGTTATATTTTTTCCCTCATAAAAGTTTTCATGTATCTAATGGAATATATTATCTGGAAAGTAAAAAAAATGAAACTATGAATTTAAAAATGATCCCAGTTCCAAAAGTTAAACAGAATATTAAGAAACTGGACAAAAAAAAAGTATTGAAATGCTATGTAATATCAATCTTTCAATATGGCAGTGAATCCTGGACCATCTTCTCATAGCTGAAGAGAAATTTGTTTCTACAGTAGAATGCTGAAAATTCTATAGACTCAATATGTAACAAAGTTTCAAGGAATATGGAAACAAAAGGCACACTTCTACTTAGAAAAAGATAGTTGAAATTTCTCAGGTACATAAATGAGGAAAAGGGGTTTGGAGAATTTGATACTCACCTATCTAACAAACTTCTGGAAATAGATGGTTATCAAAATTCTTTGGAGCACTTTTTGATTTATAAGTCAACCCATTTTATTGAGCTGGCCAAAGACATTGTTTTGTTTTTGCTATGAGATAGCATTAGAACATTTACCTAACTTTATTTGAAATAATCGGCTTTTAGTTATATTATGATAGCTGTCAGTGTATTTAATTGGTTTATCTTTATTGAAACTAATAAACTGAACATGAGAGAAAATATGAAACATTTTTAAAAAAATTTATTTTAAGGAAGTACAAATGATTCTTAAATGCAAAAACAGATTTTTGCACTTTATAGGAACAGCACAAACATATAAAAATTATTATTTACATTTGGATTAATGGCCTCATTTTCCTTACAATCATAACATTTCAGCTGTGGTGCCCTCTGACTTCCTCCAGGTATCTGTTGATCTGGATAACCTTCAGAGAATTTTTAACTGAGCTGCTTATTTAAGCTACAGTAGATTGTTCTCATTTCACTGTCTGTCTGTGTGTATGTGTGTGTATATTGTCTTTTTTTTTTTTTTTTTAGTTCTACCCTATTATTTCCTGTCAGGTTTCCATTGAGCCTAAGTCTTTACTACCTACCTCAAGGACCGAACTCACAATTACTATGCCAAAACATTCATGAAACAACAAGAACAGTTTACCTCCATATATTAAATAAAGGGTTCAGTTTGAAATTCCCTGAATGTGACCCTGATCAATAGACACCGAAAAACTCTAGATAGCATAATGGCTAAAATATGACAATAACAACAAAGGTGAGAACATTAATCCAATTGTAAATAACAATAACTCTTCATTCAAGAGAAAAGTTCAAAATTAATTTCCTAAATTTTGTGCTGGAGATTTCTCATTGAGCAATGTTCTATGGTAGACCAATAGAGGTTGATAACAAATTAAAAAAATTATATAGGAATAATCAAAATTACATAGACTATTCAATTAAAGTGCTAAAAGCCATTTGTTTGATTATATCCTCTTCTTTATAAGGAAAATAATTTCTCTTTTTTTTATATGAGATGGATGGAATGGTTGTGGGAAAGGTGCAAGGTCCAACAAGGGTATCACATAGACCCTGGAAAATATTGATGTGTATTTAAATGAGATCGGATAGATCTTTCAGGACCTATCCGTGATATCCTTATCGGACCTTGCACCTTTTCCATAACAGTTCTACCCAATCTCATTTTAATATACATCAAGATCTTTCAGGGCACACACACACACACACACACACACACACACACACACACATATATATATATATATATATATATCCACATATATGGAATGCAAAATTAAGGACATGTAGTAATGAATGGATGTGCATTGTGGTACAGTGGATATCGGCTCGGAACGAGGAGCCAAGTTCGAATTCCAGTTGAATCCATTGTATTCATTTACGCGCAAATACCCTTGGGAAAGGTATTAATCCATCACTTCCTTCCAGTTATGGGTTAAATAACAGAACAGATTGGGTTCTATAGCCTTGGTTGGCTACTGCAGAAAGCAATGGCAACCTACTGTGGGATAATCTGCCCAGTCAGTCATGTCTCTTTCGAGACATGATCGCCCAAGCGTGTATCACGTATGGCACGTAACTGACTGACTAATGAACTATAACTAATCAAACACTGAACTTTGTTAAAAAAACTGATGCTTTGTGTAAGTTAAAGTTGGGATTCCTTCTATTATAAACTCTTTCTAGAGAACCAAACAATTGATTTGAACAGTTTTGCTCATAGACTGATTGAAGGGAATAATTGATGAAAATCATTCATAATTAAAGCAAAAGGAGCACAATATTCTATCAGATAAACTGATTTCTTCTTTGATGACTAGATAGAATTTGTTACAGCTTCAATAAAAAGCTTTCACTCATTTACAAATATTCAACAGATACTGCATATTCAGTTTACCATTTAGTCTTTACAAAATTCTATTAATGAAAAAACTTTCAATTTCCTGAATGACTACAAAAGGCACTTAGAGTATATTTGCATGGAAAGATAAAAAGTCTTGAGTGGATGGAATTATGATATTATCTGAAAGTTGACAGAAAATAGTGGAACAAAATAGTAAATATGTTATTCAGTAAAGTTGTTGGTGTGTAATTGAATGACATGGAAGAAATTCTGATATGATGGGTTTTGTTCTTCAAAAAGACTTCATCAAACTAAGTTTTTACTAATGGAATCATATGTAGTGGAAAGAGAATTAAATGTAACAAATATTAGTTATATTTATACAGTAAGAGAAATGCTGAAACTGGAGGAACACTTTAAATTCATGATCACAAAATTCGTCATCCTATTAGGGTTCTAGGGGTGCCATGAGTACAGTGGTGTTTCTTGGAAAAGAATGTCTGACGAATTCCAAACCTCTGCAGGCTGGTTTTGAATTTAGTTTTTTTTTTCTCCTAGACTGGTTGCTATACAAGGCTATAAAATCAGTCTATCCTGCTATTTTTTTTTAAATCATATCACCCCAAGCAAGGCAGTAACGCCGCTGATGTGCAGTAGGCTACGTAAGAGTGAAAAGATTGGAAAAGAGAAAGTCGGAAACCACATCCTAAACAGGGAACAAGGGATGAACCTCTTCACCTGTTCAACAGACGTGGGTGGAGTGTGAACTGGGTGATAGTTTAGTCTATACCCATGGCTCTCTGGGAGAAGAGATGTATTCATACCTTTCTCAAGGTGAATATCATAAGTGAATGTAATTAATTTTAACACAGATTTCCATTTTCTCAATCTGAGCCACTATCCTTTATTCCCCTATCTCTCTTAAAAAATGGAAATTTTAAAATTCTAGGCTCTGATGTGTTTATATTCACAACCTAGTTGACTTGTTTTTTTTTGTTTTTTTTATTTGATTTTATTTTATTATTGCTGCTACTGTTTTAAAATATTGTTTCTCTATCAGTATGATATGTAAAAGTTATTGATCATATCCTCTTAGAGTTATTATAGAAAGAAAAAAAAAAGGAAGTGTATTTAATTAAATTAACAAAGCAAAAATTTTAGTTTACCAATATTCATGTAAATTTCCAAGCCTATTAAAAATAAAGCATTGTTCAAAACATTTTTATTATTTAGAATAGAAAAAAATTGTTTGCATTTAATTTATGGTTATATCAATGTAATAAAGAATTGAAGATGAACATTAAGAGATACGGTGGACAGGAATTTGTGGAGAGCCATTGTTGCCCAAATCCTGAAGGGTAAATGGCGTATAGATGATTTACTGAATTGCCTTTTAGATTTTTTTTATTCACACTAAAACCCCAAAATGAAAAACATGATTGAAAAGAAATAAGTTCTTTAATCTGCAATAAAATTCACATAAACTGCTCAATGTTGGTGGCATTTCCCATGAATTAGTAACCATTTTTGCTTCCTATTCTATGTACTGTACAGCCAGTAATATATATAAGCACACACACACACACACACAAAACAAGGCATGACTACTTCTGTTTCACTTATCTTTTGTGTTTGTAGTTATAGATTAGAATCAGTGCCTGTCATTGTTTAACATAAACTTCCCAATTTAATTTACAATGCCAAGTATGTAAAGCTCAGTAGCTGTTAATCACTTTAGAAACAAAAACGCTGATAACATAATTATTGGGCAGATGGAATTCTTCTACTGCATGCAAATTTATTTATTTGGTCAAGTTAACTTGGACATTCATGAGTCTATCATGCCAATCATCACAGTCCTGCATGAAGGTTGGAAAGTCATTAGGGAGGCATACTGTGTCATAGCATAGCTGGGCAATGGTAGATGATTGCTGGGCAATCAACTTCACTTACTCCATGGCTATAATCTGAAGAGATGTGGCATTTTAAAAAAAGACATACAAATAAAATGGTGACTTTTTTTTTATAGTTTTATATAACTATTTTTACCTTCCAATTTTTCTTATATTTATTTTCCTTTATTTAAAAGGTTAAAGGAGAAATTGTTCCTTTATTTAATCTATAGTCATGGTTTGTATCATTCCCACCATATCCAACAAGACAATATACCCTCGGTCATGAACTGTGGAATAAAATCAGTCCACCATTAAGAGTAAATAAATTGTTCAGTTTCAATTTCCCTGACTGGATCAAAACATCTAAAGATGATTAGAGAGTTCAACAGCCAAAATCTGATAATAACAACAAAGATGAGGACATTGTCTAACTCTGCTTCACATATAAAATATAAATGACTTTCTTACATGCATTGACAACAACGAAATAACTTATATGATATTACTGTAGATATTCTGAATGTCTGGTTTCCACTACTTTCCATGTGGATTTGTACTTCTGAAAAAAAAAAAACTGTAGAATGAATCTGTCAAAATTTTGTGGAAACTATGTAATACAGAATGAGCTTAGTTATCTGAGCAACTCTTAAGAAAATAATGACTCTTCTCAAAATAAGAGGAAGTTTTTTTTAAAAAAATTTTTTATACTTTTGACTGAAATTTACATGCAACATTGGTTTTAAGTCGATTCACCTTCTGTTTTATACTATCAAATGAAATCTTTACACTGTTTTTGGTCTTGAAATATGTTATCTGCTGCAGAACTGAAATGGAGATAAGAGTTTGATATGAACAAAGTATTTATTTTTAAATGAGAAACTTGTTATAAGTAATGACTTGTGAAAAATTATCAGTTTTTGAATGAATTTTAAACACTTTTAAATATTCAGACAGCGTTCATTAGCATTGGCTGGTAATTTATCTAGGAGAAGGATCACTCCAATTCCAAAATCAGGGTAGGTGGTACACTTTAGTCACCTTGATGGTAATCATTTAATAGTCTATGGCTTCATTCTTGTGATGAACTGTGGCTTGGTATCCAGCTTACAAGTAATGATCAGAAAATATTTCATCACTTTTTTTTTTCCTCAATGATAATGGATGTGTAGTTGCTATAATGGATGGTGCCTTTGAATGAGAAATTTGAGCTTGAATTCCAGTCAAGTTTGTTACAGTCACTTATATGCACATATCCTTGTGAAAGGTATGACTCCATCTCTTCTCAGCTCTGAGTTAAATAACAGGGCAGACTAGGCTCTCTAGCCATGGTTGGTAACCAATCGCAGAAAAAGAAAATTCTGAATTCAAAATTGTAGCAATTGTAACACGGCAATAAGGATGGGGAAAAAAGCAGCAAAAAGGTTACGTTTGTTTTTCAGAGATAAGTAATTATACCTAACATTTATCTATACTAAACAGACACTATGAAAATAATTCTTTTTCAGTAAATATTCTGTCCGTTGTAATTTAAACTAAAAACCAGAATTTTGCTCAACTATGAGAATTTTTTTATCTATCTTTTCACATGGAAGTAAGAGTAGCCTAATGGTTAAAGCAAATGGAATAGAATCAATAAACTGAGTTCAAAATCTGGATTGAACAGTTTTCATTCACTTCATGCAGATACCTTCTCCCACTCATCATCACTCACCTACACTGCTTGTTACAAACTGTATACCTACATGAGATATTCTTCTCCACAAAGTTTGATCACCAACAGCAGAGTTCAGAGTAACTGTCAAATCCAGTTCATAAGTAGACATTATCAAGTCAGTATTTTGAAAGAAGTGACAAAATGATCATGAAAATGTCATTTCTTCCTATAGCTATGGGTAAATAGTTAGCTCTTTAGCCTGGTAAGGCAGTACATATTGGGTGTTAGCATCCAGATTCTGTAATAATTCATTCACTACTGAAATTGCAGCAGCATTACTTGATGTGGGTGTGTCTCTTGGCAGCAAAAGATGTCTGCACAAACAATGTTTTACTGCTTGCAAGCACAAGTCTTTAATAAACTTTCTGATCAGTATGTTGTTACTCTTAAACAAGACAACAGAAAATGTGTACATGACCGTATGCCATTTCTTGAATTACTTTTATTGTACAAAAAGTATTTTTCCTTTTTTAATTAACCAATTCATTGAAACCTTTCAAAACAACATTAAAGTTCCACATCAGCTATGTTAACATAAAAATAATTTAAATGTCAGCAAAATATATAGAAGAATTTATTTTATTCATGTTATTCAGCCATGAAATTCATGATTCAGCTATTTTTGTAAATACAGTGACTGATTTACTAAATATTTATAAAATAACAAGAATTTGTCTTCTCACCAGCAAGGTAATCCTGAGTGAACTGAAGGTCCTACCAGGATTTATTATTGGTGGTTACAATCTTAACAACGTAAGATATTCACAGTATTAATACAGATATAGAAATGAAATTGCTGGAGCTTCTGGAGAATGTAATAAAGGAAAATGAGAAGAAAAGACTAACCTTCAATCAAGGCAAAATATATATAGTTGTCAGTAAGAGAAGCATCTGAAGATGTTGAAATCAAGCAAGTATGAAAATTCAAATATTTGTGTATATATCAAAGAATGAAAAATATAAAACCAAAATTTGAAGGCACATTAGAATAGTGAAAGATGCCTTCCAAAAGCTAAGCAAATTATTAAGAAACATGTAAATTTCATTAGAAACAAGAGAAATAGTACAGAACAACTATGTAATATGGAAGAGAATTCTGGATGTCACAGATGAAGAGATGAGGCAACAAAAATATAATTCTACAGAAGGATGCTGAGAATACCATGGAGTGAACATGTAAGTAACATAGAAGTTTTAAAGAAAATGGAAACAAAAAGGATGCTTAGAATCAGGAGTTGAAATTTCTAGGATAAAATGAGGAAAGAGGTTTGAAGAATGACACTTACAGGACATATTGAAGGCAAAGGGGTCAGAAGAAGGCAGAGAGTAACCCACCTAATTAGCTTGTGTAAATGGATGACAGAACAGGAATTGGAGGCATTAACAAAAAGCCAAAACTTAATAAGAGCTAAAAAAAAAAAAATAAAGAGAATTTGTGGATAGCCATGATCATACATGTTCTGAAGTGATACAAGGCATAGAAAAAAAATTCTTAACAGATAGAACTGGTTTGAATTTTATATTTGATGAGCATTACTCTAACAGGTATATCAATATGTCCTCGGCAAGCATTTATTTTTTAATGTTTTTATTACTTGTTAATGTGGTTAATTCAGTGGTTAATAATTTTCATAGAGATTAAACATTATATAGTGAAAAATTTAGATAAAAATTCAACTTATAGCTATGTGTTAGGTTATAGATTTATTGATCATCCCTTATAAGTATTTAAACCTGGTACATTTTAATGCCATATTTACTTGCATTCCTAGATTTTGTGTGTGTTCATGATCCTTGCAACTTAAGTGAAAGGATCATGTTCTTTAAGATGAAGGAGATCATGGCTCATCACAATATTTTTTATTTTTATTTTTTTTGTTAACTATCATGATTGTTTTTGAGAAATATAGTGAAGTGAGTTTTCTCATTGCTTTCTCCATGGGTTTCAATTTATAATTGTCTTTTTCCCCCAGACTGTTTAACCTGACAAAGGCCAAAGAACTCAGTCTACCCTGCTGTCCCTCACCCTTTTAACTCTTTGAGAAGAGATGAATTTCTTTCTTTCAGAAGAGCATTAATGCAAAGTGAGCAGAAATACATTCCACTTATATTTGAACACTCATTCCATTTTTAATGTCATTAATTGTTACAACAACTGCATCTCTATTTGCATCATATATTTGAGATTACCATAACCAATCTAATCAAACAAATGAGGTTTGTAAACCCAGGAAAATAACTTGTCTAAATGAAGGAAAATACTGAATTAAAAATTGACGTTATTTTGTAGCTATGCCCAATCATGGGAAACGTTTTTAAAGCCAACACTGAGGAAAAAAACCTGGAGTTGATGTCTCATTTTAGCATCTGCTGCATGTCAGCATTTACCTTTTCATTGGACCACTTCAGTGACATGGGAATTGGATGGGAAACGTACTGCATGTAAGTCCTCCATATCTACCTAGCCAGGTGTTGTACATTGGAGAGACAGGAAGCAATGGTCTAGATGCTGCACCATAAACATCAATCAGAACACAACCCCATTGTTTCCTGAGACTGACAGATGCCTAACCTAAACTAACTTAATCAACTTGTCTTCCTTTGTCATTTTCAATTATCCATGTCATTGTCATAACATTAAAAGTAAATCCTTATAATATAAATGTCATATCTACCACAAATTTACATTTAGTATTAAAAAGAATTAAGTCGTTTCACTAGTAATACTGTTCTAGTAACTTATTCCTTGACAGAATTAGTATTATTCCTTTCAGATATATATATATATATATATATATATATATATATATATAATATGCACTTGCCCTAGCTTTGCTTTTAAAACATGCATTTTATAGTCATTATTGTAGATAAAAATATACTTGGTTCCCCCCCCACTTTTTTTTTTCTCTTTCTGATATAAATATTTCTGATATGCTGTTGTGTGTGGAAAACCTAGACAATTTCTCCTTTAACCTTTTAAATTATATTGGATCTGAAGTTGCTCATGTCACATCAGTAGTTTTGACAGCAGATGGAAATAAGATACGCCTAGGGTTAATTGTTTGGCTTAAATACAAAACCCCTATAAAGAGGATGACTTGTGGATTTTGGTGATTTACCATCTCCCATAGAAGCTGAGAGAAAAATTGTTGGGTTAAGTTTGATTAAACGTTTCTGTCTGTGACATGAATCTGGTGCAGAATGAATAGTGATTGCATTTGCAGAAAAGTTGGCACTAGTATATCTGCAAGTATTCCCAAGACAAAAAAAAACATTGCATTTGTATGTATTTCAAAGGTGAAAAATATGGGGACTTACTTCCACATTAGCATTGTTGATAGAAAATGGTGATTTGTGTAATGCAGAGCTTAGCTACGGTATTCAAAACAGTTTAGAAATATATTATCTTTTATCAGAAATGAATTTTTTTAAAACTCAGAAGTCTTTTTCTTAACTGTTATCAGAAATCTTCCTCAATAATGTAAAAAATACAAACAAGAAAGAATTTCATTAAAAACCTGAAATTCCAAAAGTTGTTTAGAGAGTAACAATATTAGTTAATGTTATACACCATAAACAGAGTTTCCTTTTTCAAGTTTTCATTATGTCTAACACAGTGATTTCCTTGTGCTTGTCAAAATAAAAGGATTATTTTGAAGATATACGAATTAAAAAGAAAATACCTTCTTTCTGTTATAATTTCATATCATGATATATTCATTTTACCCAATGAAATGGAATAAAGTCTCCATGATACCTGGATAAGTTGGTGTTTGTCATATGATCACCCCCCCCCCACTCCATTTTGTTTTAAATCATTTTATTCCAAGCAAGGCAATAAAGCTACTATGTTGTTGACCAACACACATGCACCGTCATACACTTTACCATCTGAAAGATCTCACACACATATTTAAAAAAATGCCCATTGTTTTAATACATTTGACATGCATATTATTACACATACATGTAAACAGATAATTGTTTCTATACATACATACATACATACACAAAATATTTCATGCACATATATTTAAAAATAATTGTCTATAGCTTTAATATATGATACATTTGACTGATAAGAATTAACTGCAAATCACAACATACCAGTATAATGTTGCTTTGTAAAAATTTTCATTTTTATCTCAATCAGTGAAGAAGCTTTCATAAAAGTAAAACATGTTAGATTGATATACATTTCCTACATTGTTCTTTTTTATTCTATCATGTATATACATTTCATGAAGAAAAACAATGACATTAATTTGCTTCTTTGTGGTTTCCGGCGTTCTATTTTTTCCAATCTTTTACTCTTTTTTTTTTTTTTTTTTTTCAATTGGAGTAGATAGACTAAACTATCACCTGGTTCACACTCCACCCACGTCTATTGAACGGGTGAAGAGGTTCATCCCTTGTTTCCTGTTTAGGATGTGGTTTCCGGCTTTCTCTTTTCCAATCTTTTCACGCTTACGTATCCCCCTGCACATCAGTGGCATTACCACCTTGCTTGGGGTGATATGATTAAAAAAAATAAATAAATAAAAATAAATATCTGCTACCCAGAAGTTCAGGGAATCAGACCACAAAAAAAAAAAAATTACTATTTCACTTAATAGCTACTTTTTACCATCATTGTTCAAGTTAGTTTTTATATATTATTTGCATCCTAGCACAAAGACTATTTAGGTAAAAATGTTTGCTCACTTTAACACTTGGCTATTAGTACCCATTTTTAACTGAGGTAATGCTATTTGATGGTTAGTTTTCATTTTATCCATCTGAATGAATGTATAAAAATGTTGGTATGTTATTTAATTTATTTGAAGTGAAGTGAAAATGGCAGTCTTTGGCATTTGTGGCAAATTCATGATTCTTGTTGATTATTTTATTTTCTAACTGCTTAAAATACCAACTGAAACAAGAATGTTATGAAAAATAGTAAACTCATTTAATTTCACTTGTTATATTCAAAGTGTTGGAACTAAATGTGTCATTTGCTATCACCTGTTTCAACTACCCTCAATTCTTTTGTAAGAATGATATCTTCATTAACAATGTCACTTTATTTGTGGTTTTAATTTCTTCTTACCCAGGTACTATTGATATTAACTTGCATTTTTTTTTTTTAAAGATTTAGGGTAAGTTACTTGTTATTTGAACTTTGCTAAAGGCACCACATTACTAAGACTAGCAGTATAGCCTGGCATTGCTCAGGTGTAATGAAAGCTTTAAAACTAATCCATGGTCCTGGAGCTCAGACAAAGAATATTTATTTGTGTCAAGTTTGGTGAGAATTGGATAAAAATTGTGGATTTGTATAAAGGACATACAGACAGATAAACAGACACACACAAATATCTTGCCTCTATATATATATATATATATATATATATATATTATTGATTTTCTGCACTATTGTAAGAACTGCAACCTTGAAACTTCTGAATATCATTTCTTATGTCTTTGTCTATGAGTGTATCAAATTTGATTAAAATCGGACCACTCCTTCTATAACTCGATTTTTTTCGATTATTGATTTTCAATATTTATCAGGGGTACCTCGACACAAAACCTAGCTAAGAACTCTCGCAGGCGCTTATAGTACAACCGTGTAAATTTTCAAGAAAATCAGTTCAGCTGTTTCGGAGTCTATAGGTAGCGGACACACATACACACACACAAAGTTCCATTTATAAATAAGTTTAGATAAATGAGACAAAGAAAATACATACTTCTTGAACTGGATATTCTCCTTCCAAAGTAGAATTTTTCTCCCTTCTTCCTTTTCACAAAATATGATTACTTTTCCAAATATTAAGTGAACCCCTTCTTTGTATACACAACATTTTGGCTTATTAGTTCTTTAGTCTTTATCAGCTGAATATTCCATGAGGAAAAAAAATTCTGCAAGGAAGAAAAATAAAAAGGCATTTGGTGAAAAAAGAAAAAAAGAAAATGGCTACAAATATAAAAACTAGACCAATCTGCTTAGCAACTTCAAGTATGCTAAGAAGGGATTTAATTATCCAAACAGTATTTGGTATTTTAAGGACCTTCTCAAAGTTTGACAATAATACTTTCTGTAATTACTGTAATCCTTTGTCTATAGATCATGAGTGAGTATAATATATAGTTAAAAAAACAGAGAAATTGGGGGGGGGGGGCTTATTTTCATGTGTAAAATACACCTGATTTTAAAGCAAAGAAAATTACTAAAACTTGTAAAAAAGGAAGGGAAAAAAATGAGGAGAGAAAACAAAATGTTTATGTACCATTCTGTTTTGTTTTATTATCATAAATATTTTTGAATGATTTACAAACTTACATTGGCATCTAGACTGACTGAAATCTGAAAAAAGTACTGAACTGTATGGACCTTAGAGAAACATTATGAACTATTTTTTTCCCCTTTGTTGCATTACACCATTAGATAGATATTATCTCCTTGGTAAACAAAAAAATCTAATTTGGCCCAATTTTGTCCATTTTGAGTTCTGGAAAAATGTGATTGAGTTCTAAACTAAAGCATGAGACACAGCATTCCTTGGGACACTATTTTGTATTAAAAAAATGTGTCTTATACACAGGATTATGATAATTTGGTTATTGATAAGATATTAAGAGCTAATCATGACAGTAGTTTGTAAGTTAAGTCTTTTCATTCCTTGTATTATTTATATGTATGCATGGGAATATATTTATACTATACAAAGCATATTTAATACAGAATATATTTTTTATATATCTACTTAAAATGTTACAACCCAAATGTGGCTGCAGACAGTAAGCAGTGTTCTAATTCAGATGCTACAAATGAGATGAACACAATCTATGATTTCTTGGTTTAATATGGTTTATCATGCTCATAAATTATGATGAAAAGTAAAATATACATTTTATAAGAATCTTTCACCTTTGCATGTGTGTCAGGACAAAGAGATGGCTTTTACCTTTTATGCAAGGTCAGATATTTTGACCTATAACTTTTACATTTGTTTTTCACCATCTGTTCTCCACACCAGCTAGAGGTTAATAGCAGAGCAGACTGAGCTCACTAACTTTGCTTGACAACTAGGAGGAGAAGAACTCTATTCAAAACTGTTTGTACATGCACTAGCAAATCCACTTCATAAAAATTTACTTGTTACAGAAACCATAGCAACATCTAATGTGGCAAAGCTGTAACTCCCTATTCCACAGGGGAGTTTATAGGGTTAACATAATATCAATAATAAATCTGTAATTTGTTTTTTTTTTTTTTTTGTTTTTTTTTTTTTTTTAATCATACACCCCACCAACACCAACACCACTAAGTAAGGTAATAAAGCTGCTAAGATGGAAGAGGTTACTGAGTGTGAAAAAAATATGAGAAAAAGAAAAACATTATTAAGAAGACAGTAGAACAAGATAATGATTGGCATTGCATTTAAAGTTTTCAAGATTTAAGTTAACTGGAAAGTATGAGTTTCACAAGCAAGGAGTATGAGAGAAAAAAGTCTTGGAAAAGAATTGAAAAATAGCTGCCAATCTGGTACTGCACTTAAATTTGTAAAGTCAAGATACCAAAAATTAAAGCTCATTAGAACAATTACCATGAAAATATGGAAAGGGCAGGGGAAAGCTGCATTATCGTAGTGAAAAAGTAACTGATGTCAAAATGCCATGTCAGGACCTAAAACATTGCAGATTTTATCAAGATTCTCTAAATGCAGAGTAGAAGCATTGAGACAGATGTATAGGCAATATTTAATGCCTATACCTGACATGATAATGATCTGTGAAAAAGGAAAAAAAAATTTTTTTTTTTTTTTGTTTTTTTTTTAGTGCAAGCAATTGAATTTGTTTTTTACACTTGGGCAATATAAAAAAATGTGATTTAATTTTCAGTTATGCAAACTAAGTTTTTTTTAATATACATGAATAAATATTTTCAGATATTCAAGAGGGTAGATATGGTTAATAAGTAAAAGAGCAGACATGTTGATTTATAGCTTCACTTAAAATAGCATTACACTCTATCAAATTTTAACCATTTATCCCAAACTTTATTACACTGAATCTGGATTGTATCAGTTTATGTTACTGTATTGTTTTTGGATAATATAATTTCTCTTGTATAGTTAAGGATTCATTCACTTTGCATAACACAGTGTAGTCAGTTTAAAATCTTAGATATTTTGTTATATTCCATAACCCTTTATAACAGCCTGAGAATTTTGTTAAAAAACTTTCTGCATACGTGTTCACAAAGCAAAGCCTTGTTGCAAAACTATATTTACAGGGCTTATTCAGTAAATAGTATCAATATTTTGAATTTGGAAATGTCATCTGTGTTATATATATATATATATATATATGTATATATATATATATATAAAACGAACAAAATGTTGACCTACTTGCTATTCAGGTTCCAACCATATCGCTCTCATCAGGGCAAACTGCATTTCTCAATGGTTATTCTTTATACACACAACTGCTGGAATTCCTACTGAAGAGGATGTGCAAGAGTGAGGGTAATCAGACATAAAAGGGATGAAGGCGCACAAACTCTCTACCGGGTTTGTACAGGCCCAAGATATTCTTTTTTTGCATGTCTGCATCCCATCATAACCTCAGACCTCTCATTCAATAAATTCTCTTGGTCTAAGTATGTTACTCTATACCCAGTATTATAAGGCAAAACTTTTTTTAATATACCCCATTTCCCATTAGGGCTTCTATTGTTATTTTCTTTTAATTCCCACATATGGTTAGTGAGTATGGTACAATTGCTGTGTTTTTTTTAACTTGAATGTTGATTTATGATTGTACTATCTCGTTTTCAAATTGTCTTCCATGTATTGCACATAAACCATTTTCTGTCCATTGTAAAATTTAAATGCAATGTCAGTCATTATCTTCTGTTTTAGTTCTGTTTTATTTTAGCTCTCTCTTTAGTAGTAATTTTTTTTCTTGTATTCTCTCAGTAACTTTTTGTGGCCTTATTACCTTGCCTGGGATGAAATTACTAATATATATACTTTTGTAAAACAAGTAAATTTCTCTTATTTAAGAGAACAAATAATTTACTCTAATTCTACTATATTTACTTAATTTTATTTAAAATATTTCAATTACATTTTTGGAGGCAATGAAAATCCATTCAGATGTTACATTTATTTAATCAGGAACATAATTATCAAAAGTTCATTATGAAATTAATTCATTTTGTTGTTGAAAATATTCGAGGTTCTGCATGTTAATTATCCTCAAAGGAATTATTGAGCATTTGATACTATATGTTAGATTTTGTTATCTTCTTGAATCCTGTTCTTTTATTGTCCTTTCTCATTAAGTCTTCTCATTTTCTTTCAATCCCACCAAACCCTTGTGTTTTAGTGGCATTATCACCTTGTTTGGGATGAAATGATTTTTTTTTTTTTTAGATTTGAGTAGGATAATAGATCTTTACTGCTAAGAATGATTGAATAATGAAAATTCATGGGGGTGGGGGGGGAATGTACCGATTTGATTAAAAGGAAATATGCTATTTTTCAGAATGAAGATATAAACCAAGACTGTAAATTAAGCTGAGGAGGAGTGGAATATTTTACGATTGCCTCCAAACTTAGCAATTGAAAATAGCCAATTAATCAAATCTTGTAGCAAATACATATAAAAATAGGAAAGAGATCAATTCAAGAAAAAATAAACTTGTTTTATCATTTGATTAGAATTTGAAAAGTGGGTCTGGCTGAGAACTTTTCAGCACCTTTTACTATGGGATTTTGTCACTAGTAATATTACTATTACTACTACCTATTTATTATGCTGATGATGTCCTTGATAAATTTGATGTTTGTTATATTGAAATGGATTCTTTTCAGACTCAAAAAATGACATTAGCTTTCAAACAATCTAATACATTAGAATACTTTTTATTTCATGAATCTGATTAAAGTGTTTTCTGTGATTCATTTGTAAAATTCTTTAAAATTTAATTTACTTGCTCTCAAACCAAATATTATCAAAATAAAAAAGAATAGCAAATTATCAAAATTTAACTCACAAACTTTTATTCTTTTTTGATGACATAACTTATTTCTTTGCTTTTCTTTTTCTTGATTTTCAGTTTTCTTTCATCCCATTACTTTAATGTCTTTCATCTTTTTGCAACTTGTTCCAAAAATTCAGCTTTAATTGTTATGTCTTCGATCTTCAGTTACTTTTCTATTTTTCTTCTATTTATTTTACTCACGATATTTTTTTAAGGAAATGCAAAGATTATCAAGAAGGAAAAACATTATTCATAAATAAGGCATGAACTCAGTAACATTCTATAATTCATAACACTTCCTGATAATACTGAAACTATTACTTCTATCTTTTATTGTACATGATGGATTGTTTGATAAATGTAATTCATTACAATTTCAATATACAGCTTTGTATTTTCTGAATTTTTCATAAACTAATTTTTTTTTTTTTTTTTTGTCTTTTTTAGGTAAGTTCTTAAAAATGGATAGGTTAATAAAATCATTTACTTGGATGTGTTGTTCTTCTAAACAAGGTAAGGAAAACAGTTTGCTTTCTAATTTGGAAAGTAGAAAATATAGAAGTATACTTTTTTCATTCAAAGTACTTTTCTCATTTTCTTTGTTAATATTTCAACCATGAATGCTTCAACCTTTTTCAGGTGTCCAGTTTTGCCTGATAGGGGATATCCCTGAGTTGATTCTTGTACTTTATTTTCAGCATGCCTAAAAAAATCATTAAAAACAAACATAGTATAAATCTGTTGAGATAACCAAATGCTAAAATCATCTGACAGGATTTTAAAAAATACTCCACCTTCATGATGGTGGTATAATGGATTAAATTGAAGTGTTAAAGTTAGCAAGTGGTCATAAGTTCAACTTTTAAATACTCCCACATCAGTAAGAAATCTGGCGAGGCAGATAAACATAACCTCAGTGGTGGACTGGGGTAAGAAGTGGCTTGTAAATTTCAATGCTTCTAAAACGAAGTCACTGTCAGTCATCACAGGTAATATCTCCTGCCCTCCATAAGCATGGACCAAGCAAGTTTCCCTGAAAGTAATATATTGTGCCTCATCGACCTTAGCCTATCTTCTGACCACAAGTGGAATCATGACATTGAATCGATAGCTAAATCCACTTCTAGGAAGGTTAGGTCACTGTATCAGGCCAGGAAGATTTTTGTGTCTGAATCCATCTTACACATATACAAATCAACCATCTGACCATACATAGAATACTGTTGTCATATCTGGTCAGGCACCCCTGCTGTTTATCTCAGGGTTCTCAACAGGCTCTAAAGGAGAATCTGTAATGTTGTCGGTCCTGACCTGGCAGCTCAACTCTAGCCACTTTCTCCCGAGCATGACTGGACTTCCCTCTGTCTCCTCTACAAATATTTTCATGGCTTCTGCTCTGACAAACTTAGGTCACTGGTGCCCCCTCCAAAAGAATTTATTCATGCAACCAGACTGGCAACAAGGTCCTACTCTTTTACAGTTAAATAACCAAATGCAGTCGACAATTCTACTCCATCAGCTTCATCTTGCACTTCCCACCTGTGGAACTCCTTTCTGTATACCTGCTTTCCTAATGGCTACAACCTCTAGGAATTTAAATGCAATGTCAATTCCCATCTCTTATCCACTTGACTCCAGTCCTTTTTACATCACCCCATGTATCTTGTTTTTTTTTCTTTTCTCTCTACTTATGCATTCTTTCATCACACGAACCTCATACTTTTTGATCAACTTATTTACAATGTTTTGAAGAGTGACCCTAGGAGAGTTTTCAATTAATTCGGCCATAACATTTTTATGATCTTGCTTACTTTTATATTTTCTTACTCCTCCCTTAGAGTCACTCTTATCATCACCCTGGTCTAACCAACGGTACGCTATTGGCAGAGGCACATCAGTTGTTCTTGCCAGATCTTTCCAATTTCCTGCTGCGGTATGTGCAGCTAAAATCTAGACCTTTTTTTTCTGCCAGCCACAGTTTTCTTGAGGTAAGTTGTCTTTGGAGCTGTTGCTAATTCTTCTTCAGCTTCTTTTGTAGAGGTTTGTCCAGCATCATCATCAATCATCATTTTTGCCCATACGGGACTTTCTCCTCCTACTTTTACTGTAGGCTTACCCAATGCTTTCTTGGCCTCTAAGTTGTTTGTATTTTGGTTTTTTCTTCATCTATATAATGAAAACGAACAGTCAATTTCTTTACTCATGGGGTAAATTAATTGAAAAAATAATTTTCAATTTACCAAAAAATATATCCCAATTTGAAGTTGTTTATTCTTATATTTAAGCTGATTGTTTTTAGGGTTTTGACATTTTCTCAATTTGAAGTTGATTGTTTCATTTTGAAGTTGATTGATCCATTTTGGAGTTGATTTAATTTTCTTACCTGAAAATAAGTCCATTTTAAAGTTGATTATCATTTTGAAGTTGAAAAGGCATAAATTGGCAGCTATGTCTCATCATTTTACTGTTGAAATAGCTACATGTAACTGTAAGTTCTATTATAGGAGTTTTTCTTTCACTTCTCGCTTGCAGAACTCTCTTCTCACTCCCTGTTTTTCTGTAAACTATGCATTTCGATTTTTGAATATCAATGACAATTGCCAACTTCTGTCATTTTGAAACATGTTCTTTTGTTCTTTCTCCTCACTAATAATTTTTCATTCTCAATCTCAGTAAATTTTGCTGGCTTCATTGTCTTCAGGTGAAAGTATTATTTAAAAAAGTGATAGTCTTAATGTATTCCTTATTTTAATTTTCTCCTTATTCATAATGAAAGTATTAATCATTATCAAGGTGTTCAGTAAAATAAAAACTGTATCAGAAAAATGTCATACTTTTAGATTATGTATGCATACACATGCGCACACAAAAATAATAACTTCAATAAACATGGTTCAGTTATGGTTTCAGAGAGACAAGATCATGACCTTTAATCCAAGGTCTTCCTGCAGCCCCTTCAGATACCATCAGACTTTGTTGAATCTCCATTGCATTGCAGGAGTACCAAGTGCAAGTAGATGCACTCACTGCTCTAATGTTGAAACCCTTTGATATCAACTGGAGTTCAGTCATATGTCAGAGTTGAAATAAGAATAAAACCCTGCCATCTGACTACAACAGGATAAACATTAGTTTTAAAGCCATTATTTTTACACACACACACACACACACACACACAGTACAATAGGTAAATTTTGCACATGCATGTTACTTGTTTTTTTATTTTGTTGCCTGCACAGTATAGTAGGACCAGTTAGGCACAGTCTGTGAGAAAAGGAGCACCATGGCACAATTAACTCTACTAGAAATTTGCAAATGGAATGCTGTACTGCTTGGCATTTGTGCCAGAAATTTCAATACAAATATTTCAGAGTATTTGTGTGTCAATCTGAGGACTGTGCAAAGAATTCCAAAACAGTTTGATGAATCTAATGGTAATCTTGAAGGTACAACAGCTCAGAAAACTCACTTTGATCATTCTGATAAGAGCACTCCCAAAGTTGTTGGTGAGGGCTTAAAAATAAACATAGAGGCCTACATCAAGTGCCTTGAGGAGGTAGTGCTGTCCTGGGTCAAGAGGGTGACTGCTGGAAGACCCTATGTCTAGCAACAAGACTTTGGACCCTGCCACACAAACAGGAGAAACCAATCATGGCTGTCAGGCAATTTCTGCAATCAAATCACCTCATACATTTGTCCATCTAACTCTCCAGACTGTAACCCCCTTAATTATTATGCATGGGTTTAGTTAAGCAAGAGACCAACAAAGATCCTTGTAATACCAAAGATGAACTGAAGGCAAAGATTATGGCACATTCACCCACTTAAACAAGGAGACTGTTCATAAGTTTTGCAGGAGATTCTGAAATTGTTTGGAGGCCATGGTTGAAGCTAATGGCAATTTTATAAAAGAAATGTTAATATTTCAAGATATTTTTGTGTAATTTTGGTAAATATATCTGTTAAAAGGAGATGTCAGTGTTGTTTTCATTTTTGTGTAATTTAGATGACAATTTATCCTTTGTAACCAAAATATATATTAACAATATGTACTTTTATATATCAAGAACAGTACTGAGGAAATTGTATGGTAAAATATAAGTTTGTGATGTTTTATCCATTGGGATTTTATCAGACTGGGTTTTTTGGCATTGTTATGACTACACATGTGCATGAACAAGAGATGCAGCTAGTTTTTAAAATTTTGAAATAATTTTTTTTTCACTCTAAACAAATTCATCTATATTCTTTTTTTTTTATCATCTTTGCTTTTAAATATCTCACATTATGATAACAGAAAATTTGCCAGAAATGGTGAAACGTAAGAACCTGGATGCAAACATACTGTCGCTGAACTAGTGGTTAAAGCACTTTCTAGACATTTTCATTCTTGTGAATTATTTTATTTTTTAATTAGAATAGCAATTTTTATTTCAAAATTGTGGTCAGTTTTGTTACAGTCAACAACAATGTTTTGTTTGTTTTTAATATGTCTCTTTTGTATTCATATAGTCTTTTGTTCAAAATTCTTGAGGTTTCTCCCATATATTCTTTCTGGCAATCCTTTTTTTGTTGAGTTTAGATAAATTCTTCTGGGTTGTAGTTGTGGTATCATTAGTGGGTAGAATAATATATATTTTGATTTGCTGAGTTTGTCAGGAAGGACAGTTTTAGTATTTTATGAGCTTTTGTTTCGCATTGAATATGAAATAGTGTATTGAAGAATCTTGAAAGTATTTTGAATATATTTCTTCTCTTTGTGTAAATATTGAAGACTACAAATTCTGAGAGCTCATTTGTCTTACAATTTCCTACACACACACACACACACACACACACATATATATATATATATATATATATATATAACATCACGTTATTTTTTAGTGGGTATCCATATTTGAGTAGAAAAAAATTTTTTAAACAGTATTTCTTTTGCCTACTATCCTGAGTACTTGAGAAAATTTATCAAAGAAAATGTGCCTCTGTCAGGATACTAACTTGCATCCACTTTTGCAGGGGAAACCAGAGTAAAGTAAGGTTCTGTCTGTTTTAAACCATATTCAAATTGTCTCAAGTCATAACTGATCAGTTTCATCTCTAAAATGTAAACAAAGAAATTTCTAAAGGATTAAACCCATAAGAGATTGAGAAGCCATTAAACATAATCAATCAATGGATTTTCATTTTTAATCCAACATGTTTTTATTACTTCAAACATTATCTTTTTCTTTATTAGACTTTCTTGAGTGTGCTGGATGCCAGATGAAATAAACTGTTTAAAAAATAGATTGTCTATTCAGAACTGAATATTTACTAAAAAATAACATCTGAAGTTATAAAAATTGCATTGCTGGATTAAAGCGTTATATATAATCATGGAATTTGGTATAAAAATTATTTTTTAAATTACTTCTCTTTAGCATGTATAGAATGACCTTATCATTTAAAAAAAAATTCAAGCAAAAGTCTGTGCTGCATATAGTTTGTATATGCTGAGGCAATTCCCAAAATTTTGAGTAGCACCATGCGTGTGTATTTATTTTTTAAAACCTATTTGGTAAGAAGTTGCCATTTTTCAGTAACCTGTAAACATGGTACTGAAATATTCTTCTATATTATATTCCTTCAGGATATTGGCAATCATAGCTGTAATTTCCTATCCTTGTAAATTTTGACTGTTTGTTACCTCTTGTTAACCCTGTTCTGCCATCCATTTACATAAGTTTGCTAGGAAGGTTATGCTTTATTTCTTGTTCTCCTTGCTATTACCCATGGGTATCAAATTTTCCATGCCCTCTTTCTTCATTATATGCCTTAAAAATTTCAGTTATCTCTATCTAATGTTAAATATGTGTCCTTTATGCTTTCATTTTCTCTAAGGTTTTGTCATTGCTGACATGTTCAGTTCATGGTATTCTCAGCATCCTTCTGTAGAGCCACAGGCTTTCAGTCATATGTTGAAATGCCAGTTCTTATCTGAACACCAAAGTTAAGCAATGTTGAAACTGGTCTGTACCTAGATGTATGACTGCTTGGAAATACCAGGTATTATAAGTTTGGCTGTGGTGTAATGGATAATGGCTCAGAATGAAAAATCAGAGAACTAATTTTGAATTTCAGTTGGGTCCATTATATCACTTATGTGCAAATACCATTTAGTTTGGTTAAGGTATTTCTATCTCTCTTTTCCCTTTATTTTAATCCCTACTTCAGTTATAAGTAATTGAGTGCAAAATACAGCAGTCATTTTTTCTTCCTCTAGATAAGCATAATCATTCTTATGTAAATTATAGTACTCTTATAAAAAAACTGCTTCATTCAAGAGCTAATGACATTTACTTAACCAAGCTAAACAAAGTATATAAGAGTGGGACATATTTATCTTTGTGAGTTGACTTATCTTGACATGAGAATAAATTTACTAATCCTTGAGTTTTGACTTCGTACCAGTTTTTTTAATTTATTTTACACTATCTGCATAACCCAATTGTACCTAGTAGTAGCTGAAGGTGTTTATTCAGTTATATTACAAGTAAAAAAAAATTGTAAAACTGTCAGTTAATTCAGATTATTTTTGGTATTGCCTCAGTGCAACAAGAATAATTTTAATTTAATTTTTAATAAGAAAAAAGTATTGGTGAGATATGTAGGATGTGTCAAAAATACTTTTATAAACTTTGGTATGTTCCTCATACCAAAACAAGGACAAAAGTTCATATAAACCTGTATGATAGTCTTTTGAACAAATGTTCACATGAACATTTTACTTTGTTTTTGTGTCAGACACCTACACCCACCAAAGTTTGCAAAAGTATTTTAAGGGTGTATCTTGGATTGTACCTTTAACAGTGTCTACCTAAACTTGAAATTTAACTAAGAAATAATGGATTTGCAGACATATGATTATATGGACTTTTATCCTTGTTTTGGTGGGAGTAAACTTCCCCCAAGGTTTGGAAAAGTATTTTTCATACACTCTGTGTGTGTGTGTGTGTGTGTGTGTGTGTATCTTCCTTTAACATCTGCTTCCAGGCTAGCACGAGTTGGACGATGTTTTCTTGATGGCCTTTTCCAGGCAGTCTGATTATGTGTAAGACCTGGCTGTAATCTCAACTTCCTTAAGTCATCTTTCATAAGTTGGGTCCATCTTTTTCATGGTCTAACAATCATATATTATTGAACCTTGATGAAATATTGAAGCGAGTTTTACAGCTGTATGCCCATACTAAAACCAACCAGTTTAGGAGACTAAAAACTCTGTGTTTTTATCGAGACATCATCTCTAAGATTACCTACCAAGGTTATAGAGTTCAACATACCTTTTTTTCTATATAGAGTAGGTGTAGAGGTTTTTATTTCAAAGATCACCTTCACTTAGACAAGTTGTTATCCAACGCTAAAGACTCTTATTCATCCTGAGCAATTTAGCGCCATACTTAGGACACCTCTTACACTATTTGTCCATGGGACCCTGACAGGTGCTACCACCCTGGCTCCGGGTAGACTTTGGAACAGCAGCAATTAAGAGTCTTCAAAACCTCCAGTCTCCTGATCATAGGTCTTGCTGCTGGATGTAGTTTATTATTGTGGTCATGTGTGTGTGCGTGTGTGTGCACACAGAGGGTGCGATGGATAAATTGTCATCTAAATTATGCAAAAATGAAAATAATGCTGATATCTCATTTTAACAATTATATTTAAAATCTCTATTGGCTTCAACTGTGGTCTCTAGATGACTTCAGAATCTCCTGCATCTCTTTCAGACAGTCTCCTTGTTTAAGCTGGTGAATTCTGCCGTAATCCTTGCCTTCAGTTCATCTTTGGTATTACAAGACGTGTGTGTTTGTCTGTCACTTAACTGTGCCCCACACATAATAAACAGGGTTCCAGTTTGGGGAGTTAGGTAGGCAGGTGTAAGAGGAGATGTGGTTGTAGAAACTCTCTGCTAGTGATGGTTGGGTTCTGCTTGTGTGGCATGATGCAGAGTCCTGTTGCCAGACATAGGATTTTCCTTCTGTGTTGAGTCTGAGGTCCTATGCAAAAAGAAATGGAAGTATAATGCCACCATCACTAGTGATCACTCAAAACACCTTTATGATCATCATTCAACTCATGACAATAAAAAAGAGACTTGTATAAAGTCTAAGAAGTGTAAGTCACATAATGTGGTAAAAGGACTTAGAAGGCAAGAGAGACAGAAGAAAGCAGCACATAACCTACTAACAAACTTATGTAAATAATTGGCAAAACAGGTTAAGAGAGATAGTAAAAATAACAAAATTTACTAAGAGCTACAAAAGACAAGAAATTGTAGAGAGCCATGATCAACCACATAGCATAAAGAAGAATAATCTATGTATGTGTATTAGCATATTTAATGTCATATAAGCACCTCCCCACATTTTCTTTTCACACAAAAATGGATACGTAGAGTTTAGATATCTGGTAGATTAATGTTTACCTCGGGTCCCAGATGTTGTTGACTATTAGTACTTGTATCTATACTCAGTCAATAATACTGTGATATTAAGTGTAAAGAGAACTCAGTTTGGACTTAGCACCTATCTGATATGCTATTAAATCGGTAGTAAGTCCAAAGAGAGTTTAAGTAGTCTACTCTGTCTTTCTTCTTGCTGACATATCTACTCTTGCATTATGCTTATGAAGCAAAAAATAATCCTTCAAAATGTTATTTGATGGATCAGGAATTAGTTAAGAAAAAAAAAACTTCTAGCAATATTCAGTTGAAAAAGTAACAGGCTTGAACTTTTAATAGAAAATGACATAAGCTCAGCTACAATGCAAAATGTTTTGTAGCTAACAGTTTATAGTACCACATGTTTTCACTTGTTCTGATATTAATTTTAAAAGGCAAGGAAATATTTTTTGTAAACCAAATGAATAAACATTTTCATTTCATCATCAGTCCCATTACTGGGTGTGGTCATAGAGCAGCTGAGCACCTCATCAACTTCCTTCACATGTCTCTGTTGTGTGCCAGTATCTGAGTTTGTGTGAAGGATTTTTCAGTAATAATTCCAATTTGATATGAAAATCAGAGGTATTCATTCTTGTTAAGCATGTTTTGGGCAAATGCACCTGGTATAAATTCTTCCATTTCCAGGTTAGAGCCTAATTGATGTTCTTCCACTTGAAGGCTCAGCTAGGTCATGGATATATGCCCAGTAATTCCATTGAGGAGAAGACTCCACTCGAGCCATTGATGTCTATCTATGAAGCCAGTAATTCCATTGAGGAGAAGACTCCACTCAAGCCATTGATGTCTATCTATGAAGCCAGTAATTCCATTGAGAAGACTCCACTCAAGCCATTGATGTCTATCTATGGAGCCAGTAATTCCATTGAGGAGAAGACTCCACTCAAGCCATTGATGTCTATCTATGAAGCCAGTAATGCCATATCATTAATAGTTCAGCCCCAGATTTTATTTGCAGCTGGTTGAAACTCACTGTATTTACTGTCTCTTGGTTGAACTCTCTACTGGTGAAAGCCTTGAAAGCACTAAGCATGAAGTTGCTTGTATAGTTCTGTGCCTGGTAAACTGAGGTGTGTGTGTGTGTGTGTGTGTTATATATATATATATATATATATATATATATATATACACACACACACACACACACTGTTTTGATGCTGGATGTCTGAGTAAATAGATCATTGTTAATTTTTTTTACCTTTCACTGATTTGTTTTAAAGCTTGACAACACAGGCCATAGGATTATAAAACACTTCACCAGTCTTAATGTACTTGATCCTAGGCTTTGTTAAAAATCAAATCACTGCTTTTTTTCTGTTTAGGCCATGCATTTAAACTTTGTTAAATCTGACCCAGAGAGTATCTGCAAAAGATCTCAGATAATATTTCACTTTTATTGTGCTACTAAATATCATACTAATGAAAAATTTCAATTTTCTTTTTGATTTTTAATCAAATTTATCAAGATTTGACAGATTATATGACAATTTCTTTATACACTATATTTGCATTCATCTTGTCAGCTATACAAGTTTCTTAGTATCACAAAATACAATATTTTTTGTTGTTTACAAAATATACATTTGGATTAATATCCTCATCTTTGTTATCTCAACCTTTCTGTTATTGTACTCACCATTCTTCTTCAGGTATCTGTTGATCTGAGTAACTTTCATTAATTTTTTGATTGATCCCTTTTTTACCTTTCTTTTGTAATTTTTTTCCCAAGGGGATTAAACTTATAAGATCTATTATCAGTCAGTTAAGTGCCATATGTGATACACACTTGGGTGATCATGTCTCAAAAGAGACATGACTGACTGGTGCAGGAGATTTTCCCGTAGTATGTTACCATTACTTTCTGCAGTAGACTGGTTGCCAACCAAGGCTATAGAACCTAATCTAGCCTGTTATTTGATCAAATAGTTGGAGGAAAGAGATGGATTAAAACCTTTCCCATAGGTGTTTGTGTGTAAGTGAATGCAACAAATCCGATTTCTCATTCCAAGCTAATATATGCAGTCTCTCTCTCACCGGCGCAACATGGCTTCCCTATGTCTCTTCTATAAATACTTTCATGGCTTCTGCTCTGATGAACTTGGATCACTGGTGCCCCCTAGGTATGAATTTGCATGAGATACTAGATTAGCAACTAGATCCCACCCTTTTACAGTGACACTGATAAAATGCAGCCGTAACTTCTACTCCAACAGTTTCTTTTCTCGCACTTCCCAACTGTGGAATTCCCTTCCACATGATTACTTCCCCGACGGCTACAATCTCCAGGAGTTTAAATGTAAGGTCAATAGACACCTCCTAACACACTAACTCGCTTCCATTCTTTCAAACACTCTTCCCATCCACCCAACACCCAGCCTCCATATCCATACCCATCTATCACCCTCCTTTTGACATTTCCTATATCTAACCACTCTTTCTCTTTACCTTCCCCTATGTAGCCCCATGCGCAATAGTGGCAGTGGAATGCCTTGCTTGGGGTGAAATGATTTTAAAAAAAACAAAAAAAAAATGCACCACAAATTCACAGTATCTATTATCTTGCAGATATATAATAGATCCTGTGTCCTGAAGGGACAGGAAATTTTGTAAATATATAGGATCTATTATATATTTACAAAATTTCCTGTCCATTCAGGACACAGGTTTTCATGGCACTCTACAGATTTGTTTTATTTATCTTTAAATAGCCATGAATTCTTGGGAAAGATAGTGGAGTGATTTTGTGTTGTCTTTATGGTTTGGAATTCAGAGTACTCCTTTTCAGCTGATGGACACCCCAGTCTTACCCAGCTATTTAATCCATAACTATAGAAGAAGAGACAGATACATACCCTTTCCCAAGGGCATAGTTTGAAAGTGACAAGCCACTTGATTTTTAAATCTATTTTCTACATCCATAACCAGCACATCCACCTTGGAGTCTATAAAGTTAACTGCAATCCTAATTATAATCAAAATGTATATTGCAGATTAAAAAAGATTTAAGTTGGATTTAAGTCTGTACCAAAACCAGATTATCAAATGGATAACATTCTTGTGAATTTTTTTCTTTTTCTTTAATGTACATGATTTTCAGACCGATCTCAGACCCTCTGTTCCAGCAGATGTTTATCTATGAATTAAAAAGAGAACCATTTCTTTTTTTTAAAATACAGAAATTTTTCAGGCAAAACTGAAGCATCTAGTAACTTTAGATTAGCATGTGATATTCAGTAACAAACACAATTTCTCCTACTTCTATCAACATTTCGTGAAAAGTAAATAGTTTGACTTTTAGTTATTATTATACACTAATTCCATAAATAATAATTCATGATGAAGAATATATAAATTTATTTATTTTGAATAAATCCTATATTGACCTATGTCGATAAGTCCTGGCTATAATGTAAAGATTATTTAAAAGCAGAAGATAGAAATTTTCATTTTCCTTTTATTATCAAAAATCTTATTGATGTAAAACTAACTCATTCATTTTTTAAAAAGTCTGTATTAAATCTTTTTCTTAAATTATTTGCCATTTATTAGTCATTGCTGTCATCAGATATAGTAGTCATCTTTTATTACATAGAGGATAATGGATAGACCATGCAAGACATATGCATTAGTTTTTGTTCTCTTTGTTTTGCTTCTTTTTTTTTTTTTTTCTAGTAATTTTTCATTCTTTCCTTTTCAGTGATTTTTTTTTTTTAATTTTTTCCATTTTAGTGGTTTTTTAATTCTTTCCTTTTTAGTGTTTTTTTTTTCTTCTCAAATTCCAGTTGAATTCGTTGTATTTACATAAATATAAATGCAAATATTCTTGGAAAAGGTATTAATCCATCTCTTCTCCCTGCAGCTATTGGTAGAATAGCAGGACAGATGGGGTTCTGTCACCTTAGTTGTCAACGAATCTGCTACAGAAAGGAATGACACTACTGCACGAAAATCTAGTCAGTCATGTCTCAAAAGAAATGTTATCACCCAAGTGTGTATCATGTATGGCACTTAACTATTTGACCGAAATATAATATTTTACTTGATATAGTTTTGAAACTAGTATATGATGCATTCTTTTATCAAGTAATGTTGAAAAGTTTATAAACAAGCATTAGTAGCTTTATTTGATTTAAGTCAACCTTTTAATTTTGATTATAATATATGATAAATTGATTACTTTTCCTATCAGAAATCTCTTCTATTTATGTTTATAGCACATATGATATTCTTGTTTTTTATATATATATAAACATGTTTTTTATTAATGTTTTTTTTATAATCATTTCACCCCAAGCAAGGCAGTTTTACTACCACTGGTGTACAGGGGGTTACATAAGAGGAAAGTGATGAAAAAGAGGACCAAGTTATAAGGGGTGTCAGAGAATGGGTAAGAGAAAGATGAGAACTATTGTGAAGAGAACTGATGAGTGTAGAGTGGACTAGGAAAAAGAACATGAGAAAGGATGCAAGTCAGAGATATAGGAGATGGCAATTGACCTTACATTTAAATTCTTGGAGATTGTAGCTGTCAGGGAAGCAAGTATACGGAAGGGAATTCCACAGGTGAGAAGTGCAAGAAATGAAGCTATTAGAGTAAAAGTTGTGGTTACATTTTATTGGTTTCACTGTAAAAGGGTGGTATGTAGTTGTGAGTCTAGTAGCTCAAGTAAATTCATGCAGAGGGGGCACAAGGGAGCTAAGCTCGTCGAAGCAGAAACCATGAAAGTATTTGTAAAAGAGACAGGGGGACGCCACATTGTGCTGGTGAGAAAGTGATTGCACCTGAGCTCCCAAGTCAGGATTGATCACATTGCAGATTCTCTGTTGGATTTTGTCAAGACCCCCGAGGTCTATAGCAGGGATCCCAGTTTAATCTCTACCATTCGCTGTTTTTGATTTTATGATTATCCATTCATAATCTTCCTAATTCAGAAAAAGACACTTCCTGCTCCAGACTCAGAGCCCCCTCCAGATTTTAAGTTGATGTATTCCTTTCAAAAGTAATAATTAATAACATTTTGAATTACATGAGAAAATAAAAAGAGTACTTTTTTGTTGTTGTTGTTGTTTAATTCTGTCACACCAAATCAAAGCAATGAAGCCAGTAAGATGTAAGGCATGTGAGAGAATTGAGTTTAAAAAAAAAACATTATTAAGGAGAGAACAGTAAAAGAACAGTAATTAAAAAGACTAAAGATAAGAATTGATATTGCATTTAAGAGTTTGAAAATAAGTTTACTGGGAAGCACAAAGCCAGAAGCATAATTTTCATTTAAAGCTATTTAGTATATTCCGTGTGTATGTATTTACTATTTATAAAATGCAAATTTTACCGTATATAATTGTCATTTATTTATGATGAATATAACTGTACTAGGTAACACATGCCACAAAAAATAAAAGCGTATCTTGTTAAGACCTTGCTATTATGAGGTTTTTACATAAGTCTTTAAATTTACTTTTCAATTATTATATCAATATGTAGTAAATTCAATATGTAATTAAATATTACTTAATAACAATAAAAATATACTTTGCTCCACTTAAAGCCCAGTATAATCTTCTATTAATACTAGTTTACCCATGCTGCCAAAAAGAACTTTGTATTCATCAATTCTTTCTATTATTTTTTTAACAAACCTACTGTGAAATATGAGTTCAGTAATAAGCATTGAATCTACCCCGTAAATATCAACTTTCTCTCTAAGTCTCACTGTTTGTGTGACTTCCTGCATTATTTGTTCTGATGTTGTCATATATTATGGCAAAGTATATATTGGCCAGGTTACATCAGGTTGAGAATTGTGAGCCAATATTGACATGACTGGTTGAAAGCTTATTGTTGAACTCTAATATTTTACAGTAGGTCTTTTCACCTTCTGGTTTAGTAAATCTCTAGGAAATAATCTGTTATTGTAACAAAATAAAATATTGTCACCTATTTTACAACAAAAAGTTCCAGAGATTAGAAACAGTTTACAACACTTTTAAACAAGAGTAAGGGTTTATCTTTTGTTTCTTCTTTTAGGATTGGATTTCAAGTACATTCTAAAGTGTTTCTATTCTCTTTCACTCTCAGTAGCCCCTTGTATTTTAGTGATATTATTGCCTTGCATGGGAGTGAATTGATTAAAAAAATACTCTTGTCATATGATTATATGAAATTATTTCAAGAATTTTTGATATTCAAAGGCACTTTATATACAGTAGATTACAGTTAACTGGAACATCACTTATAAAGGTTGCAGCAGCTATTCTTTTTATGATACCATTTTTTAGTATATGGGTGATCATGGCTTGCCACAATTTTCTATTCCTTTTTAGCTCAAAGCAATGTTTGTCCACTTATCACTTCCAATCCTTCTTTTGTAATTTAAACAAACTCATTAAGTAAATTACTTGGTTTCTTTCTGCCTCTCTTGCCTTTGATGTATTCTGTGAGTGCCAAATTCCTCCAGTTCTCATTGTGTGCTAAAAATTTCAAGTATGTCCTGATTCCAAGTATGTGTCTTTTTTTTTATATTTCTATTTTTCTTAAGACTTCCTTATTTCTCACATACTATATCCTTATCCTTCTGAAGAACCACATTTCTGTTACTTTCAGAATCATCTTCCTCTCTGAGGAGATTGTCCAGCATTAACTGTCATAGGAGGTTAAATATTACATATCAGTTCAGCACTTTTTTTTTTCTCTCTTTTTCTTACTTGTTTCTTAATACTTCGTTTAGCTTTTGAAAGACATCTCTTGCAATTCTAATGCATATTTAAATTTCTGTGTCACACTTTGGTCATGTAGGTACTTGATTAATTCTACTTAATTATACAAGAATAGAATCATTTAAAGAAATGATGGCTTATGACGGTGTTGGGCAAACTATGGTCTGTCAGCCATATCTGACTGCAGTTTGACTGAAATTTTTTGTGCATTATTTAGTTTTTTCTTTCTTTATGTTTTTTTTTAGTTTTAATTAATGTCCAATGGAAGTAAATGAAAATTAATCTCTATTGGAAATGAACGTCAAATCAACAACTTAATTAATTTTACTAAATCTTCATGAAATCTTATGAAATTTATAAAGACAAGTGTTACTAGGTCATTTTGAACTAGTTAACACAAATTGGGCTAGTGTATTCAGTTTACCTTGTGGCACATAAGAGTTGTGGCTTTTATCACTTCCAAGATATCATGTACTGATTATTGGTTACTATTAAATGCCAATGGTAAAAAGAGTGTTTCTTCTATATTCATTATTTAAATATGTTTGATACTTGCAGCTACCTATGAACATAGAAAACAACAGATGAGCACCCCCCCCCCCATGTTTTTTTTTTTGTTTTTTTTTTAAATAAATGTTTTCCCACTTCTGGCTTAACAACATTTATGCAACAAATGTATTCTGCTGAAGCATACTTCACTATATTTTATTTTTGTGGGCAAGTTGGTATTATACATATATATGGTAGTACAAAAGTCTGGACCCATAGGCAATTTCCTATATAACAATTTACAGTTTACAATAAGTGTTTGAACTGAATTCCACCTTCTTCTAAACACTTTCTCACTTGGAAGACACATGACCTTTGCACATTTCTAAGAATAGTTATTCCCTTTTATGGTTTCAATTTCTTGTGTGATGTTATCTTTTAGTGCTTGTTATGTTCTTTATTAGATATGATACTTAAATGATTAAAAGTATGTTAAGAGTAAGAAAATATTTCTATACTAAATCGTCTGCAGGTCCAGACTTTTGCGCCATCTTGTATATGTAAATCAATTTGTATGATTCCCAATTTACAATTAAGTCTATTTACCAGTTGATCAAATATTTTATACCTAAACAAAATCTATAGCTAAGTTCATTTGTCTCATATTGTGAAAATTAATCACTGAGTAGCCATTTTTTATATTTATTTAAATATACGCTGTCTCAAGCAGTTACTTTCCAGACTTTTTCAAGCTCCCATGTGGTCTTCAGAACAAGTTCATATCGCACAACTTTCCTACCTGCTATCTTTTTACTACTGATCTCTACATGCTGTCTTCTGTTGCTTATCACTTCGTTAAATTCTTCCCAACATCCCTAGGAGGTTGATAAGTTTCAAAGACAGATTCACTCATGTATGATGTTATTTTAAAATAATATTTTGACAGATATAGTTGTGTATATGTGGAAGAGCTTCTTATTTTACAGAATAGTAAAAACTTATAGACTTTGTTTGCAATAGGAAATTTGATAATGTCATATAGAAAATGGACGTATTTTAACTATAGAGTTAAAACTAAAGAAACAGTAGAAACTGACATTTAATACAGGGGTAAAAAATTATTGGGAGTTAACTGGTTTTGCTCCTAACTAATTGAAGATTATGAATTATAAGTATCTACTGACAAAAAAAGAAAAAAACACCAATACACTGCATTTATAATATGCTAACACTGAATATTTATACCCATATTGCTTAAGTCTTAGCTGCTATTTCTTCTTTATTTATACAGGAAAATCTGCCTAGACTTATTTAAAACTGTCTCAGGTACTTTGAGATGAAATTCCAAGTGTGATCTGCACAAAACACATGTTCTTTCAGTATACTGTGGCACACTGACAATTTTTTATCAGGTAGCAGACCCAGAAGCAACAGACTTAAGCTATTTGTCACTCAGTTGGCCTCACTTGATAAATGCTGGAACATAAGTTCTATCTACCAATATAATACTGTGTTTAAATTTATAGTCATGGTTCCAAAAAAGAAAGCTCATCAGAACAGTTATCATGAAAATAGTAGTAGGAAAATGAATGAATCTAAAGTGTCAAGTCAAGACCAATAATATTGCAGATTCTTCTTTGGATTTTGTCAAGTATCTCTAAATACATAGAAGAAGCACTAGACCAGATATGGCAGCAATGTTCAAAGCATAGACAAATGGTACACTTATAAATTCTGGTGAGAAAAATCATTTAGCATGACAGAGTGAAACAACTTTTTTAGCAGCAGACCTAGCAATTGATTCAATATAATCATTCCACTTCATGTCAGGAGAAAACATTAGCCTATGAAATCACTGTCGTGGCGGTTAGGCTTAGCCATGATGGTGGAAAGCAGAAAGGTTCTGTAAGATGATTAAAAGTGATCAGTTTTATTTTGAAGGTATTAAACTTAATTTCATATTCATATCTAAAATGTTCTTCCTTATGCATCCAAAGAAGATGATTTGTTTCTTCTTTAGATAATTTTTTTCATATTATCATTATTTCTGCATGCACTCTTTTGTGTGTAAATAGGTATCTCAATAATATATAATAGGTTTGTCAATAAATACTATTGCTTAATAATGAAAATAAGAATTGATTTTTCTACCTATTTCAATTATAATCTTCTGTCAAACCTCTCTTTTTTTTTCAGTGTTATACAGCAAACATTTCAGATCAAGATTCAGCTAATAACTGTCAGGTTTATAGATTTATTGATCTACTCTCACATGTTTCATCAATCACCAAAGAAAGTTAATTTGATTTTTTTGAATTAGCTTTTTCATAGCTGACATCATATTTCTGTAATAAATTTAAATTTTTCTAACTTATCTACATTTAGTAAAGCAGTAATAATGTCATACAATATTTCAGGTTTTTTTATTTTATCAATTTAACTTAATAAAAAAAATATAAACTGGAAGACTTTAATTGAAATTGTGTATAGTCACTCTTAGTGTCATATTACATTCTTACCTTGGTGTATCCAATCTTTTTAAAATGTTCTTCATTAAATCAACAAAAATAAGTCAATTTTTGTTGGCATTTTATTTTACACTTTAAAATTGGCTGAAAATACAATTATTAAAATATAAGCTCACACACAAAAGTTTTCAGGAGCTAAAAGTGTGTAATTGCTTGCAATATATAGAAAGAGTTTTCTTTATTTTCTGCTGCAATAATATTGAGAAATGAATGAATGTTAAAAAAATGGGAAAGTTGGTTAATTTGACAGATGATCAAATTGGCCTATCTATCAAATTCCAGCAATTTTTGTGTAGTAACACACACACACACACACACACACACACACACACACACATATAAAATGATTTGTTTGAACATTATTTTTTATCAATACTTGTATTTTAGTAGATATTCTGCTTATAATCAAATAGTATTATATATTTATTTCTACTGGCCTGATTATTTATGATAAATTTTTATTACAAAAATGTGTGTCATTCGGCAGGATTCGAGTCTGCGACCTCTATCCATATAGGGGAAGCCACCATGTGATCTGGCACGTCTTAGACCTCTTGACCATGAAGAAGGACGATCTGTCTAAACAAAGTCAAAGTAAGCCTATAACATAATAGAGGTCGCAGGTTTGAATCCTGATGAATGACACACATTTTCGTAACAAAAATTTATCGTAAATAATCAGGCTGGTAGAAATAAATATATAATACTGTTTGATTATAAACAGAATATCTACTTAAATACAAGTATCGATCAAAAATAATGTGCAAACAAATCATTTCAAATTGTTGGTTGTTTATAACCAAGTTTCGTATATATATATTTATATATATAAACTGGTATCTTCTACATAGATATATATAAAAATTGTATATAATGATAGTTTAATTGTTGGAATGGCCCTTTGAAAGTAGAGTTTGCTTTCCTATTCATTATTGGATGCTTTTAGCTCCAAAGTGCTCTCCTTGTGAAGCTATGCATTTTGTGAGATGATTACACTATTGCTGAAAACATTCTTGGAACTCATTTTCTAGAATAGATTTCAGTAAAATTGCTAGATGTTTGTCTTTTCAAACTATTTTCCAATTTTGAAAATAAAAGGTGGCTGATCCATTTCTGTAATAAGTTTCTTAGCCAGTAACTCACAAACTCCTAATACAGAAGTATAGTAGAGAATTCACTTGTCAGCCCATAGCTCAGGTATTTTCCTTCAAACACTTTACTATAACTTTTTTAACAGTTAAACATTTACATCTGTTCTTTGTTTTTGACTGCCCACATCTTGTGTTTTCATGAACATCTTATCACCCTTTTTTTTTAATCAACCAAGCCACTCAGATAATCTTGATTTCTTCATAGAATGTTCACCATAAGCCATTATTATTAATGTTTCACTTAGACTTTTAATAATCTTCACAGAAAATGTGATGTTAACCTGTTGCATTTTCTTCTAACATTATAAAATGAAAACATACAACTTTCTCTACTCAGCATCTCAAGAAAGTGTAAGTTGTAATATATATGGACATGTTCAAATAAAAATATTTGCTTGACTCATTACCACAGTGACATACTTTGTTCATTGTAAGAATTGTCATACTTTATATATAAATGTGTGCACACATCTTACATTAAGTGCTGGTGCTAACAGTGCTCAATATATAACATCTGAAATTTATATTAATAATAAATATACATTTTTTCCTTACTTGTAACAATGCTCAATTTCATGCACAATGATACTGATACTGACATATACCTAATACATGAAACTCTGCATTGTGTTACCGATGAGAAAAAAAATGTGTGTGTGTATATATATATATATATATATATATATATATATGCACTATACATATACCATAATAACTAATTACATAATAGCTACAGGCCTTTGTCTGACCCAAGTATAGTACACCAAGTGAGGATAAATTTTGCTATACACTAGTAACATTCTTCTTGTTTAACTCCATAACCATTATATATCTATATATATATGTGTGTGTGTGTGTGGAAACAGTTACCTTACCTTTAATATATATATATATATATATATATATATAGAAAAAACTACTAAAATGTTGTAAGTTTAAAAATGTATTTTTCTGACAGTATTTATTTATTTCTTTTTGTTTCTGATGAAAGGCCGAGTATGGTCTGAAATATCAAATATAATAATAGAAATAAATAAATACTGTCAGAAAAATACATTTTTAAACTTACAACTTTTTAGTAGTTTTTCCTATACATATTAAGACAGAATACGTGGATCATCACTATGTTATATATATATAATGTGTGTGTGTGTATTTGGAAACTAATAAAAATTAAAAAAAAAACAGTACAAGTTAAACAAAGAAAAATTTTAAAAAGATGAGAATGTTTTTCATATTAATATACATATGCCTATGTTTGCTTCACTTAGCACTTTTTAAAATATTTAGTGCATTTTTAGAAGATAGCAAACTTCACTAAAATGACACATACACTGAAAATTTTATGATGGTATCTGAACACTCACCAATTTTTCCTTTCTCCTTGATTCTGCCATTTTTATTCTCCTCCCCAACCATTTTATTTTATTTATTTTTTTGTTTAAATCATTTTTCCTTGGAATAACTTTATATGAGGTGGTTATTTACTGAATTTAGCATAATGATAGTTCTTATCCAAAAAGATGATTTCAGGCTTTTTATTATTTTTTTAAAATATGACTTTTGCACTCTGGTTATCAGCAAAAAAGTAGCAATGATACAAATCTATATTCTCTTTAAGATTATAAAAAGCAATAAATGGTCTGTCTTATTTTTGTTTACCATATGTAGGAGAAAAAGAGATAGTTCAAAAGTTCTGGCTTGACCCACTTTGCAAAATTAGTATTTCAATGACCAAATATCGGAATAGTTATTTTAGGAAGTGTGTTGGCCTGAGAAATCCTTTAAAAATTATAATGTTTAACCATATTTTGCGAAGTGAGTCTAGCTGTGAACATTTCATCACTATTATTTTGTACGTACATACGTATATATATATATATATATATATATATATATATATATTATCCTAGGTCTATGGCATGACTCGGAGTTTCATGCATTATGCAATCATCAGGTGCATATTTCAAACTGCTTTTTAAAAACAAGGTATGCAGAAATAAGCAGAAAACATGTAAACATATCATTATTTGGTTTAACCCACTTTTCAGTCGCAATGTCCAAACTAACATTGGTAAAATCTTTCTTAACTTAATTCACAAACATTTCTACCATTCACCCTCACTAAAAAAAATCTTCAACAAAAACTGTTAAAGTCAGTTATATTTGTGTAAAAAAACATAAATACATTTCACAACATAATACTATGATATCAAATAAATATTTGGCTCACATAAACAACAGCTGTTATCCAACTAATAGCAAAAATGACCCTTCTAAAAATAATTGCAACTGCTGAAAAAATAAAACCTGCCCATTGAATGGCCAATGTATGTCTGAAAGTATTGTTTATAGATTTCGAATTCATTCAGATGATAACGATGTTGAAGTTTACTTTAGAAGCACTTTTAACAGGTGGGAGATTTAACAACCACACATTGTCTTAAAACAACAGTAAATACAGCAAAAGTACTACTTTATCAATACATTATTGAAAATTAAAAAACAACAATTATTACCTGGAATATTGTAGCTAAATCCATACCTTACAATGGAAAAGGAAATAAATGTAATCTATGCCTTTTAGAAAAACTTGTCATCTTAAACCATATCAATAATTCTAATTTCTTTAATAAAAAAAAAAAAAAGAGGATTTAATGACCACATGCGGTTATAAAACACAATACTTACTTAATTTCTTAGACCCAGATTGATATAGATTCCTCTATGTTTGCCCCTTTTTTTACCCCGCAATATAACTTTCAACAATTATGAATTAAACTTTTTATTTTTCTCTCTACATTCATTAATTTTTAATTTCAATTCTAAATTTTACTTTTTAATTCTTAATTTTTATTTTCATTTTTATTCTATTTTAAAATTTTAAATTTATCTACATGTAATATTTGAATATTTAAACTTTTACGTTTCATGATTTATGTCCTTTGATTTTTTTTCCATGCATTTTATTATTTTTAATATTCTTTATTTAAATTTTAAATTTTTTTCTATATTTTATCTATATTTAAATTTTATATTTAAATTTCTGTCTATATTTTTATCTATAATTTTTTTTAACCTTAGAATATTTAAATTTTTAATCTTGTTATTAAAAAAGCAGTAACTTTATAAGATTTAATTCCCATGAACATCAAGCGAACTTAAATTCAAACTGTCAGTTTGAAATATGCACCTGATAATGCATAACACATGAAACTCTAAGTCATGCCATAGAGGTAGGATTATATATATATATATATATATAAAAAATACAGCTTTGTTCATACATTGAGCACTGTTTTATTAACATCTGAATAATAATACTATACATATGTACAACCTCATATGTATATTTATCAATTTACATCACTATATATATATATATATATATATATATATATATATAATTGTATATTTTGGCAGCAATCCATCTTTAATACAAGTTTCATTAAAAATGACTGACAAGGTACTGTGGTTAAGTTATATTTAATTTTTCTTTTGTTCTCATAATTTTCTTTTCTCTTCATAAATTATTTAGAAATTGTCTGAATGTTTATTTGTCCATGTGCTTTCAGCTATACTTTTAGCCATTATCAAGAATTATTTTATTTTTACTTTTGTCTGAATGTATGAATTGTTTTATGCATGTATCTAGAGTTATAGGAAATTTTATTTTCTAAACATGGTCAGCACATTGTATCCATGTTCATAGGTTTTTTTTTTCTTTTAGATTAATATTGATTCTAATTTTTAAACCTTTTTTTTTATTTGGATGAGGCTATTATGTTTGCATTATCAATGTGTAACTTGCAGAAGGAGTTTGGTAGATTTCCATGTGTATTTAAATGAGATTATGCCTGGAGAGAGGTTTACTTACATATTTCAATGAAAACACACACACATTTCATTTTCTTTATTTTGTATGAATTGTCATGCCTTCTTGGTAAGGACAGTGTGTGGTTTCAAGTGTCTTTCTCTACAGATTTGAATTCATATTTATCCTTCTCTTTAAGTTGTTGCCACTTCATGATAGAGAGCTCAGTCTGTCCTTCTATTTAATCCATAGATAAGGAGGAAAGAATAGTCATGCCCAAACAAATATAACAGAATAGGTTAGAATTTGAATTTAGGTTGGCAATTCAACATTCTGTGCTGATATAACCATTAAGCTACCTGTATATCCAATTGAAGCAAAAAGGAACCATTGATAAAAATCATTTGCATCTGGGATTAAAGAGTGTAATATTTTGTAATATTCTGCCTCTTTACCAACATGGCAGAAATTGTTGCAGCTTAGCTGGGAAGTTTTTGCTCATCCATCATATTCACTAGATATTTCATCATTTATTCTGGTCTTTACAGAATTCTCTTAGTGAAAAAAATTCCAAATTCTGAGAAGACAGTAAAATGCAACGAGTGCAGATCTGTGCTTAGGCTTGGAAAGATAAAAAGTTTTGGAAGGTAGAATTATGAAGTTGCTTGAAAGATGACAGAAGATAGTAGAACAGAATGATAAATATATTATTCAATAAAGATTATGTTGAAAATAAAAAAAGTATATATATATATATATATATATATATATATATATATATATATATATATATATAAATGCAAACTTATCACTAAACTGTTTAGAAAAACCCTCCGCGTATATACACAGAAGTAAAAAAATGAACATCAGCCAAAGCAATTTGGACTGAGCCAGTACATAGCCCAAAGAAAAAACCTGAGACAAGTAATCAACCTTCCCTGAAGACCCATTTAGGTGAAACCTTGGTAGGTTTGTTGGCTCACTAGGTTAATTTACTATATATATATATATATATATATAAAGTAAATTAACCTAGTGAGCCAACAAACCTACCAAGGTTTCACCTAAATGGGTCTTCAGGGAAGGTTGATTACTTGTCTCAGGTTTTTTCTTTGGGCTATGTACTGGCTCAGTCCAAATTGCTTTGGCTGATGTTCATTTTTTTACTTCTGTGTATATACGCGGAGGGTTTTTCGAAACGAGTTTAGTGATAAGTTTGCATTTATATATATATATATATATATATATATATATATATATATATATAACCATGGCTGCTTGATGCTATAGATGCCAACTAAGGCACATTTGTGTATCTTCAACACCTACAAAGATAAATTATACTTTTATTCCGTGACTATGCTGAGCAGATCTTACTTACAGTTGTTGGGAAAGAGTGTAAAATCTGGGATAATGATTAGTTAGAACAAAGCCATTACACTCTAACCCTCAGTCATGATGACTTGTTGCTTCATGCTAGCACAGCAATTGACAGGTTCTGGACAGTTCTCTCTACCCAATTTCACTGACAAGGTTTTGATCAACCAATGATATGCTTTTCAGGCATTTTTCTAATGGTGCTGCATGCTGGGATCATCACACAAAGCTGATCTTATCAACAAGTCACATCCTTGACAAATCAACAATGACAAGATTAAAACCTGGCTCTCATGGTCAGAATAATAATGTTCTAGGAACTCAGCCATGTAACACACTCCAAATATATATTGAATCCAGTGCTTTGATTAAGAGAATAGGAAAACAAACTGTTAAATGTGACTAAGTTCTATGCTAACAGTTTCTTCTCTCACACTTTTCTTTTATGGAACTCTCTTCCAGCTTGTTTCTTTCCAGTCAACTTTGTAATAAATCACTGAATATCAATTGTCATCTTCTGTCTCCTTGAATCCTGTTCTTTTATTGTCTTCTCTCCTTAATGTTTTTTTTTTCTCATTTCTCTTTTAGTAATTGTATCTTAGTGGCTTTATCCTCTTGCTTGGAGCAAAATGATTTTAAAAAATTGTTCTGAATCAGTTCCACATCAGAAATGCAGAATCAATTTCTTTTAATCTGACAGTGAAGCAAAAAAGCTATTTTTGTTCACAAGAAAGCAAATTCAAAACCATGTTAGATGATTCATATAAGTGTTGAAATAAAACATTTTGTGCTTATTTGTCAAAAGTTTCATATGAGGAGGAATGCTTACATTATCTCAGTCTGTGCATATTTTTCCTGCTTGGATACTTTCAAGAAAAGGCAAATCAGGGCTCTTGTATTTAGTTGTTTTTTTTTTTTAAGGTCAAAGGGTCTATAGTGCTTCCTCTGTTGACTTTTAATGTTGAAGGATATTAGTTGTGAAGAGAATTATTATGGCAGCAAATGTTATGCTGCCTTGCCAATTAGATAAAATTGTCTTATCTTCCATCACACATCCTGTCTAAAATAATTTTCTATGTTTAGAACTGTCCATTTATAAAAGACCATACAGTTATGAATCAGAATTATCATTAGGGTTTTTATGCTCAGAAATGGTCAAGTCATTAAGTTGCAGTCATAAAACATTTGTAACCTACAAAATATATCTGAAACTGCAATGTTCAAGAATTCCAGTGAATCACCTTTGAATGGAACTAACTTCAGCTTTTTTTTTATTTTGTTCCCCCACCCGTCTTTCAGTTTTCAACCCCTTTTTTTTCTTCCCTCTCTATCCTTTCAACCTCTTTTCTTTTCTTCCCTCTCTATCCTTTCAACCTCTTTTTCTTTTCTTCCCTCTCTATCCTTTCAACCTCTTTTTCTTTTCTTCCCTCTCTATCCTTTCAACCTCTTTTTCTTTTCTTCCCTCTCTATCCTTTCAACCTCCCCTTTTTCTTTTCTTCCCTCTCTATCCTTTCAACCCCTTTTTCTTTTCTTCCCTCTCTATCCTTTCAACCCCTTTTTCTTTTCTTCCCTCTCTATCCTTTCAACCCCTTTTTCTTTTCTTCCCTCTCTATCCTTTCAACCCCTTTTTCTTTTCTTCCCTCTCTATCCTTTCAACCCCTTTTTCTTTTCTTCCCTCTCTATCCTTTCAACCTCTTTTTCTTTTCTTCCCTCTCTATCCTTTCAACCTCTTTTTCTTTTCTTCCCTCTCTATCCTTTCAACCTCTTTTTCTTTTCTTCCCTCTCTATCCTTTCAACCTCTTTTTCTTTTCTTCCCTCTCTATCCTTTCAACCTCTTTTTCTTTTCTTCCCTCTCTATCCTTTCAACCTCTTTTTCTTTTCTTCCCTCTCTATCCTTTCAACCTCTTTTTCTTTTCTTCCCTCTCTATCCTTTCAACCTCTTTTTCTTTTCTTCCCTCTCTATCCTTTCAACCTCTTTTTCTTTTCTTCCCTCTCTATCCTTTCAACCTCTTTTTCTTTTCTTCCCTCTCTATCCTTTCAACCTCTTTTTCTTTTCTTCCCTCTCTATCCTTTCCTTTCTTTTTCTTTTCTTTTCCCTTTTCTCCCTCATCCTTTCAACCTCTTTTTCTTTTCTTCCCTCCTCTAATCCTTTCAACCTCTTTTTCTTTTCTTCCCTCTCTATCCTTTCAACCTCTTTTTCTTTTCTTCCCTCTCTATTCTTTCAATCTTCAATATATATTTTCATCTTGATTTTATGCTATCTATTCAACTTTAACATTAACTAATTGTCTCTCGTTTTCTCCCTTTCTAATTCAAATTTTAAAATATTTTTAATGTAAATGCTATGTAACAAGATCACTTTAAACTAATTGTTTAATTGGTTTTGTGAGTGGTGTAATGGATAATAGCTTGGAATTGTTAATCAGAGAGCTGATTATAATCATATTTGCAAAAGTATCTTTAATCATATTCTACATATGACAAAAAAATTTAAATAGTATTAGAGGAAATATAAGTTATTCTCGATCAGGTATTACTTCAAAAGATAAAATGTTGGACAAATGTTGGTATTTTTTACTGACAATAGTGTGTGACTGAGTGACATTCGCTAAACTATTTGCTTCCAATAAATGTTTTTAACCATGTAGATGACCTTTAAGGAGGTCCACAAACAACTATGTCAGTAAAGTAACAATTATTTCTAATTCTGTGGTTAGTTGAGAACGAACAATTTTAACTCATTGCAAAACTTAAGTTGGTCCTACACAAACCAAATTAAGGAATGTAAATGAAAGTAACTCTGAAAATTCTCTCTTATCTCTTTTGGATTTAGGTAAATATGACTTCCCACAGCTTCCTTTTTAAATATCTGTTCATTGAGACATGAAAGATATTGTACCCACACACACACTTGTTATAAAGAAATGGTGGTGAGTATTTGAGACTGGGTTAGTAGATGCAGGAATCAGCACTGCTTGATGAGTATCTTTCACACACACACACACACACACACACATAAAGAAATATATAATAAAATGTCTATTGTTTTATCTTTTTTATTAAAGGAATACAGATTTGATTTTTTTTTTCTTAGGATTTTTGATTTCTAGACTGGTTCACATTAATTTCATTATTTAAATTATCCACTTAAATTATGTTTAAAATATGCACTAAAATAACATTTCTAGCAATATCAGATTAAAAAAATTCGTTTAAAAATGACTCCTACATTTTGGCTACAAAAATAAAGCTAGAAAATATAGACACTGAGAGTGAGTGTTGTGTATTCCTTAAGTAGGTAATTGGGTCTTTTCTTAAAAGGTTTCCTGTGGTCTAATTGGTAGGGTACATTTTGGCTAAATAAGTAATTTCCCTGATGGAAAAAGTTAGTCCTTTCAGTAGGCATATTTTTTGCTAGTAAGGACTTTTCACTTTCTAGGCCAGTTGATAGTAATTTCATTGTTTGAAGTAAAAGGAATGTCAACCTGAACACATGTAAACACTAAGAATAACATGTATATAAATATGCAATATAGAGTATTCTATACTTTGTTCTATAAAGAAAAGAAATACACATTTTCCTATAATTCTCTCCTCTATCCAATTACTCATAATACAGTTTAGATATTTACCAGGTTTAACTTAGTCTAGTACAGGGCCATTTTTAAAAGAGATGAATGTTGTGGGTGTGGAGCCTCCTTGCCTAAAAAATCAACCTGCACTCTCTTAACTTCTCCATAATGTTGGAACACAATATGAACTGCAGCCACATCAGTAGGTGTATTGAATTGGAGTAGATAGACTAAACTATCGCCCAGTTCACACTCCACCCACGTCTTTTGAACAGGTGAAGAGGCTCATCCCTTGTTCCCTGTTTAGGATGTGGTTTCCGGCTTTCTCTTTTCCAATCTTTTTACTCTTAAGTAGCCCCCTGCGCATCAGTGGCGTTACCACCTTGCTTGGGGTGATATGGTTAAAAAAAAAAAAATTATGGTAATAATCTATTGAAACCCATCCTTCTTCGGATGGTTTGAATTCAGAATTATTCTTCTCATTCTTATTAACTGGTTGTCTTATCACAGCTAAAGGACTTAGTCTACTTTATTATGTTACCTATAGCTATGAGAAGAGATGAATTGATGCCTTTTTAAAGTCCAGAGTGAATTTGAACCCTTTTCACTGATTTTTGCTCTCATAACCATTATGCCAATTGTGCACCCATGATTTTTACATTGTCTAAAATACTGATCACTGGTATCAGAAAATATTCAACTACTTGGTTATAAAAAAATAAAAATATCAACTGAGTTATTGCTATTTCTGTTCTTTTGATTAACATTAACTTAAATATATTTAAATATTTGTCTATACTTCTGAGATGAGGCATTATTTACATTGTTTGGACTGTTGTCATCATCTTTATTGCCATATTCATGATGTTTTGGCCATTATACAATCCAGACCTCTTCAGGTGATTGGAATTTCAAACTGATCTATTTATTTCAATCACTGGGGTATATTGTTCTCATTCCATGAGCCATAGTACTTCCAGAACTCTTAATTATCTTTGCTTTAACTCTCTAAGTTATTTGTTACTATTGCCATAGCCAGGTAGTGAACTCAATCTCTTTGGGTCAAGCCACTAGATCTAACCAATGCTGTTATCCTTGAGGACACATGTCCTAGTGGATAAATGCGATCAAAATAAAGAGTTAAGTTCCAAATTCCTATCACCTGAAGAAGGCAGGTGTGTACAATGACTGAAAAGTCCTGAATATGGCAACAGTCAGAACAATGTAAATAATTTAAATATTTTTAGTGTAATAGCCATTTTCAACAAAATTATAGTATAGAAACATGTCTTCTGCTGCTTCTTTGTCATATTCCTTCAGTGTGAAGGCAATCATATCTCAACTTTGCAGCTGTACTAAGTTTTGTCTTTTTACCATCACTTCCAGTCTTTGTTCTACCATCTATTTCCACATGCTTGTTAGGTAGGTTATTTGCTACTTTCCTCTGTCCTTCTTGCCTTCAGTACATCCTGTGAGTGTTAGATTCTCCAAGCCCACTTTTTTCATTATGTATCACAGAAATTTTAACTCTTTCTTTCTAACTATAAGTATAAACATTCTTTTAAAAGGATTGAATTTGGCATTATGTACCTTTTTATATCTAAGTATGTGATTATTTTGTTTATCATATGACATGTTGAGCTGAGTTCAAGTTTTGACCTAATCTATTACATTTACTTTACACAAACATCTTTGGGAAAATCCAGAATCCATTTCTTCTCTTCACTTCCTCATTTGCAGTGTAGACTGGGCTCTCTTGCCTTGTGTGATGATAACCAATCTAAGGACAACTCTAATTTCAGACCTGGAGAAGGTGATAAATCATACCACTGTTTTCCTCTTTAAAAACTTATAAAAATTCATAGATAATAAAAAAAAAAGGAAACTAGAGAACCAGAATCCCCTTATGTGCAAATACCCTTGAGAAAGGTATAAGTCCATTTCTCCCCAAGCTATGTGTATGTGTTAATTAGTAATATTTGTATCAATAAATCATTGTTATTTCAAACCACCACCACTGCCAAAAAGAATTCTTATGATCTAAAAATAATTTCTGGCTTTAAATAACCTGCAATAGATTGATTAGCCACAGAAATCAAATCAATGAATCAATTAAATATTCCAGTTAGCAGTGAATATGTTTGTGAAGAAATTCTTAATGATAATAATATAAAAAAAACTTGTAATCATCTTCATAATGTGATGTAATTTTTTTATTTTTTTTTTATTTTTAAAATATTATCAATTTCTAATACATTCTGTTTCAGAGAAACCTTTTTTTTTTTTTGGTCTCACATTTTCTCTTCATTGTCTCCATAAACATTTATTCTACTAGAAAATCTTTATGGTTACTTGATATGTAATGGACTAACATCTTGTATTTTGCTCTTTGTTATAATATTGGCCTGTCTTTGTCACTCATTTGCTTTTCTCTCCTCTCCCTGCTTTACTTATTCTATTTAATCAGTAGTGATCTTCAATTATTACATTGCACCACACACATGCAGGCACATAGCACTTTGCAGCAACATGATATCTCAAACTAAAAGCATTTGCAACACTTTTCCCCCACTTACCACACTTCTTTACTAGTGTTATGTAACATTCATTTCATTCTTGCTGCTGCTTTTGTATCGAGGTGCAGAATACAAACAGCACATGTCCGACAAATAGCTTTTGTTTGTTTCAGTCTTGATTCTTTTTTGAGAGCAAAGGAATTTTTTAAAAACATAATATTTTTTTAAACAAACCAAAAATTAGCAAGTATTTTATTATCTGTAAGGATCATTGTCCTGTGGGTTTGAAACAAAATATGTAGAGAGACTGGGCACTGCTTCTTGGGTTGGGTACCTGATTAAACTACTGATATTTTCCTTAATGCTATCAATGAGCACATTGCTTAAGGTTTGTTAGGGTTACAACTCCTCTGAGAAGTTGAATACATCAGATTTTCATCACATAATAAATCATTAATATAATTTTATCAAGCCATTCTTTCAGATTTATTGTCTCTTCTGTGTATATTTATCCAAATATAAGTTGCTTTGAAAGTAAGAATCATCTACGGGTAATGAGAAAGTACCAGTTGCCAATTATTTTCTTTGTTGTCTATCAACTTTTCTTTTAAAATAGTATATAACTGTGGGGATATAGTGGGTGTGCAGATGGTGTAATGGATAGTGAATTGGAATAAGAAATCAGAAAGCCAAGTTCAAATTCCAGTTGAGTTTATTAGATTCATTTACATGCAAATACTCTTTTGAAAGGTATGAATTCATTTTCTTACCTAGCTATGGGTTAAATATAACTTGTAACTGGAAAAGTCATTGTTATTCTCAAAAAAAAAAATATTTCTTACAATCCCAAATATGTTTTGGCTTTTTAATAATACACAACGGGCTGATAAGCTGTAAAAAAAAAAAAAAAAAACAATCAGTGTTAATAAATATATTTGTATGTGTATTTGGAGATATAGTAAAAGAATGCCTGAATATGTCATTATTGGAAATATTTCAAATACTAACACTCTCATGTACTGTCCCTGATTATTTGGTGTTGAAAGAGAACTTGTCAACATTTCTGGCTTGTTAGAAAGTGATAGTACATTGGACATTTTTAAGAACATAAGATTCTTTTAAATAATTTCGTATTTCATTTAAGACTTACCTGGAATAATGTATTTGGAATTTCAGGAGTGTAAATAGATGTCATGTTTTGAAAATAATGTACCATAATGCTTTTAACACAAATCATTTATTATGGTTAACACAATTCATTTATTATGGTTAAAATTTTACCTAAAATTTTAACCATTAAATCATAGATTGAAAAAGTGAAGACCTGTTGAAATTCAGTCAGTTAAGTGCCATACGTGATACACGCTTGGGCGATCATGTCTCGAAAGAGACATGACTGACTGGGCAGAAGATTATCCTGCAGTAGGTTGCCATTGCTTTCTGCAGTAGACTGGTTGCCAACCAAGGCTATAGAACCCAATCTATCCTGTTATTTAACCCATAACTGGAAGGAATAGACGGATTAATACCTTTCCTAAGGGTATTTGTGCGTAAGTGAATGCAATGAATTCAGCTGAAATTTGAACTCGGCTCCCCAATTTCTCGTTCCAAGCCGATATCCAATACACCACAACACACATCCCTGTTGAAATTAGTTACCACTAAAACAGATGGTATCATTCTTCTAAAGTGGCCATCTTTTTATCAACTTTCATCAGGGCGTATCATTGATAAATTTAAAAATATTAATTTGTAAACTGAAACTACTAATAAAAATAAGGTAAAACAGTTTCGAAATAGTTCCACTTTTGTTTAAGTATTTTAAAGTTTCTGTTAATTTCTAAGTATCAACCATCTTTGGACAAGCAGAGCAACAATTTTTATATTCCTTGAAATTGCTTGGCATCACCTAAATTAACCAAACATGTCCCAGTATTTTTATTTTTCCTTGTATTATAACATATATAATCTACTTTTAAACTACCTTACCTTATTTTTATTGCTAATAAAATAATTAGTTATAAATAAGTTTTGGTATCAGTTTTTTTTTATAGGAATCTATCATCCTTTAAATTTAATCAAAACTTTTTTTTTTATGCTATAATTTACAAAACTCATATACAGTGTAACCCTGATATAAGAGAGTTGTCGGGACCATATAAATTTCTCTTATATCCGGGTTTGGTCTATTTTATATACATTACCACAGGTTCTAATTTGAGACCAGAGACTCTATTTCTCTTATATCCGGGTTTCTATTATATCCGGGTATCTTATATCCGGGTTATACTGTACTGTTTTTTCTTTGTGTTAAGCTTTGCTATTAAGCAGAATTCCAATGTACACATTCAGGAATAATCTTTGAGGCTTTATAAATAAACAGGCAGTGTAGTTTTGATTGCAGCTCAGGGATAAGATCATAGCTTGATAAGTCTGTGTTTCTCTTTTGATAATTCTCAACATACACTCAGAGAAGGAGCTATTTAAAAAAAAATTATTTCATCTCCAGATAATTGATGAAATTTTTTTATAAAAATCTCTAATATTCACAAGTAAGATAAAGATGCTTGGATTTTGATTTTTACATTTCAGGTTTACAGTTTACCTTCATAGATATGTGAAGTTTATTTTTTTCATGTGTTCAAATTTAAAAGACTTGGGACAACTGTAAGTTTTATAGATTACACTGCTTGTCAGGTCAAATAAATCTATTGAATTCATCAGCAGATATATTTATATAGACTGTATAAGGAATGCTAGTCAGATTCCAAACAAATTTCAGGCTTGTTCTATGCTAAAAACAGTATTATCCTGTGACATTTAAAATTTGAAAAATGTTATAACATTAAATTGTTTGATTTTTATATTTTTATTGTAGTAAAATATAGAAGAATCAAGTAAAAAAATTCTTATGTAAATAAACATGGCAAATTCACTAATAATCATATAATTTAAAATGTTACACACTTAAACCATCTTAACTATATTAAAAATTACTAGTTATTTACAGTTTTTCTTAGGGGTAATTGATTTATGCTGTTATTGATAAGATATAAAGTTTCAATTCTATTTTTACAAGAACAGTCTTTGGTTCAGTAAAATATTTCATCATATACAGGTGAGGAAAATTGAGGATTTAATCTGCATGCATCACAAGAAATACGTATCTCAAACATAGACTATTTCTTTACTGTTTTGTTTTAATAAAATCAACAAGAAAAGATAGAAAATCAACAAATAAACTGATGTATTAAAAGGCAAAAAGTAGGTCTAAGTAGGAAGATGGGCTGTTAGATTGGAATCTTGAGAAATGCAGTAAGAAGTAGTTTGGTCAACAAGTCGGGGGGAAAAAAGGTGTTTGTATATTCTTAAGTAAAATCTGGTTTTGTTTTGCTTTTTGTCAAGATAGGCTGTTATTCAAATTTGCCTCAGTAGCAAGTAGAGATAAATATTTGTATACAGGCATGTGGTTTATGCACTGTACCCACTCTTGAATCTATCATAAAAATGTGATATAGTCTTGCAGAATTTTGTAAGATAAAATTGAGTTTTATTGAAAAATAAGCTTTCTTTTATTTTAGTCACTATCTTAACCTATAATGAATGCCAGATTTTTTTTTTTGTTTTTTTTTTTTTTTAGAAAAATGTAATTGCTACCAGACTTTAATTTTTTATAATAATGGATTTTAAAATGAGCATTAATGTCTTTTAATAGAAACCAGGGATGTGTGAGTAGTACTAATATTCTCAATGTGAAAATGGGAATCAGTTAGCCAGGATCAAATTCTAGTTTAGTCTGTTCTGTGCATTTTTGATTATTGATATTGGGAAAGGCATGAATCTATCTCTTCTTTTTTTCAACTCCAAGTTAAACAGCAAAATAGATTGAACTTTTTAGCCTTGGTTGGTAACCAAAGAGAATGAAGGTAGCCACTTGGAAATACCAGGTACTGTAAGCTCAGGTGTGCAGGTGGTATAATGAATAAGGGCTTGAGAGAACCAAGTTCTTGTTTTTTGTTAGTCATATTCACTTACATGGTTTAGTCATATTCGCTTACATGCAAATACCCTTGGGAAAGGTATGAATTCACCTCTTCTCCTCCAAGCTGTGGGTTAAATAGTAAAACTAGTATGACTAAACAATTAGAATATTACAATTTAAAAATATTTTTTCGCTTTAAATAATCTGCAAAGGGTTAAGAATCTGTAGAAAAAGAATGACTACTCTAAATTCAAAATCACATAAAAGGCAGTAGGAAACTAATCCATTGTCTTTATCAAGAAGTTGTGATAATTCCGAGATAATAAAAATAAAACATAAAGAAATAAAAAAAGGAACCTGTAGAGAACCTTGATTGCTTACATCCTGAAGGTATATGGCATTTACAAAAGAAAAGAAATCAGGCCTTGGTTAAAATTGGGTTGAAAAAGAAATTGTCTGAATAAGTTTTTCCATCTTCTGAACGGGATAATCAATATGATAATTTCATTTACTGTATTGATTATCTGGAGGGTTTTTTATTTTTCTTTGTTCTCTACAGAAAAGCAAAAGAAACAAGGTGCTTTTTTGTGCTACTTTCTTCATATAAGTATCAATATGCAAAAAGAATAAAAATAAAAAATATTATTCGAATGATTTGAACAAAGCTATCCTTCGGGTATCTAAGATATTGCATTGTGATCATTTAGCCATGTTAAAAATTTGTACTTATTCCCTCTACTCCAGCTTGTCTTTCTCAAACACAAGCAAGTGGGTGAATAGATGCTGTTTTATTACAAGAGCTGCAAAAAGAATGAATGATTGCAAAGAAGTTTCTTGAGACACTTAATACAAATGGCCGCAGCAGAAATTTATTGTTGCTGCTTTCTGGACCAAGAAAGTTTTATTTATTGTAGTGAACAAAATGCAAGAGTTAGCTATGTTTAAATAACTCTTAGTTTCCTCCTCCTTTTTATTTATTTATTTTTTCATACTGTCTTGTGGCATGTGCAGAATAATATAAGCAATGATTTTCTGTTAGATTTCTTGTTTAGACTTATTGGCTGGATTCTGTTTAACACTGTGTGAAATATAAATTGCCAGTGGTATTTGTTTTATATTTACTTGTTCTCAAGGGAAATAGTACCACATTGAATAAAGGTTTCTATTTTATTCCCCTTGAGCTAAAATTACATAGAGATATCATAGCTTTATTTTTCTAGAGTTGATACTCTCTCCATTGTTCTGAACTAGTATATTCTTTTTTAGTGAGGATTTATTAAATAATATACAATTCTACAAGTATATTATATGTAATTTGAACTCAGTGAGGCTTCTACCTTTCATTTAAGTGCTGTGTCCTCTCAGAGTATAGACAATCACAGCTCTCCACAATTTCCTGTTCTTGACAACATTTAATAATTTTTTTTTTTTTTTTTTTTATTTCTCCTAAACTCTGTTCTGTCATCCATTTACTTAAGCTCACTAAGTATGATATGCATTGTTTTCCTCTGTCCGTCCTGCCTTCAATTTGCCCTATGCGTATTATATTTTTCAAGCCCCCTTTCCTTATGTGCCCTACAAATTTTAACTATATTTTCCTGATGTTAAGTATAAGTTTCCTTTTTGTTTCCATTTTCGCTAAAACTTTGTCATTGTTCACATAACTGGTCTTTGATATCCTCAACATCCTTCTGTAGAATCACATTTTTGTTTCTTCAAGTCTCTTCTTCATCTTTGAGGATTGTCTAGCACTCACTGCCATACAGAAAGACAGTTATCACATAACAGTTTAGTCAGTCAGTTAAGTGCCATACGTGATACACGCTTGGGTGATCATGTCTCGAAAGAGACATGACTGACTGGGCAGAAGATTATCCCACAGTAGGTTGCCATTGCTTTCTGTGGTAGACTGGTTGCCGACCAAGGCTATAGAACCCAATCTGTCCTGCTATTTAACCCATAACTGGAAGGAATAGACGGATTAATACCTTTCCCAAGGGTATTTGCGCGTAAGTGAATACAATGGATTCAACGGGAATTCAAACTCGGCTCCCCGGTTTCTCGTTCCGAGCCGATATCCACTGGACCACAATGCACATCCATCTACACAGTTTAGTACCTTTCCTTTCTTTTTTTTTTTTTTTTTTAGCAAAATTTTTCTTTTTCTTAATACTCTGCTTAATTTTTGGAATGCATCTTTTGATATCCCAACACACTTTCAAATTTCAGTGTCACACTTTCCGTCCTCCGTTAAAACATTTTCTAGATATTTAAATTTTTGTACTTATTTGATTTTGGTATCTCCAATTTGCAGTTTGCACTTTGGACTCATCTTTTTCCTAATAATCATTCATTCTGTTTTCATGCAGTTGATGTTTAATCCTTTCTTCTCGCTTTCTTTCATTACCTTCTGTTAGAATTTCATAGTTTTCTTCTCATCAATACTGTCTCATATGCATATCTTATGATGTTAAGATTACAGCCTCTAATAATTAATCCTGGTAGGACTTCTAATTCTCTCAGAAACATCTCACTGTATTTGGTTTTTTGCTTCTCCTCCTGGGCTTCTCCATGTTCATATTCTTCTTGAGTGTTCTTGAAACCAAGTGTTGGTTGCTACCTGGTTATTTGCTATGCACCATTGAACCCATTTTTCTCTACATTCATTACAGGTTCCTAGTCAAAATTTGCCAAGTATTTCACTATCCTTCTTGTTCCCTACTTTGGCATTGAGGTATCCTATGACAGTTGCAATTTTCATTGATCTTTGGCATTGTCTAGTATGAAGTAGAACTTTTCAATTTCTTCTTCTGTACTTACTTCCGAAATATTGATATTTAACCTGCTCGTTTGTTGTTGTTTTTTTAGAGATTACGTGTCATTAAACTTTTTTGGCAATAAATTTACTCTGTTTAGGCTAACTTTAACTTTAATGATACCTGATCTCTGAGCCCAAATCACATTTAATATATTTGTAAAGTTGTATACTATTTAATTGTTATCATTAATTTCATCAGTACATAAATTTCACTGATTAGAAACCTGAAGTAGGCCAGTGGATATTACAGCTGAAACATTATGATAACAAAAAAGATGTGGACATTAGTCTGAATGTAACTAATAATTCATTTCATAAATCTAGGTAGGATTTAATGGAGTTGTTATGAGGTTATTATATACTTGCTCGCACATTCTTGATATTTTGTATTCAAAGAAAATTGCAAACAAGAAAGAACAAAGCATTGATATTTTTGGAAATGCAAGCACCACAAAACATTTAATTTTAACAAAAACTTAATTCTTTTTTATATGGTTATATAGATTTCTTTTAACCTAAGCAGAAATAAGAAAACTGTACAATATGAAGTCACCTATGAACACCAACACTGTTGTAGTTTTATTAAATGCAAAACAGTAGTTTTAGATTGAAACATAGAAACTCAAGAAATAAAAACAAACTTGTTAAAGAAAACAATATTTAATGAAAAAAAGTGTTTTTTGTAAAGCACTTTAGAATTATGTTTAAAATAGAGATTCTTACTTCCAGATTGTGTTCCCCTTGTGTTCTTAAATTTTTTCAATTTCTCCACCAATTTTAAATTGTCATCTAGTTTTTTTTTTGTTTTTTTTTTTCTTCACCATTTAGCCCAGAATGAGAAATCAAAGAGCCAAGTTCAAATTCCAGTCAAATTTGTTTTATTCCTTTATGCATAAATACTGTTGGGGAAAGGTATTAATCCATCTCTTCTTCCTCCAGCTAAGGGTTGTATAGCAGAACAGATTGGATTCTATAGCATTGGTTGGAAACCTACTATAAGAAAATCTTCTGCCTGGTCAGTATGTTTCTTTTGGGACATGATAGCCCAAGCATTTATCATGTGCAGCAATTAGCTAATTGACTATTACAATAGTAATTTCAATTTGAGCATATAAATTATATATCTATATTTTCTATATATTCTATCATGCAACATTCTATGACTCATACTTTTTAAATATCTCATTAAATTAATATTCTCAAATTAGATTGAAACTGAAGCAGTACTTTTTGTGAACTGTTAATTTGTGATCAACTGTTATAGTTGCATATATTGGTATTCTATTTGATACTGAGAGGATTCTTTCCAAATTTAGAAGTTCCTCTCTTAACTGAAATTCCTCCGTTAAATCGCAGTGCCTGCTATTTAAGAAATCCTGATTTAAAGTTAAGTGTGGGGTGTAATGATTATTGACAAAGAAAGCTGGGGCTGTTGTTTTCACTTTGCACTCATGCCTTTGGAAAAGGCATGAACCCAACTATTCCTTCAACAGTTATAGGTAACAGTCTTGTGACACTCCTTATTTAAATATGTTTAGAATTAATATTTATTAAGTGATATTTTTATTTTTAGCATTGTTTATATATATATATATATATATATATATATATATATAATGTTCAACCAATACAAGGCCTAAGTGTCACTCAAGGTAGATGGTTACTGAGTGGTATTGTATGAGCATAAGAAAAGGCAAGAAGTACAGTTAGTATAAAAAAGATATTGGTTTCTCTTAGACTTAAAGAAAACAAGAGTGTAAGTATCAGGAAAATATCTTGCCATGAGTTAGTTCCACAAAACAGCAGTCCTTAGGAGGAAGCTGTTCGAGTGAAATTTATTATTCATGGAATATGAAGGGAATGAGGATGATTCATTCATGTGTATGTGGTATGGTGAGTCTTAGCTGCAAAGATCAGGGTTAGTGGAATCAAGAAATGTAATACATCAGAAGACTTGCCATGGAAATGGTGATAGATTAAATAGAGACGTGCAACGTTTTATCTGTGGGAAAGGGGTTGTAAAGTAGAATCTAATTCATCACCTGCAAGGCCATGCAGATACTATTGTTAAGATAGGCAAATGAGGACTGTGCAGCTCCAGCTCAGATATGGCAGCAATACTTCATTTTTTGTCTAACATGGCTTTTGTAAAAATCCAGTATAGCAGTGGGAGTTAGATACTTACCGGAGCAGTACAATGAACTGACCACTTTTTCAGCACCTTTTAACAATAGATTGTATGCATGTTCCACTTGAAGCTTGGAGTGAGATTGTCTCAATAGACATTCAAGCCAAGGAGCCTTTTTGAGAGAAGACCCATCTATCCTTTGTTTTGCCTTACAAACTTTATTGTTCCGGGTCTGTTCAGTGATGGTAGAACTTTTTTCCTTTTTCTTTTTTTTTTCTTTTTGTTATATTGATGATTTCTTCAACAATGCAATAAGTCATCAATTTTTTTTCTTGTATTCTCTAACCTGTTGTTTCTTAGTGGTTTTATTTCTTTACTTGGGGTAAAATGGTTAAGTCAAAAATTTTAAATCTAACATGACTTTGCAATTTTCTTGCTTTCTACAAAAAAACCATGATTCAAGTTAATCTGAAATTAACAAACTATTCTACATCTTAGAAAACCTCTTCTTTGTTTTGCCTTAAAAACTTTATTGTTTAGCCAACTGAGTTATTAACACTTTTTCAATTTCATCTATACAGAACAAGAACCATTATTCAATCAGTCACCATGATACATGCTTGGGTGATCATATCTCTTTCGATCCATGACTGACTAGGTAAAGGATTATCCCACAGTAGGTTGCCATTACTTTCTGTGGTAGACCGGTTGCTAACCAAGGCTATAGAATCCACTTTGTCCTGCTATTTAACCCATAGCGGGATGGAAAAGAGATGGATTAATACCTTTCCCAAGGGTATTTGAACATAAGTGAATTCAACTGGAATTTGAATTCAGCTCTCTGATTTCTCATTCCAAGCAGATATCCATTACTCCACAACACACATCATTGTTAACTAGACTATATTCTGTACCACTAAAAAATACATCAACATTTCAATTTTGGACTGTTATATTATCTACATAAGTGATCTACATCTCTACAATTAACTGTTGTTGCATTTAATATAGATTTCTGCTTTAGAAATTATTAAAAGAAAAACTATATAAAGAAAGCTAACTAAAAATAAAAAAGCAATGTATTAGCAGCCTGGCTTCTCCAACTTAAGAATCATTATGTTATAGTAACATAAGCCTTAATCAGATCAGGCTGTTTAACCAATATTTACAGATGCATTCTGTAATTTTGAATTTATTTGTTTTAACTCATTTCTTTTATGTTGTTTCTTTTGTTTTAGGTAACAAGGAGTAAAAATATGCTGCTCTCAAATTATGAAACTGTCCAGTTTGCATGACTTGGATATTATTAAATTTGCTGATGCAAAACACTCATTGATTCACCTCACTAATACAATTACACTACAAGCAATTGTTCACTTATCTGCTTATAAACACACTAAGAAACTCTATTTTTGTGAATAATATTGAAAAAATAAAATGCAATGCTTTTGACATTAAAGCTTTTTACTTGTATTTTTTTGTATCAAACTTTCCTTGTTTTCTTAGTTAAAGTACATTTGGTTTTTGTATCGTTATAACAGCTTTGATGTTTTTGGAAACACTTTATGGATCAATAATACCTATTTAAAAAATAAAAATCACAACAGTTACCTAAGTATAACAGGAATTAAATTATAACATTAAATTTATTAAGTTTTAATTGCTTTGTTGATAAAAACTTAGAAAATTTCTTTATTTTAATGGAACAATTTTTCTATAATATATTTGATAAAATTCCTAATTCCAACTGCAGAACACTGTCTTTTCATATACATTTGTTTTCTTCCACTCCTACATCAACATAAATCATTGTGCAGTTGTGGGAATTCTTGTGTTGAGAAAAGACAGCCAGTGTGTCAGGTTAACCTAACAGAAAAGTGCAGTTAATTCTGACATAACTGCACATTTTGTGTTCAGAAAGGATTTATGGATTCTGTTTAACTCACATGATTCAATGCAGAAACAAGTTGGAGAATTACCAACTGAAGGAAGTTGTACATTACGGATCAGTGATGGATGCTTATTTTACAAGCATGATAAATGTTTCGAGATATCAAAAAGCCAGTGAAGGGAAAAATCAAGCTTTTCTTTTTTGTTGAGAATCAATACAAATCTTCTATCTACCTGTTCTTGTAAGAGGTAATATCCAATGTAATTGCACATGAAGCATTGTAGGTTTTTCTTATTAAAAGTAACATTCAAGTACAATTATAAACTGTTGTCATCACTACAAACAAATATTGCCTATTATATCATCACACACTGCAGCTATATACTGGCTATCTTGTTAGACATTTGATTACTTTTTGCTGGGTGTTAACACTGATAACACTGTTAACACTTTTTTCTTAATCATTGCAAGATGAAGCATGAAGCATTCCAGTTCATTTGATGGATTGTTCAGAAAACATTTCAGGAAATGTTCCAGCCACAGAATTAATTTCTTTCTTGTTTCCAAAGAGATCAATTCTTCTACAACTTTCCTTTTATCTTTCCATATGCAAACAGTGAAATGGGGAAAGGATACAAACTAATTAATACTAACTAATTAATAAAGCTGTGCATTGCAGACTTGTTGTTCTTTCCTGTCCACTCTCTCTACCACCATTACGACCCAATTTTGGTAAAGGAAAGCAAAACTTCAGATCTCAACTTTGTTGCCATTATTATGTCAGAGGTCTTTATTTTGTCAAGTGGCTATTTTAGCATCTCTGGACGTAGTGGTGGCAATGGTCCCTCCCTTTTACTTCTGTTGTTACTTTCTTTAATAGAGTTACCAAGAGAGATAATTGGAGCATTAGTTAGGGGTGGATAAATTCTTTTGTTCCATGTCATTGTTTTGTGCCTGTTATTCTCTCTTTATAATGTATGATTGCTCTTGAATATTCACTACTAAGGAGCCTGATGAACATTAAGTGGATTTTTTTTAATATATTGCATCATGCTTAGGGAAAAAAATTACAAGGATAAGCAAATAGCAATATCCTTAACATCTGTACATATTTTTAATCATAAAAATCCATTGGTTTATTCTCAAGGTTGTTAATGTATGTCACAATTCTTTAGAGTTAGTGCTGCATTTGAGGTAATTGTGGGAGAGTGGTTAACTCAAGTGCTCACTCATTTCGCTTATCATCTTGTGAGGATTTCTGACAATATGATTGTGCAGCTGTAAATTCTTACCTTCCCCAAGAAGGCTTACAGCCACATCATGTTGAATCATGGGTTTCTGTATGATCACCAAAGTTAAGCAACAATGAGCCTGGTCCTTACTTAGATGGGTGACTACTTGGGGATACCTGGTGCTGTAAGCTTGGATGTGTGGGTGGTGTAATGGATGACAGCTCAGAATTGTTAATTGGAGAGCTGAATTCAAATTCATGTTGGGTTTGTTATATTCACTTACACTTAAATCCCCTTTTAAAAAATATGAATCCACCTCTTCTGTCCTCAGCTATGGGTTAATTAGTAAAACTTGCATCATTATATTCAAAAATGAATCCACCAACCAACCTTTCCCACTGGTATTACTTTGAACAACTGCAGCAAGTATTTGAACTAAACTCATTGATTCCCTTGACACTCCACCAACTCTACTTTTATGTATTATTAAGTAAGAAACAGACAGAAAAATCTTTATAAATTCATATGCTATTTATTAATTCCATCAAGCATTTTGGATGTCAATGTGGAGTTGTTTTTGAATGCAGTGTTTTGTTTTCATTGTCTATAAATATCTTGTTTATTTTATGGTGTTAGTGTGTATGTATTCATTTTTAAATTGTTTTTTCATTGGTTGTGTAGACAACACATGTATACCTAGTGTCATCTGTTTATTTATAAATGCAATTGTAATGATTTCAAAATTGAATATATTGGTAGATTTTAATTCTATGATAAATAAGACATGGTAGAAGGGAATGTGTAATTATAGATTACATAATCTACAAATGACTGAAACTTAAATAATCACATTTTACAAACATTCTTATTCTGTAAGATCAAATTTCATCCATATTTACAACTCATGAAATACATATGGTCTGATGATTGCTTAAGGTATGTGTGTGTGTGGGGGAAATTTTGCTTTTGTCAATATTTTATGCATTTTGTCCTTTGAGGGACTTAACCATAGAATGAAACATTGGTTAAGATAAGTTTTTCTTTTGTCATTATTCATATTGTCCTTTTACAGATATACTCTATCTGAAATTTTACACACATATACTGGTAGACAGAATGTTCATTACATTTTATGTTGAGTTTCTTTTGATGTCAAATCAGTTTGAAATTGGAAATAAAAGTGGGTTCAGAGTTACGGCTATGAAATAGAATTTACAATCATGTGGCAAAGATAACTTGGAAGTTTAAAGGCATCTGAACACTGGGATTGAAACAAATTGCATTACAAACTCTATACTGACAATAATGCAAACTCCATACTATTTCTGGACTTAGTCTTTCCTTAAAAGGACGGCTTAGTTGAAAGTACTGGTACATACCATTTAATTTACAGATTTCCATCTAAAATAAATCTGACTAATTTGACAGCAGAAGAAACCTACTGAAAATCTTTTGTAGACATTTTCTGTCTCTGTTCTATTTAATGGAACGTGCAATCAATGGGTACTGGAAGTTTCTCAGTCTGCCAAACAAAGGATTAAAAATAATTCTCATGATCATTTGGTTAAGTTTTGTGAATTGGGTTCAGCTTGGAACTTTTAATCACTCCACATTTACTTTTTTCTCTGTGTGTGCATATATATATATATATATAGTGTATCGAGGCAGCAGATAATTTTCTAAACATATACTGTTAAATATAAGAGGCAATGAATGTCTATTATGTTTAATCATGAAACATTATATTTTGGCTTTAATTTCAGGTGCAAATAAAGACAAAAATTCTCCAACATTTGGATAATCCTTTATTAAGTTGGTTCTAAGCTTTCAGCTCACATGAGCCATCTTCAGAGAGGTTACATGGGCATTAACATAAAAACATCCACCATCAGCGACGATTTTATCTTGTGTTAACATGAAACTTTGCTCGGCAACGATAATGGTTACCAAAAATAACAAACACAGTTTGCAAATTTGTAATGCGGTTCTATAACGTTACACCGCGTGAAAGCTCGAAATGATAACAGAACCATATATTTAAATGCAATGTAATGTGTTATGACCAGATTTAAACATGATTTTATTAAGTGTGGGTTGTTTGGATTTAATGTAGATGGCCTCCGATATCTGAAGGTTCTTTTTACTGTGTGTATGAGTGAGGATTATTGTGTTGCTGACTAAAATCTGTCTGATATTACCTACATTGCTATGTTTTTCTAAGAAATGTTGTTTAATTGTACTTTGATCGGAAAGCTTAGAACCAGCTTAATAAAGGGTTATCCAAATGTTGGAGAAATTTTTGTCTTTATTTTCACCTGAAATTAAAGCCAAAATACAATGTTTAGAACAGCTCATGATTAAACATAATAAACATTCATTGTCTCTTACATTTAACAGTATATGTTAAAAAATATATGCACCTGATGATTGCATAGTACATGATGCTCCAAGTTGTGCTATAGATGTAGGATGTGTATATTTATTAATATATACTTAATAGCTGTGTTTACATTGAGCACTGTTCTATTAACACCAGAAAAATATGTATGTGTACATGCATATATATATATATATATATATATATATATATATGGTGCAATGGGTAAATTATCACAATTTTATATTTTCATTTTTGCACATGCATGTTGTTTTTGATTTTTGTCAATGGCACAATATAGTAGGGTCAGTTTCTTCACAAACATATAGATAGACTATTATACATTCCAGCATTCAAAATATTCCACACACATACATTTAATCATTAGCGATTGCTTCAATACACATGACACATATCTAAGCTATAAAAACTAACCCCAAATCATAACATACCAATATTCTATCTTAATGTTTTTTCATTTTTCTCTTGGTCTCTGAAGAAGTTTTAATAAAAGTTGAACATGTTAGATTGAAATACATTCCCTGTTTGTTCTTTTTTTCTTTATTCTATCATCTTGTCAGATTCAGATCTATATATTACATTCAACTCATACTTTAGTATATATATATATATATATATATATATATATATACTAAACAGTTATAGGTCAGATTTGAATTGGACCAGTAAACAATTGCATTAGAGAGTGCTCAATACATGTTTGAAGGAAAATGAAGCTTTAATATGTAGAGCTTTTAGATATTTAAGTTAGGGAGATAAGTCAGTTATGCTACCGTGGTTTCAATTAAATTGCCTGAATAATCTGAAATGGTTAAAACCATTTGAATGTACTGTTATTAATCCAACAGGTTTGTATTACTTTAAATGTTATTTCTAGTGGATACTTGTATTTGAGTAAGCACTAAGTTTATTCATTAAACAATATATCTATTTATTTTCGGACCAGTCTGGATATTGAAAAAACTTATTAAAGAAAAATTTGTACTCTTCAACACGAATCGATCCTGCATTTCTCAGGGCTATGTGTGCCATTGTTTAGCCCAATGTGCTTGGCAACAAATGGACAAATGGTCAGTCAGTCAATTTCCTGCAAAATTTATCCTGTTCTAGAAGTTTTTTTTTCATACATGCATATAGTTTTGTATCCAGATGTAAACAAATATACCATTCAATAAATATATGGAACATCTACTCAAATACAATATGCACCAAAAATAACATTTAAAGTGATACAAATCTGTCAGAATTTTTAAAACCATTTTTAAAATTCTCTTTGTTTATTTATATATATATTTGTCAATCAAGTGTGATGAGTATGTCACCACAAGATCAAAATACATGATGGTGACACATCCCACCAATCACCACACTTGACCAATGAATAGTTTACTTTTCACCCCTTTACCATTTAGGATACTAATTTTATAGGACCCAGAAAAATTCTTCTCTTCCTGTTTTTTTGATTGAATTAAACCATTTGTAATTTGTGGACTAAAGAGATGGATACCAAAAACTTACCTATCGAAATAAATTATAGCTGATGTGTTAAGTCTTTCTTTTTATATATATATATATATATATATATATATATATATATACACACATACGCACACACACACTTTCATTAAAGATTACTGTTAAAGCGCATAAAGGAAGAAAAAAAACGCTCAAGATTAATGTTGCTATTTTTATTTGTTATTAAGTGTCAATAAAAACTGATTACATAAGTAAGCATTTTAAGCTCTTGTAATACATCATTTCTTAGAATCAGAAAGAGATGATTGAAATTTTTTTATAGCACATGACGTGGAAAGGAGGCTTGGAAAATTTAATACTTGCAGGATATGCTGAAGACAAGAGGGACAGAGGAAAACAGCAAATAAGCTACCTAATGAGCTTGTGTAAAAGGTTAGCAGTACAGAACTTAGACAAACATTGCTAAGAGCTACAGGTGACAGAATGTTGTAGAGAACTTTGATCACCTACATACTGAAGAGACACAGCACATAGATGAAGAATAATGTATTTTAACATAGTTATTACATGTTTATATCATATTTGCTGTACTTTTTCACTTATGAAACTAAAAATAGATTTAAGAAAAAAAAAGTTGATATCTAAAGTATCTTGACGTTTTATATACAAGTTGCAACACATGATATTTCTTTATGCACTTTTTCTATGGCAATGTGTTCAGAGATGTATGTTGTGGTTTAATGGAATGAGAAATCTGAGAGCCAAATTTGAATTTCAGTCGATTTTGTTTCATTAACTTATGTTCAAATACTCTTGGGAAAGGTATTAATCCATCACTGTTCCCTCCAGGTATGGGTTGAATAATAAGACAGATTGGGTTCTATAGCTTTGATTGACAACTAGTCTACTACAGAAAGTAATGGCAACCTGCTGCAGGAAAATCTTCTGCCTAGTCAGTCATGTCTCTTTCAAAGCATGATTGCCTAAACAAATATGTATAGCAATTAACTGTTATGTTCATATCATAATTTATACAGATTGACCATTACTAACCTGTCTACCTTTTAATGTTGATATCATTTTAGCTTGTGTGATTTCAAATTTCTACAACCTGATATTAATAATCACAAACTGCTTTCATTTGCTAAACTACTTGTCTTGGAATTTGCTAAATGAGGAATGAAGATAACATCAAAAGATGAATGACTCTTTCTTTTAAGTGTCAAAGAAATAATGAATTTTTATATAACTTTAACCACCTATAGCAGAATCACTAATCTGTAATTCTCACAGATACTGAATTATGAACTTAATTACAACTTGGTTTAAGATTAGTGATTCTTCTGTATACATCATAACTATATCTATCTATCTATCTTAGCCTGTTCATATCTATCTTTTCCTCTCTCCCCCCCCCCCAAAAAAAAAGAAATATACTTATGGAAAAATAACACTCTGAATATACATTTCAGTTTTACTCAAGATAAAATATAGCTGGATTATAATAAATAAGAACATATCCTGATTAATGGGTACAGGTTCTTCAATAAGATTTGTATCAACAATACCAGACTTTTTATATGATGTATATTCTTCTTGGGCATTAATGGTGTCTGTCTGTCTCTCTCTCTTTTTTTAATTGGTTAAAAAAGATGACTGATGAAATTCAGTTTCAGCTTTTGAAGGAGTATTGAGTAGTTATCTATACCACCAAAAAATGTTTTCAACAAAATGATATAGAAAGAAAGCAAATATATGAAAGGTTAAAATTTTATGAAATATTTATTCTATAAAATAGGAATGGAATAATGAATGTTTGCTTGTGAAAAAAAATATATATTTCATTAACAAGAGAGTCTAATCTAAGTTGTTTTTTTTTTATTTTTTATTTTTTTTTATGATGGATGCTCTCCTAAAATACATTATTCAATGCCTCTTGCACCTCCTGATACAATAAAGCCAGAATTGTAGGTGATCTAACTGAACCAATTGAGTCTTGTCCCATCACATCTTATGTATTGTGTGGTCTGCTACAAGTGGCAAACTGAATCTAAAAATATTGTTTGCCAGGAAACAAAGTGGGTCCACTTGCAAGTACAATGATTTCATTTAATTTTTTTAATAATGAATAATTAGAATTTTTGTGGAAAAGTGTATTTCTTAATAATTATTGTGTACTGTAATTGTAAATAGCCAAATGTAAATGCAAGGTGTTGTTTTTTTTAACTTGGTTGATATTTTTAAATACTTTACTGCACAATTAAACATTAACAGATAGTTCAAAAGCATATTGATTGAGCATAGACAATTTTGAGATATTTTTGGTTTGGTTTATTTTGTTTATACATCATATCAAACTCAGTGGATTATATAATGCTGACAAAATTTTTAGGATAGGTAAATAGAATATGTATTTGTATGAAATCAGTTTATAGATCAGATTTCATTGAGGTATTTTTGTAAAGCAGGTTTTTGTCAAGAGTCAAATGTATTGCTGATAATATTTCATTTTTTCAAAAATTTATTTGTATACTTTTGTCATGTTTTGACCCCAGTTTGGGTGTTAACTATTTGCCCATAGCTGGGACCCTAACAGGTGCTACCACCTCAGACCTGGATGGACCTGGGAACAACAGCAATTAAGAGGTGGTTCCATGTTCTTGAAAATGTCCTAATCAAAAGCCTTGTTGCTATTTGTAGTTTATCGTCATACCTAAAGCATGAGAAGTTATCATTTCAAGAGTTTTATTTATGTAGACTATTGGAATCATATTTTTCTCACTCATGCATTTTTGACTGATTTATTTTTTATGTAAAGTTTGAAAGCCATTGGTAAAACATTTAGAAATCTGATTGCATTCTCTTATATTTGTGTCTTATAATATATAGAGATATTTGTTACTTACTTTCACCCTGTTATCTTTGTCCAGTGCATTGTGGTACAGTGGATATCGGCTTGGAACGAGAAACCGGGGAGCCGAGTTCAAATTCCAGTTGGATTCATTGTATTCACTTACACGCAAATACCCTTGGGAAAGGTATTAATCCATCTCTTCCTTCCAATTATGGGTTAAATAGCAGGACAGATTGGGTTCTATAGCCTTGGTCAGCAACCAGTCTACTGCAGAAAGCAATGGCAACCTACTGTGGGATAATCTTCTGCCCAGTCAGAGACATGATCGCCCAAGCGTGTATCATGTATGGCACTTAACTGACTGAATTAAAATCAAATTTCTGATTTTCATGAAAATTTTAGAATTTTGTTTCTTTCTGATGTGAATTACTTTGTAGATATTCTTCTTACTAGACCACTTTTTTTTTCCTCAGGGTAAACTCAAGACAAGCCTTTTTTTTTTTTTTTTTCAATTGATAAAATTTTATCTTGCATAATATATAAGGATCACCACTATACTTAAGTATAGTGGTGATCCCTATAAAATTATTAATCAATGTTCTTATTCTAACACCACAGTAGCAAACACAATATATTATATAATATTTTAGAAACACATTCTCAGCAATACTTGTAACATCAGTCATTCCACTAAAAGGTCCTGGATAGGATCTGTGAAAATGATGTGATAGAATAAATGAATGAATTCAGTAGTTCAAAAAATCTCTTGTAATGATCATTAATAAATTTTGATGGCTTCTAATCATCTTGAAATTAGTGTGGATATTTTCCTCATCTTTTCAAACATTTATTTTTTTTAAACTCTCAGTTTAAGTAGTTATTGATTTTCCTTTTGTTTGATTTTAAAATTGAAGTGAATGCTGATCCTGTTTTATTTGAAAACAAGAAGATTAATATATTTATATTTCAAAGTTAGCATGCTGAAATGTATGGGCATAGTTAATTTTTTTTATGTCTATCATGATTTTGCAAATGCATTCTTCAAAGAAAAATATACACTCTATTTGTCTCATAAGTTATCCTTGAATCTCTTTAAAATATGTATCAGAAAATCAGTTTTCATATTAACCTGAAATATGCTCTTTGATTGGTTATTCAGTATAGTTTGAAAAAAAAAATCATAACTTCACTGACTGATGTTTGCTTTTAGATGTTTACTTATTATTTTAAGAAAAAAAATGTCTCTACATTTTTAAATCTAAAATTGAGTGCATGTAATGAAAATTACTTCTATTTATTTGGGAAAATGTTTATTTTTGAGGAAATAAAAGTAGAATCCTAGTTCATTTTCCAGAAAATAAGTTGTAAAAAAAAAAGAAGCATGTATTTAAAAAAAAAAATAATGTAAAATAGCTTTAACTTAATGATTCTATTTAAAATGTATGTATAATGCCAAAGTGGAACCTGACATTACAACATAAGATGTTCAGTTTATGATATAAATATTATGTCAAATCATTTGTGTCTGTATCATTGTTTGTCCTTACATATGCTCATCAAAAAAAAAAGTGGATATCATCATAGTTTTATTACTACAAATGTTATTGTATTAAATTTTAAGATAATAATGTTGGATTGAAAATAGATCCATTAATTCTTTAGAAACAGTTCTCTCACTCACTCACTCACACACACACACACACACACACGCGCACACAAGATGCGATGGATAAATTGTCATCTGAATTATGCAAAAAAATATAGATATCATTGACATCTCATTTTAAGATATATATTTACCAAATTTACACAAAAGTATCTTGAAATACTAATGAATAAATTTATTCAATAAAATTGCCATCGGCTTTAGCCTTAGCCTCCAGACAATTCAGAATATTCTGGATCTTTTCTGGATGATCTCCTTGTTTAAGTTGGTGAATGCTACCATAATCCATGCCTTCAGTTCATCTTTAGCATTACAAGGAGTTTTGTTGTTCTCATGCTCAACTATGCCCGGCACATAATAATCAGGGGGGCTTCAGTCTTGGGAATTAGGGGCCTGATTTAAGAAGTGGTACAGAAATTGTATGACAGGTATGAATGGGTTCTCTTGCCTTTCTGACTTGGTTTGGCCAAGTCTTGTTGCCAGACAAAAGCTTTTCCAGTAGCCACCCTCTTGACCTAGCGCAACACTACCTTCTCAAGGCCCTTGATATAGGCCCCACATTGAGTCTAAGACCTTGTGGGAAGGTGAATGTAGTCATAATATCATCACTAGTGATAACTCCAAACACCTTTGTAATCATCATTAAACTCCTCTAACACTCTACTGAATTCTCTTCACTGTCCTCAGATTGCCACCCACACTGAAATGTTCATATTGAAGCTTCCAGTGTAAATGCCAATCAATACAGCATGTCATTATCAAAGTAAATTGTGCCATAATGCTCTTTTTCTCATAGACGGTGGCCAACTGATCATACTATATTCTGCAGTCAGCAAAATGAAAAACAAACAATGCACAGGCACAAAATAGAAAATATAAAATGACAATAATTTAGCCATTGCACCCTGTATGTGTGTGTCTGTGTGAATATATATATATATATATATATATATATATATATATAGCCTTTGTACTTTGCCCCTGAAGATGATCTTTAAAGAGGTTGAAGGTACTTGGGTTAAGAAAAACTACAGCACCTTTCTTGATGAATTTCGTCATAACTGCTGATGAAACAACTGGAAAGGATCAATATAAAAACAAGTGGACACAATATGTTTATATTTTTCAATTAAACATGTTTGAATGAAGATATATATATATATATATATATATATATATATATATATATATATATATTAATCATTCCACTCCAAGCATGGCAGGACTGCCATTAGTATGCAGGGGAGTTGCAGTGAGAGAAAAGAGTGGGTATTGAAGAAAGAACAAAAGATGAACAAGATTCAAGAAGGTAGAAGGTGCATTTAAATTTTTGGCGATTGTAGCTACAGGGAAACCTGCAAACGGAAGGGAGTTCTACAGGTGGAAAGTGAGAGAAATGACAGTTATTTCATTATTTCAACATTAAGTGTAGGACTTTGATGCAAATATAGTAGCACATTTAAATTCTCTTGGATGGGCCACCAGGAAAAAACTTGTTAGACCAGTTGTCATGAAAATATTTGTAGAAAAAACAAAGGAAAGCCACATTGCAGATCCTTCTTTGGATTTTGTTGAGAGACTTGAGATCAATAGCAGGTGATGCAACTATAGATCCCATATACCAAGAGACTTGCACAGTAAAACATTTTATGGTAGATGTGTCAAATTTACCTCTATCCATAAACACCTTTACAATGTGAACAACCTTAAAGAACTTTTTAAAAAGTTAATGAAAAAACATTTTTAACTACCTGAGAAAAACTAAATTATACACTAAAATTTAATCCAAATAACTTCAACTATAGGTGAACTACACAACTATTCTTCAATTATATTTTACAAAATTTAAACTTACTAAGATATTACTGAATAAAAACCCAATTTTCAGCATTAAATGAACCAAGGGGGATGATATACTGGTAAACTAAACCAAATCAACGTCTTGTGAAGATTGCTGTTTAAACTTCTTTAATAATAAAGAAATTGAATGTAGAATAAGCTGTAACAGAGGTAGTTTCATTCAACAACTCAAGTTGCTACAAATCCAAAAAATTAATTAAATATCTCAATTAATATTCTTAAATATTCTCATCAAGACTTTCATATGGATGGCATTAAAAATATCTAAACTATCAGCTGCATATATCTGTTTTCTTAGACAAATGATTAAAAATGTCTTTGGGTGAATGAAGTTTGTAGGTTTTGGCAAAGACCTTTCTTTGAATCCCATGAACTGGCTGTATAGAATCCCAAAGAACAGTACAAAATAACAGAAACCACATCACTTAAGGACTTTTAATAACAGCAATACCTGAAATGAATATTAAGTGTAACTTGAAGAGAAAATAATGACATAACCTCTAGGAATTTAAATGCAAAGTCAATTCCCATCTCTTATCTACTTAACTCCAGCCTTTTCTACATCACCCCATGTATCTTATTCTTTTCTTTTCTCTCTACCTTCACAACTGTCTTCACTTCTGTGTTTAAATCCTTCTCTTGCTCTTTCTCTTTCATCCCCTGTAGCTGTTTCGTCTTTGTCTTCACTCTCCTCCTACCTAAAACTTTAACTCTCTTATGTAGCTCCCTGCACATTAGTAGTGGTACCGCCTTGCTTGGGGTGAAATAATTTTTTAAAAAATAATAATAATAATTAAAGTTTTGACATTTCACACTACTTCAAATAAAATGTTATAAAGAAATCTCTTCCCCCCCCCCTCAGTATTTTCCAGAAAAATTGTTTTATAAAAAGATATTATTCATTTCAACCAAAAGTAACACTGACTTCTTCGTCAATGAAAGCTAAATGTTTCCTTTTAAGGAATTTTCTAATAAAACTATTACCATAAAGACAATCCAAAAATTGTGCTTGCTTTTAAGTGGCATTTCTTACTCCATCCCCATTGTGAAGCTGAATTGTTACTTTCCTGCATTGACTAAGTTTTTTTTTATATCAACCACTTAAGTCAAACCATATCCCATTAGGATAAGAGCTAATAAATCTTACCCTTCGTATCACAAGTTACACAAACAACTATTCTAAAATAGAGTGCAGTAAATGTCCATATTTCTATCTTTTAATCTGTGTGTAATTACTGCTAAAATAGTTGCTCACTTTTATCAAATAATGAAATGTCTGATTCACACTTTTATGTTCAACTATTATCCATTCATCTTTGCTTATCTTCTCATAATGTGCATTTATGTTAGGAGTTGGGTTATTTTAGTCTTAGATAGTTGCTGGATCAATAGAAATTAGTTGTTGCATATTTACTACTGACAATTTGTACACAAAGTAAATCATATCTTTAATAGTACTGAAAACAACATAGTTTTCCTTATGAAATATATTTGTCATCTTTATTGATGCACTTGTCTGATTTGATCTACTAACTCTTGCATTTTAACGTCCTAATTGTTGCGATAGGATGTGCAGTGTGGTGTAATGGATAATTGCTTGGAATGAGAAATTGGAAAGAAATTCAAATATCAGTCATGTTTATTACATTCACTTATGGCGCAAATACTCTTGGGAAAGGTACAAGTCTATCTTTTCTCTCCCCAGCTATGGGTTGAACAGCAGGGTAGACTGGGTCCTTTAATATTTGTTGGTAGCCTGTCTACTGCAGTAAGAAACTAACCAACTGCAAGAAAATCTGTCTAGTCAGTCATAAATCGAAAGATACATAATCCCCAAAGAGTGTATCATGAATAGCACTTAACTGATTGACTGAATTATTGAGGTTGGGCTGGTCAAAGCTAAATACTTGTTTAATATATCCAGTCCTTTTCAAGAAGGAAAAGTTTTGTCTTTTTTTTCTTTTTTTCTCTCCCTCCACCCCAATAACTGATCAACTTTCATTCAAACATTTACCACATGTATATGAAGTTGAACTAAGCTACCTTGTGACATTGTATTGATAATTGACTGATCATGTGTACTGTACTGTAGTTAAAAATGTATTTTCTGTTAGAACTCTAGTCACTAAAAAAACTCTGTCACTGATCTTGCTGGCATCCATACCCTGAACTTTGCAATCACTCAGCCTCTCACACAAATGCTGGATTTCCTCACACACTTCTCCAGTATCCCTGAAAGACACACTTCCCTGCTAGATCTCTGTTTTACTTCTATCCCTGACTTCTGCTATGCCATGCTGCTCTTTCCTCTTGGCAAATCTGATCATGCTGTGGTTTCTGTTAATATCTCTCTCTCCACTCCCTCTCCTCCAAGGAACCACCTACCAGCAGAATATCTTACTGCTATCAAAAAGCAAACTGTGAGTTGTTTCACAATTTTCTTTGTGACATTCTTTGGAACAAAGTGTTTAGTCTCCCTGTTGAAGACTGTGCCTCCTGAAGTCTCTTCCTGGGTAAAAGCAGAGATCGATGCTTACATTCCAGCCAGGAAGTTCCAACATAAACCTCACTCATCTTCTTGGTTCTCTCCTGCTTGCTCAGCTGTCATTGCCCACAGGAATCACTTGTTTTTATCAGAGCAATGTGTCTGACTCTAACAGGCGCCTTTTTGTCTCTGCTCATATTGAATGCAAGAGGATCCTAAATGATGCTAAGCTGTTGTTTGCTGATAGAATGAAGCAGCATATAGCAGACTCCAAATTTAGTTTCAAAGACTAATGGTGGCTCATAAATAAATTTGAGGTCCTTACAATGGACAAGGTTGAGTATTTTGCTTGCAAATTCTCCAACTTCCCATTTGACTCATCTGGAGTATCCACACCTGACTTTCCACCTAGAACTCTACTAATTGACATATACATAACCCCCTCTCTGGTCTCTAACCTAATTTCTAAGCTTGACCCCCACCCCTTAAGGCAAGCAGAGGTAACGGAATCCCAGTCATCATCCTAAAGAAATGTGATCCTGATCTCTCCCCTGTCCTATCTGCTCTCAATGAGAACGGTAAAGCTTGAGCTGTTGCCCTGGATACCTTCAAAACATTTCGCAGGGTTTGGCATCCTGGCCTTCTTCGTAAGCTACAGGGCCCATGTTATAAATGGGCACTTATTCAGTCTAATTCAATCATTCCTGTCAAATCGCATAATGAAGGTTATATTGAACGGGCATGCTTCCAGGTCTTATCATATGAATGCGGGTGTCCCTCAAGGCTCTATTCTAGGTCCTACACTTTTCCTGATCTTCATGAATGATCTTGATGTAATCAGTTTACAAGTAGGCATCTATGCTGATGACACCATCAATTACTCTTATCTCAATAAGAAATCTTCTGAGGTTGACAAAGTAAACCTTGCTACTGCTTTTGAAAAAGATCTCTAATCTGTGGTGGACTAGGGCAAAAAATGGCTCATAAATTTTAATGCTTCCAAAATGAAGCTGCTCTCTTTTAACCACCATAGACTAACTCTCTTACTTCTTGTCAGCATGGATTACGCTAGTCTCCTAGAAAGCAATACAGTGCACCTCTTCAGTCTCACTCTCTCAGCTGACCTCAAGTGGAACAACAACATTGAATCAATAGTCACTGCTACTGCTAGGAAGGTTAGATCACTGTGTTGAGCCAAGAAGTTTTTTTCTCGTCAGAATCTATCTTGCACATATACAAATGTACCGTTCATCTGTGCATTGAATACTGTTATCATATCTGATCAGGCACTCCTGCTATTTATCGCGGGGTTCTCAACAAAATTCAAAGAAGGATCTCTAATGTAATCAATCTTGATTTGGCAGCTCAACTTTAGTCACTTTCTCACTGATAGAATATGGCTTCTCTCTACAAATATTTTCATGGTTTCTGCTCTGACAATCTTATGCACCTGGTGCCTCTCTACATGCATTTACTCAGGCTACTAAATTGGCAACTAGGTCCCACCCTTTTATAGTCAAATGCAACTGCCACTTCTACTTAATCAGTTTCTTTTCCTGCCTGTAGAACTCTTTTCCATATACTTGCTTCCCTGATAGCTACAATCTCCAAAAGTTTAAGTGCAACATCAATTGTCATTTTTTATCTTTTTTATCCCTCATCTTTCTCTTATCCTTTCCCCACCACCCCCTGTATCTTGTTCTTCTTTCTTGCTCTACTCTCATGTAACACCCTGTGCACCAGTATTTCCATCATTATCTTATCCTGTCTCCAACACCTTCTGTATCTTGTTCCTCTTTCATCTCTCTCTACTCTCATGTAACCCTCCTATGCACCAGTGGCAGTACTGCTTTGCTTGGGGTGAAATAATCAATTTTTTTTAATACCACTTATTTGTATCTTATAAAAAAAATTAATCCATTCATCATAATTTACTTTTGACTCATTTGTAATTCACTGACATAAAGTCACAACAAATTCAGTCAGTCAGTTAAGTGCCATACATGATATGCACTTGAGCAATCATGTTTTTTTTTGAGTTATGACTGACTAGGCAGATTTTCCTGCAGTAGGTTGCCATTACTTTCTGAGGTAGACTGGTGGCCAACTAAGGCTATAGAACACAATCTGTCCTGCTATTCAACCCATAGCTGGTAGAGAAAAAACAGATTAATATCTTTCCCAAGGGTATTTTCACATAAGTGAATGCAACAAATTCAACTGGAATATAAACTCGGCTCTCCAATTCTCGTTCCAAGCTGATATCTATTACACCAGAACGCACATCCTCCCTTAAGTTAAATGAGCTCAATGCTTTGTGTTTTGCAAGTAGACATCTATTTGCAATAGGAAAAGTTTGCATGCATGTGTGTGATCCTTATAGCAGTTTCAGCTGATGAATATTCATGTGTTATACCTGTATTTAAATAGGCAAATAGTTTGCTATCAGCAGCTGTTCAGAGAATCTGGTGAGTGGCTACAATCTACAGTGAACCATGCATTCCGAAATTTATGTTGTTGGAATGAGTTACTTTTCTTTTTCTAATAGTGTTTTGCTTCAAATTTACAATAAGCTATACTTCAAATTTTTAAACATTTCAGTAATTATAAAATTATTACATGACCTGTATATTTATTTTTAGTATTTTCAATTTTGAGTGTCCTAAGGATAAATAATGAAAATTTATCTAGTGACTTGAAAATTGTTTACCATAGAATAATTTTGTTAGTAACTTTTGCCATCATAACTGTTGTAATCTAAGAAGAAACCATTTAGCTTTATTCAAACAAGAGTTCCATTGACAAACTAGCAACTTATAGAAGTTGCTAGTTTGTTAATGGAACTTTTCTACAATTAGACTCCAGTTTTTATAAGTATTATCAGTAAGCAGAGGTGGCAGTGAGTGTAGTCACCACGACATTCTCGGCCACTGGCTAAGAACAGTGCTTGCTGTTATTAAGATTAGGTTAAATTGTTTTATTTAAAATATCTTATAAGTACTGGGGTTATCTTTTAATAGATGTGGAACATCATGCAACGTGAGAAGGCTGGGTTATGTCTTCACTTTGCTTAGGCAAAATATTGCTGCCAGTCAAATTTTTATCATTTAACCTGTTATAGGCTTGGGGGGGTGGTGACTGCAAGTCTCTTAGTGAAACTCTACTTTCACTTCCATTTTGTGGGAGTACATGTGCATAATTAGGGTCAGCTTCAACTCGCTCAACCATGTCTACCAGTGGTTCAAACTTTCTTTGGTATGCATGACATCTCTTCAAAACACTTCTGGGTTGAGACAACCATGAAGGGAGCAAATGCCCATCTGTGGTTCTCTGTTGTTGCAACACTCTTATATGGGGTTTTATTAGTAGTTGTACACAGCATGCTCTAGATGCAATGAAGAGGCTGGAGGAGTACCATCCCTCACATGGAGATCTGGAGACCTCATGAACGCAGAGCCAGGAATATGGTTCACTAAATTATCCCATTGTAACATTCTACTAGACAGTTTCTATGTGGATTATAATTAGTTGAACAACTTCTAACCACACCTTGCTTATTCAAAAATGTAGTGAGTTCTTTAGAAAGAAATGACTGGCCTCTGTCAGAATGAACTTATACCAGTATCCCATATAAGTAGACATTTGCAAACAGTCAATAACTGTTTGAGAGGTCAAGTCCTTGATGTGAAATACAAGCAGAAATCTGCTAAATTCGTTGATTATAGTTAGCATATAGTGATTTTTATTATTTCTTTGTAGGGGGGCCTTTAAAATCAATCTTAAATCTCTCAAAGAGATGCGTAGCCTTTATTACATGACTTTCATTCTTGAAATGAAATTGGGATTTTATTTCACAGCACACAAGACAGGTTTTTGTCTTTTTTTTTATGTCTTCTATTGAATAAAGATTTTTACTTTGTACAAAATAGGCCATACTTAATATTCCAAGTGACACAAGGAATCATGAATCTCTAATTTGTTTGGATTAGTGGCTGAGTCGTGTGTTCAAGATAATGTATCTGCAGTGGAGTTTTGCTTCCCTGATTGATAAATGATACAAAAAGATAGCAAGAAAGTTTAAGTCACCATTTTGCAATCTTTTCATTTTTTTTATTTTTCCTGCTCTTCCATCAAACATAAATGATACAGATTTTTTATCTATTATTAGTTGAAGATGCTTTCCCAGCAACTAATGCTGCCCCTTACACAAAGACTCTACGATAGTGTACACTTCTTTTTCGTGAGATGAATGTTTACATTCGATGACTGTTAATGTCCTAGAAGAAAAAAAAAGACAATGGTTCTGCCATTTTGGCTGAACATTGTGGCATTGGCTTGTTCTGATTTGTCAGTTTCAACAACAAAAGGTATATTATTTTCAGTAGTAAAGACCGCAGCATTTTTGAAGTCTTGCTTAATATTTTTTAAAGCCTTAACAGCAGATTAGTCTAGTGCAAATTTTCAAGTGGATGTATTTTCTGGGAAAATTGGTATGCCCACTTAGAGTAATGGGAGAACAAACTAATTGCTCAGTATACAAGTTTTGTTAATTGAGACAGGTCAATTTAGGAGAGGTTGTAAACGCTCTGGATCATGTTTTATCATATCACCTGAAATGGTGTAACCCAGAAGATTAATAGAATTTTGTTAGAATATACTTTTATCCTGACTGAAGGGTAAATTAAGATGTTTGGCAACTTCCATAAATTTACCTAAATTTTTGTTTTACTCAGATTGAGTTTGTTTCTATATAGCTATATTGTCAAAGTAAGCATAAGTATTTTTATCCCTAATTATTTGGTCAATAACACTTTGAAAAGACGCAGCTTCATTTATAACCCCAAAAGAGACCCGGCAGAACTGTTAAAGTCTGCTATTTGCTTCAAAAGCTGTAAAAGGTTTACCTTGTTCTTTTATCAGAATTTGGTTGTAGGCACTGTGAAGATCAACTGAACTAAACACTCAGTACTTTGATATCTTTTCTATGAAATCATTGATGTTAGGTAGATGATAAGCATTTTGCATAGTAAATCTATTAACAACTTGAGAACAGTCAACCACTAAGCATTTTTTTTTTTATTTTGACTACCACTAACTAATACTTGTGCTCTCCACAGAGATAAACTAGGTTCCACAATCCCTTCAGCTAACATCTGTTTTACTTCAGAGTTAATAAATTTAGTATCAGCTTCAGAATATCTCCTTGAATTGATAGCTATATGCTTACAATTGGGAGTGAGATTATTGAAAAACATTGGATAGGGAGCTGCATACTGGGTGAAGAGGAGGGATGTCTGGTTCTACTAAAAGAAATTTTCACTTTACAATGTAGGCTCAGAATGTCATGCCTGATTATTATATCGGCACATGTTATCAAGAATAATTAGTTGTATTTTCTTGTATTGTGATTGCCAATGATAACATCTACTATGTACGGTCCTGCTACTTTAGACTGTAAATTGGTAACTGCCATTGAGATAACTTTGTTAGAAGCCAGAGGTTTCCACCTATACCTTTTCATTAGTGAATGATTTAGAAAACTCTAGGAGCTATCAGTATCAAGTAGTGCATTCATTGCTTTGCCCTTTATTCTGGCTGGTAGAACAGTTTTCAACAAATTAAGGGGTATGGTTGCCAATGCATTCAAAATTGCTGAAGAAATAGACTCAGAAGATTTGGGTTTAGTCCTACAGATTTTTGCATAGTGTCTGACCTTATCACAAGAATCGCATATAACTCACTGGTTGGGCACTGTGCATGGGGATATTTTCTGAAGCACTTAGCCCCTAAAGCAGCTGCAATGATGATTTGGTTAGAAAAGGTACTGTTAGCAATAGTATCGGAGGCAGCTGCATTAACAGTGTAGTCAAACTTTGTATAAGTGTTAGATTCTTTTTTAGTTACCTCTAAGGAATATGCCTGTTTTGCTCTCCTGTATATGTTGGCGAATGTAGCTGGAATATATTCCATTAAAAAGGGTGCCTCTGAGGGGTTCATTTTTGCACTCCTTGGCAGTGTGAGACCAAAAATTGCAGTTTTGTTTTTAGATTTTTGACATGCTGATCTAAGCTTTCATTTCAGTCTTGTTTACAGTTGGAGACAAAATGTTGTGCAATTACCTTGTTCTTAGATTTAATGTAAAGCTTTCTAAGCATTTCCACAGCTGTCTCATAAGAGGTTGATTCTTGAACATTTGTAAATTGCTGGGAACAGAAAGTTATGGTCCTGGTTATGGCAGTAAACTGCATCCTGCAACAAGGCCTCTGATTGGGAGGTTGTGAGGAGAACCACATCTTAATTGCTGTTGTTCGCAGGTTCACCCTGACCCAGAGTGGTAGCACCTGTTAGGGTTCCCGTTATGGACAAATAGTAAACCCCCAAACTGGAGTCAAAACACTATGAAAGTATAAGAATAGACTTTTATAGAAATATATACATAAAAATAGACTTTATATACATTTTTGAAGGAAAAATATTACCAACAATACATTTTTGAAGGAAAACAATATTGCCGTAATATATTTTTGAAGGAAAAAAAATTATTACCAACAATACATTTTTGAATACAAAACTAGAAGACATCTTAAGTTTGCTAAAATAAATGAAAAAAAAAACCTTTTTATTCAAATCTGACTAAATCAATCTTACTATAACCAAGTATTAAAAAAATACCTTTAAACACCACCTTTTTGGCATTAAATAACCCACAGAGGTTGATATGCTGTTAAACTAAACTCGAGCCCAAGAAAGTTAATAAGTACATATAAACTGGTTGTACCTTCAGGGTCAATAGCATCAATAAAGCTAGAAAAAGTTTCAAACCAATGGCAGCGTCACTCACATTAGAAACTTGAAAACAACAGGGTTTTAGTTATCTTTTCATACTTGATGTTGAATGAAATTGAGTTAAGAAGAAAGCGTTTACCTTTATTTAGTATAAAACATTGCTAGGTTGTTAACTGAACTCTTCTATGATTATACTATGGTTTTTATAGCTTGTGTTAGAGTAATATCAGTAAGTGAAGGTAGCAGTGAGTGTAGAATAAGTCACCACAACAATTTTGTGAAGTGTGCCATTTTGACTTCATTGATACTATAAAATAACTACATAAAAACAAACAAAAGCCTACATGCTTTCAAACAATATCTTGTGTCTCTCCAACTCAATCCCAATTGGGAAGCAAATTTTTACTTTTCTGCAACATTTTCTATATTGAAAATTTTATTTACTTAACTAATTCACTTTTTCTTTTTTCCATTTTAGGTAAGCATACTTATGGAACAATTTATTCTGAAATGGCTGATATTTTCATCTCGGATTTCCTACTTATGGAAAGACTTTAATAGAAAAGATGGGTTTGTCTTTAAAAACATTTTTATTTATTATTGGCTTATTATATAAAATAACCTTTACACATTTTATCAAAAGAAATGATAAGACTATGATTTTAATTTTCTAAAAGCAATTTTAATGCCAGCATTAATTTTAAAAAAATATTTTGCTGTATTTTACCATTTAAGTTTTTTAAAAAAGGAACAAACGTTTTTTTTTCTTTCTATGCTTCTGTTTTTCTCCCCCCCCCCCCCCCAAAAAAAAAAATCCTTTAAAATAGATCCTTCACTGTAAAATGAGAATTTGAATTAATTCTTCTGATTTTTTTTTTTTTTTTTTTTTTTTTTTTTGGGACAATTGGACTTCATGTTCTTGATTCTATCATGTTTCGTTTGATCCATTCTTCAATTATTGTCAGGTTTATAATGAGTTTATAAAAAACTGTTGGAGATTTATTCCTTCAGAAATGATAACAAAAAAATGATTATATATATATATATAAGCATTTCTAAAGAAATACATTTTCCCATCTGACAAAAAATGAAGAATAAATTGACTTGAAACATTGTGATATAACACTCAAGAACATAAAATCATCTGAACAAAATCTGGAATCTTTGGTAGGCAGAATTATGGGAGGGTGTCAAAAAATTTCTCAACCTGACCAAGAAGAGAGTCCAAAATAAATTCTTTTCATTACCCACTCCAAAAAGTATTTCACTTTTTGATTTCGATTTTATATCATCTGTAAATTTGTTTTTGTCTTATTCTCTGTTGTTTCAGATAAAATGTTGATTATTTAAGGGAAAAGGCCTTTATTTGACTTGAGTTTGTATTTGAAAATTTTTTATTAAAAATTTACTGCAAAAATAACATAATGTTATCATGGAATTTTGATTTTTCATGAATTTGGAGTTGATAATATTCTAAGATTATTAAATAACTGAATTTTCAAAAAAAAAAAATTTTTTTTATCATTTAAATTATAGGTTCTACCTACATCTTCAAAAATAGTATAACTTTGAATATATGAAATGTCATTAAATTTCTGAGGAAGATTGTTATTATTAGTTCAAGATTTGTATTTGAAAAAAAATTAATCAAATAGTTCAATCAGTAAGCTTAGTGTAAAAATGGAAGCACTAAGAAAAAGAAAAGCACATGAGGTTTAAGGCTTTTACATCTAAACATGAAAAATATCTGATGAGTCAATAGTCTACAAGGTAAATTTTGCTTCTTGTGGCTTAGTTTCATTGCCAGTAATGAGTTCAATTTCTGAGCTAAGTATTGGGGAAAAATCTCTAGAGGATGATTAATTGGGAAAATAAAGGTGTTGAGTTGAAATACTGATAAAGGATATTGGATGTGATAGGACAAGAACAGCATAAAGCCTTGAGCCAAATATGAGGTGAAAAAAGTAAATGCCTCCTATTTATTTCCATTGAAACTACAACAAATCAATCAGTCAGTTGAGTGCCATATGTGATACACGCTTGGGCGATCATGTCTTGACAGAGACATGATTGACTGGGCAGAAGATTATCCCGCAGTAGGTTGCCATTGCTTTCTGCGGTAGACTGGTTGCTGACCAAGGCTATAGGACCCAATCTGTCCTATTATTTAACCCATAACTGGAAGGAATAGGTGGATTAATACCTTTCCCAAGGGTACTTGCACGTAAGTGAATGCAATGAATTCAGCTTGAATTCGAACTCGGCTCCCTGATTTCTCGTTCCAAGCTGATATCCAATGCACCACAATGCACTACAACAAATACAGGGAAAAAAATAACGCCATTGTTCTGGGCAACTTTTCACCTACAAAACATTTTTGCCAACACTTAACAAGAGGCTGTGCTGAGCTGTCTTGAACATGGCTTGTTACACGCATCACTGTTTCTAATGCGGAAAGTATTACCAACTTCCTAACAGTGTTTACATCCACTGTTTGGTTTCTGTAAAAGTTCAAGTGTCAATGGGTGCAATTTTTTCTGAATGAAGGAATTCATTGAAATACTTCTCCTTCATATACACTTTCATGTTAGAGAATATATTATCAGGTTGCTGCTATGCTTCAACAAGGTAAAGAAATTGAGTACTTGGCAGGAAAATAAAACCTTTACTACCAGATGACTAACACCCACTTACTAAAATAGGAGGCATTACTTTCAGAATTACCCTCATAAGAAGTTCTATTCAAGACTCCCTCAAGGTCATTGGATATGAATTATAACATTTTGCTAGGGAACAATATTGTGATGAAAGTAATGGTTAGTTTAAAATAATTATTGAATAGAAACTATGTGAAAGGCTGGATAAAATATTTTGGTGAAATTTATAATTTCTGTCTCTTTTCAACCTCAGGATAATTCTCAGCATTACTTTGTTCATTTAGAGTTGTTTCCTGTTATGATTGGTCATACTACAGTTTAACCTTGTTATGTACAGTCACTGTTAATTCAGACCTTTTTATATTTGTTTTATTAGGCAATTAAAAATCTGTTTACAATGAAATTTGACCTCTTTATGCTTAGTCATATTTATTGGGTTTAGTTATTGATTCTATTTACCTTGAAAGACTTAACTGAACATTTTATTTGACATCTGTTACAGTCACAAAAAAGTTGATGCTATAAGGATAACCTCATTGTGTAATCTAGTTTTGTTTATCAAACTTAAAATTTTCTTATTGGTAAATTATTCCTTTCTCTATATTTAAAATCTAATAGAAGAGACTGACTCTTTTTTTATTTAAAATTTATAACCTTCACATGTTAGCATTATTTCTTTGGTTCTCTTTAGATGTAGTGTGCAAGGGTTTTTAAAAAAAAATTCTGCAAATCAAGATGGTAAACAGAAATACTAGTTAATATGGCAAATAGGAGGGTAAATAAAATAAAAAAAAGTAAAGCAAATTTCCATAAAATGCCTTTTTCTCTCCTCCCTGACAAAGAACAAATGCATATGTCACTTTTTGACATAATCTCTTTGCATGGCAATGCACTCCTGGCATAATTGAACGAGCTTCTTCATCCCTTCTGAAAAGAAGCATTTTTGCTTTATCATGAAGCCACATCTGCACCACTTGCTTGTTTGGGCACCAAACACATACAGACTTTATGTGACCCCCCCCCCCCCCAAATTTATCATACACTATGGTTTGTGAAGTTTCATTATTGATGTCCATATTTGCTGCCACTTATACTAACGTGATTCATCTGTCTACCTTGATCAAGGTATTAACCCTCAAGATGTACTTTTTCATGCATGATGTTGATAGGTAGATCAAGGCCACCCATTCACAGTTAGGTTAACCAAATGCAGACAACAATTCTACTCCTGCAGCTTCTTCTCTCGCACTTCCCGCCTGTGGAACTCGCTCCCATATTCTTGCTTTCCTAATGGCTACAACCTCCAAGAATTTAAATACAATGTCAATACTCATCTATTAACCACTGGATTCTAGCTCTCTCCCACCCCGTATATCCTTCCCTTTTCCTCCACCAATGTAACTGTCATCACACCTGCATTCTCAGTTTTCTATTGCTCTTTTCTAACTGGTCTGTACTCCTCACTCTCTTCTAATTAATCTTTTTACATTTATGTAGCCCCCCCACACATCAGTGGCATTTCCGCCTTGCTCGGGGTGAAATGATTAAAAAAAAAAAAAAAGAAAAGTCGGCATTCATCTATTACACTTGTTTTTCTATTTGTATACCTTTCATAGATTTATACTGTGTGCTCTAGTGATGGATTTCCACAGGTTTGATTACTTCTTCCAAAAAAAAAGTACACTCTGGTACTTTGTTAGTTGATGGTATAATTACTCAATAGAGATTCCATATATCTGATCTTTTGCTCCCTGCCACTCAACTGAACAATGGGATGCTGTGTGCGACTAGCTACCCTTCATCCAATGCGCACGTGTGGTGTCACACATCAGTGCTTCCAAGTTTTTTTTTTACCTCATAATTTCAAAATTACTTTTACTTTTAGATTTACCCTCATAAATGTATTTTATTACATGCATAATAGTGTTGCCTATCGTATAACTGTTTTAATGTTTGGAATATACTTTTGCCATTGTGGGTAATATCAGATGTTGTTATTTTTGGTTGTCCATATTTCTGCTCTCTTATAAGTCACTTGTAAATTTGAGTAGACATTTATCATATATGGCTAAGGAAAACCAAAAATGTAGTATAATACATTTTGTATATTACAAGACTGTTGACATTGGCTTCTATGGTAATTGGGGAGTGGGCCTTGTATAAATTAGAATCACCTGGGAATGAGTCAATTAGTTTTATATATTTATTTGTATTTCTATCCTCTCCCATGAAAAATAGTTGAAACCTTACCTATATGTTAGTTAAGTGCCATGCATGATACATGCTTGGGCGATCATGTCTCGAAAGAGACATGACTGACTGGGCAGAAGATTATCTCGCAGTAGGTTGCCATTGCTTTCTGCGGTAGATTGGTTGCCAGCCAAGGCTATAGAACCCAATGTGTCCTGCTATTTAACCCATAACTGGAAGGAAGAGACGGATTAATACCTTTCCCAGGGGTATTTGTGCAGAAGTCAATACAATGGATTCAACTGGAATTTGAACTCAGCTCCGCGATTTCTCGTTTCGAGCCGATATCTACTGCACCACAACGCACATCCAATGCACATACCTATATGTACTGGGTTCAAATGCAGTTGGTCCCCTCTCCAACTGCCAAATTTTACTGTATCTCTTTTATATTAGAGTGCTTGAAAATTTTGACGTCTTACGAATTTTATCTGTAATAATTACCAAAGTGTTAATCTGAAAACTTGTCCTTAAATATTCTTGTCAGATCAAGATTTGTAAATGGATGCTATGGATGGTGCTAAAGTCATTCAGAAATATTTAAACTCTAAGCTGTATACAACTGCTTTCTCAGATCAATGGTTAAAAAATATTTTGAGCAAGTGAAACGAGTGGATTTTTTTTTTCAAAACCTCATAGACTATTGCTATAAAATCAAAGAACTGTACAGAAACCACATCACTTGAGGACTTTCAACAGGAACAACAACTAAAATGAATATCACATATAAATTGAAGAGAGAATAGATATATAATCTCGATGCTGATGTTCCACACTACTTCAAACAAAAAGTTAGGAAAGAAGCTCTTTCTCTCTCCCCCTCCCCCCAATACTGGAAAGAGCAATAACATACTGAACTTGAAACCTATTTTTGTGAAAAGTTATTTTAATAGAAAAAATTATAAATTCCAACTGATGAAAGTAACACTGGCTTCTCAGTTAACAAATGTTGAATGTTTCCTTATCAGGAAATGGCTAATAAAACCATTCTTCTTCTATGTGCTGCATCCCTTCAGGACATAGGTGATCATGGCTCTCCATGACTTTCTTGTGTGTCTCTTAGCAGTTTCTCTCTTTTTGCTCAGGCAAGTTCTGCCATCCATTAACACAAATTCATCAAGTACGAGGCTTGCTGATTTCCCTTATATTTTTATTTTCTATATGCCCCATGAGGGTTTAGTTTTCCAAGCTCTCTTTTCTCATATGTCCAAGGAATTTCAGATGCCTTTTCCTGATTTTAAGTATGTGTTCTTTCTGTTACGGGGGGGTTTTTTTTTTTTAAGAATTCCTTATTGCTTACTTGCTCCATCCATGAAATTTTTGGTATCCTTCTGTAGAACTGCATTTCTGTTATCTAATTTTTTTCCTCATCCATTGAGAAATTGTCCAAGATTCACTACTATGTAAGAGGATATATATCACGTAGCAATTCAACACTCTTTTCTTTGATTCTAATGAAATTTTTACCATTTTCCAGTACCTTAGCTTTTACCATTACTATTGTCAAAACTAATTTTTGGGTCTAGCAAATCATAAAAGTTATGACTAAAATAAATACTTGTAAATTTCATTTGCAGTGTTTTGTTTAGTGGCTAGAGACACAACTTCCTCAGAAATTATTTTTGATTGATTGATTGATTTGATTCTCTGGGTTTAATTTTATTTTCAAAATTGCCGAAGTCAAAAATAGAAGATGGCCCCATACTTCAAATTGTATTGGCTGTTTTTACTCAAGTACCATATAAATGGTCATTATTATGCTTTGATTTTTTTCTGTTTCTCTTATCATTGTAAATACAGTTAAGTGCTTATGTTTGATTGGTTGAATAGATACACTAGCCAGTTTCTAAATTCCTGTCATCTTCCACCTGATAACTAGTTAACCTAGTACAAGTCCTTTGATGTGTGAAGTTTTAGAATAAGTGTGTGATGTGATTTTGTAAAGAAATGTCTGCCAGTTTATTTTTGCCATCTATTATTTTTGGAAAACAGAAGCCATATTTTAGTGAGTATCTTTCAGCATGTTTGCATGAAAGGTGTGGGAGTATCATAACACTTTTTCTTTTTTTTTTTCTTTTTTTTTAAATAAAGCAGTATATATTATATAAATATGTTGGTAATATTTTTGCACATTATGTTTGTACTTTAGGTCTGGAATATATTTAATACATATAGATATCTGATATGTGCACATATTTTTATAGAATCATGTCCCTTTAGGATATAGATGATCATGGCTCTTCACAGGTTCTTTTCTTTTATTATCTCTGAATTTTCTTAACATTTGGGAGTGGGGATAGTGAAGTGGTTTCCTGGTGCCTTCTCACTTGTGGAACTCTCTTCCAGCCTCTTTATTCCCAGTTTGATTTTCAAAAATTTAAATGCAATGTCAATCATTATCTACTATCTTAATTCTTGTTCTTTTATTATGTTTCTCTCTCTCTCATATAATCTTTTGTTTTTTACTCATATTCTCTAATATTTGGTAATTCCTTGTTTCTTAATGGTTTTATTGACTTGCTTGGGGTGGAATAATTAATAAAAATATTCCTTACTAAATTAAAGATGCTATATGCTGGGAAATATGACATGTCACAAGGATAATGATTTGTTGGGGCAATATAATTTTTGTTTAATTATGTCATACACTTGATAAATTAAAAAAATAGTACCCTAACATTGTAAGATTTAACTTTCATGAACATTGAGTGAACTTAAATTCAAATCTCTTAAACAGTTTGTAATATCCACCTGATGATTGTGTAGTGCATGAAACTCATACCCCCCAACATAGGATAATATGTATATTTATTAATATATAATTAATAGCTCTGTTTATATTACATTGAATGTTGTCTTTTCAACACTTGAATAATGTTTTTACATCTGTGCATATACAGAACCTTGAATAAGTTCTCACTGTTTCCAACAGATGGTGTTCCCAGAATTGCATGTGTGTAGTTTCAGATGGTAACACATCTATAAGGAAGTACTATAAGCAAACTTGAAATTTAGTGTATGTCATTTTGCTTAAGTGTAAACAACTTTGTTTTTTATAGCATTAAACATGTTGGATTTCATGCCAAAGAAAGTACATTTGCAAGGAATTTTACTTCATTACTTTATTAAAAAAATTCTGCTGCTAAAGCACACAGAATTCTTGTTGAGACTTATGGCAACCATGCAGAGATTGGTTTAGACACTTCAAAAATGATTTTCATGTTGAAGATAAAGAACACTCTGGTTCACCAAAAAAGTTTGAAGACGAAGAATTGGAGGAAGTACTTTATGAAGACTCATGTTGTGTGCAAGCTGAACTTGCAGAATTATTAGTTGATCACAACAGTTTCAAAACTTTTGAAAGTATTAGGAATGGTTAATAAACAAGGACATTGGGTGCCATATGAGTTAAAGCCAAGAGACATTGAACGGCATCTTGTCACATGTAAACAATTGCTTCAATGGCAGAAAAGGAAAGGGGTTTTTTTTTCCATCATATCATGACCAGCAATGAAAAGTGGATACAATACGATAATCCTAAGCATAGAAAATCATGGAGTAGGCTCAGCCATGCATCAATATTGGCAGCAAAGCTAAATATCTATGGTTTGAAGCTTCTTCTCTGCATTTGGTGGGATCAGCTGGATATAGTTTATTATGAACTGCTCAAACTGACTGAAACCATTATGGAAGATCACTGCTGACAATAAATAATGCATTTGAGCTGAGAATTAAAAAAAAAAAATGGCCAGTATACAAGCAGAGAAACAAAGTGATTTTGCAGCATGACAATGCTCAGCCACATGTTGCAAAACAGGTAAAAATCAACTTAGAAACACTTAAATGGGAAGTCTTACACCACCCATCATATTCACTAGACATGGTACGATTTGATTATCACTTGTTCTGATTGGTGGTACCTGGCCTGGCTGAGCAGAACTTTCTGAACTTTATGAAGATGCCAAAAAATTGAGTTGATTCGTGGTTAGTCTCAAAAGATGTGTCATTTTTTCGACATGGAATTCAAATACTGCTAAAAAGATGGGAAAAAGTATCGGATAGTGATGGACAATATTTTCAGTGACATGTTTCTTTTCGTGAAATAAAACATTACTTTTTATGAAAAATCTGCAAGAACTTATTCAATATAATTTACGCGCTCTCACACACACACATACACACAAATTTTTTTTTAAGCATATATTGATAAATATAAGAGACACTGAATGTCCATTATGCTTAAACATGAGCTGTTCTAAACATCATATTTTGGCTTTAATTTCAGGTAAAAATGAAGACAAAAATTGTCCAACATTTGGACATTTTTTTTATGTTGCTTCAGATATTGGAGGCCATCTACATTAAATCAAAGCAACCCTCACTTAATTAAATCACATTTAAATCTGATCACAACACATTACATTTGCATTCTGTTAACATTTTAGTCTCTCACAAATGGTGTGACATCATAGAACCGCATTACAAATTTACAAACTGCACCTGCTATTCAGTTACTGTTATCATTGCGTACCAATGTTTTATGTTAACACAAGATAATATCGTTTTTGGTGGATGTCTTTATGTTAACGTACTTCTAACCTCTCTGAAGATGGCTCATGTGAGCCGAAAGCTTAGAACTAGCATAATAAAAAAAATGTCCAAATGTTGGACAATTTTTGTTTTCATTTTCATCTGAAATTAAAGGCAAAATACGATGTTTAGAATGACTCATGATTAAACATAATAGGCATTAACAATATCTGTTTAGAAAATTATCTGCTGCCTTAATACAATATATATATATATATATATATATATATATGCAACTATTGCAATAATCATATAAGCTAATAGATTATCTTGTAATATATAAAAGATCAATTATAATATATTGCACATATATTGATGGTAATAATAAAATGGTGCTCAATGTAATATTCCTTATCTATAGCACAACTCTTCGTTTCATGCACAATGCAATCTTCAGATGCTGAGTATAGACTGACCATTATGTAATTTAAATTTTAATAAAACTATCTGGTTACCTCAATGTTGACATTTTTATATATTATACTAGGATTACAGTTCTTTAATTATATTTGCCATTTAAAATAAATGGTATTTTTGTGTGTGTGTGTGTGTGTGTGTGTGTGTGTGTGTGTATATATATTTTTAGAGTTGTGAATAATGATCTTTTATATCAAAAATTGACATTGTTAATTATCAATTATTAATTAATCTAAATCAACATATTTAAGTAAATATTTATTTTTATGCCTACATGTAATCATCAATTCATTTCTGTTGCTTAATAAGCTAGGGTTAATTTAAGTGTTTGAAGATGATTAATTTTTCAACAAAACATAAATTACAACTATAATATTTCTCAAAAGATTTATATTTTGCTACAATATCTCAGGCAGTAATAGGGAAATTACCACCATTCTTTAATTGCAAGAAATATTTAGAGAGAGCAGTGCTTTTTTTGGTATTTTATATTGCTTAAAATCATTCAAAGATGATAAAAACAAAATTTTCAAAGATTTTCAGTAGAACCAAAATAAAGAGAGGACCTCTTTACTGGAATGTATGCTAGTTCAGTATATAACATTATCATTTATACATTAACCATTTAAGGGATAGATCATATCTTTTAAGCAGTTGCATTTATTTTTAAAATAACTTAATGTTGTCTTTGTTGGAAATACATTTATTTAATTGTTATTAAATAATAGCAGGATATAGGTTTATTGATGTCATTAATGCAGTTATTGCTGAACTTAACATTATTTTTGTTAAAAATCTTTTAGTGCTGCTGAATGGTTAAAGTGCTTATAAATTAAAGAAAATTCTTCAACATTTATTTTAACATTGATTAAAAGGTGGATTAAATCATGTTAAACTTGTGGGGGTTTCTATTAATTTTTACCCTTTTTTTTCTTTTTCTTTTTTTTTAAACACTCTAAATTTACTTTATGGTTGCTTAGTTCTAAAGCTTTTATATATTCAATTTATTATTTTTAAATATTATATATATATATATATATATATATATATACGTTGAATATATGGATCAGAATCCGACAAGATGAACATTCATTACACGTTAGACACAAGTTTTTCTTCTGCATTTAATATTCATATATTATTTTACACGTGACACATATCTGACCAACGAAACCATACTGCAATCAACATACTGTCTCTTAAATTTTTAAATCATTCGTCTTTAATGAATCTCTGAAGAAGCTTGTTAAAGTGAAACATGTTAGATTAGACACTTTTTCCTACTTGTTCTTTACTTATATAATTTGCAAAAATGTGTAAGAAAACAATTTAGTTAATTTAGAATTATGTTTATAATTTATATTAGAGCAAGCGCTGTAATGGTAAAGTAGCCACTAATGCAAGTTGACACCCAAACCAAGCCTATCATTTTGATTATTCTGTTATAGTTATAGTATATTTAATTAAAGTTTAGAGCGTTTTACTTTAAATTTTTTTCTCATTTGTTTTTTCTTTATTATTTTATAGCTCACTATAAGACTGTCTTTAAGATTATGATCTGGATGCTTCTCTGCCTCATAAGATTCATCTCTTGTTACCATTTATAAACAGTAATTAATTCAATGCAATGGTTCTCAATTAAATAAAATTGTCCAGAATTTTCTAATTTCAAATTGCCAATTAAGAAATTATTTCGTAATTATTCAATAATGTTTTTGACAATTTTTTCTGTTATAATATAGAACTGATTAGAAGCTGCTATATATTACAAAATTCCCATATTTAGGCTCTTATAAAATAAAATCATTTTCATAGATAATTTTTTTTTCATTTTTTTTCTTTTTTTTAATGCATTTTAACTTTTTTTTTTTTTTTTTTTTTAATTATAGGAATGAATACTGAAGGTAATTAACTCTTTTTCATTCACACAGCACTAAGTGTTCAGCTTCACAGGATTTATTTAATTCAGGATGGACAGTGTATTTAGTTACATATCAGTTTCGCCTTTTCTGTCTTTTTTGCCTGTTTCAAATTCCTTTCTTTTTCGAAACATTTTTCATCTTTTGATCACTTCCTTTCTTCTCACTCTCTCTCGCTTATCTCCATTGACTTGCTTACTCTTTCTTTGTCAATATCCTCATTTTTATTTCTCTTTTTTTTTTTTTTTTTTTTTGTACCTAGCACTCTCTGAAGATGTGGTTGTGTGTTGTGGTGCAGTGGATATCAGCTCAGAAATCAGAGTTGAATTCAAATTCCAGTTGAGTTCCTTGCATTCACTTATGTGCAAATACCCTTGGGGAAGGTATTAATCCACCTCTTCCCTCTAGTTATGGATTAAATAACAGGACATATTGGGTTCTATAGCCTTGGCTGGCAACCAGTCTACCATAGAAAGTAATGGCAACCTACTGCAGGATAATCTTCTTCCCAGTCAGTCATTTCTTTTGAGACATCCTAAGCATATATCATATATGGCACTTAACTTACTGACTCTCTGAAGTGGTACATCCATCTTCTAAATTTCTTTACTGTGCAAAAGGCAAGTAGTATTTGAATTTGAGTTGTTTAACTTGCTTGCGGTCTCTATAGGCCCAAAAATACCATGGATGGGGCATGTGAGTAATAAGAATATTAAAAGGAAATGGAAAGGAAGAGAATATTTACAATCAGAAAGGCAGTTGAAATTTCTAGAACACAATGTGGAAATAGGGCTTGTATAATTTGGCACTCAACAGACATGAAGATTAGAGAGACAGAAGGGAAGAGCAAGTAACCCACTTAATGATTTCACGTAAAGGGATGGCAGAATAGGGAAAGGGAAGGATAGTAAAAAGACAAATATTGCTAAGAACTACAAAAGATAGGAAGTTGTGGAGAGCCTATACACAAATAGAACATTTTCAAAAGTTTGATAAAAAGAGGAAATCCAGATTAATTCTTTAATTTTTTTTTTTATGCAATTAGTTTAAACTTTGTTCTTTGAAATCAAATTATAATTCAAGCTTTTGCTATTCTGATATAGACACCCCTCCCTGGAACTCACTTATCGGGTATTATAGTTGTTAAGATATCACTGATTTTTAGTATATCAAAGCTAATTTCTAATTCAGAAATTTATCACAACTATTCCCCTCTGACATATAAATAATTAACATTGTTTGATGTTTTGCACATTTCTTAATGTTTGCACAGTGGATGAAAGTAACTAAAACTTCGCATTTGTCTATATGCATACAAAGATATATACACAAATCTCAGTGATTTCCTTCACACACATACACACACACACACACACACACACACATATATATATATATATATGCTTACATTTTTTTTTCCACTTTTTTATGTCTCTCTTATCTTTCTATTCTGTCTCTCAATCTATTCAATGTTTGATCTTTGTCCTCCTTTTCATCCTTATAATGACTTTTCAATTTTATGCATGTTATCATTGCAGAGTTTTATTTGTGAGATATTCCATGAATTTGTTAACTATACTGAATTATTATTTTTGTTATTTGTTTTCTTTCTTTAATTAGTCAATTATTAGAGGATTCATATGAATATATAAACATGTTTAACATATGTAATGTTATCATGGTTACCCAGCATTGCCTGGACTAAAATGTTTTACAGGATTTACATTAGTATTAGTAATTTTAGGATAATTGATTTATTTTAATGTTGATTCTTCTGTGTGTCATGTTTGTAGCTCTTAGTAAGGTAGGTTTTGCACTGTTTTCCTCTATTCATCTTGCACTTTTTCTTCGTTATATGCCCTAGAGATTTCTACTTCTGATGTTAAGTATAAGTGTCTTTATTTTCTTTAACACTGTCATTGTTCACATGTTCAGTCCATGGTATTCTTAACATCCCTCTGGAGAACCACGTTTCTGTTGCTTCAAGTTTCTTCATCTTTGAGAAGGTAGTCTAGCATTTACTACCATATATAGAAATGACGTTACATAACAGTTCATTATTCTTTTCTTTGTTTGTAACAAAATTTTCCTGTTTCTTAATATTTTGCTTAGCACACCTTCCAAAAGCTATCTCAATATGCTTTCAAATTTCAGTGTTGCACTTTCTGTCCTCTGTTAAAAAACATTCCCAAACATTTAAATTTTTATATTGGCTTGATTTTGGTATCTCTGATTTGTAATTTTCATGTTGAGCTATTCCTTTTGCTAACAATTATACATTCTCTCTTCTTGCAATTTAGTCTCTTGTTTAGTCCCTTCTTACTTTCCTTCACTGTAAGAGTTTATTAGTTTCCTTTCTATATCTGCTATCAACACTGTGTCATATACATATCTAATTTTGTTAAGATTGTGGCCACTCATAATGAATCCTGATAGGGCTTATAATTCTCTCAGAATCATCTCACTGTATAGGTTAATTTTGGTGAAAAGACGAATCCTTGTCTTAATCCCCTTTCTTTTTTTTTTTTTTTGTATATGGATTCATTTTCTATCTGTATGTAAGTAGTTTGCTTCCAGTATAGGTTCTGCATTATTCTAATATCATTCTTAAATATGTCAAAGTTACCTTACAGTTCCTTGTGATTTATTATAAGCTTATCAGTTTATAAAACGTACATTAATTCGCATTTGTATAACTCTTTCTGATATCATTCTTAGCATAATGTTGATAGTAAAGTTGAAATATTGATTAATGGAATATAAAAAGACATAGTTGTTCATTAGTATTATTTTTAAAATAGTATTATTTTTACCTTTAACAATTTTTTTTCAGTATTTGTCTATATTTCTGAGATGAGGTAGTATTTACACTATTCATATTATTCAGACTATTGTGCTCATCTTTGTTGTCATTTTTACAATGTTTCAGCCATTTTACACTTCAACCTTCTTCAGGCGCTAGGAATTTTGAACCGAACCCTTTATTACAATCACTGGAGTATATTATTCTCATTTTTTGTGCAAAGCTACTTCTGGTATCATGAGTTATCTCCCTTTAATATAACTCTCCAAGTTATTTGTTCACCACTGCTGTAGCCTGGTATTGAACTCACAACTCTTTGGGTCAAGTCACTGGAACTAACCAATATCTATATCCACTGGAGCATACAACAGCTGAAACATTGTAAAAATGACAACAATGATGAGGACAATAGTTCGAATAATGTAAATAGTGAATTTTTTTTTTCTAATTTTATTTGAAGAGTGAAATATTTAACTTGAGCATAAACCTTCAATAGACTCAATAAATGATAATGAGATTAGCCATTTTCCAGGTAATTCCAGCAATATTCAACATTCATTAATCAAACAATTGAAATTTATTAAATTTTTCTTTTAAGAGTTTTTTTTAGGAAAAATATACTTCTCAAGTCCAGTTATCTTTCTTTCTAGTGTTAATGGGAGTTTTTTTCCTTACCTTTTGTTTAAGTTAGTGTGAAAAGTCAGCATCTTGATTATATCATTATTTTTGGTTCTAAATACATGTACTATCTGTTTTGTTTCTGCTATTGAAAGCCTTCAAGAGATAGAGTATTTATTATTTGGTAAAGTTCTCTAGTTCTGTACTAACAGTCCTTAAGATCTGATGAAGCATTGTCTTTGGAGGATTAATTCATTTGAAGATATTTTTAACCACTGATCTGAGAAAATGGTTGTATATAGTTTTTTTTTTTTTTTTTTTTTTTTTACAGTAAGGTTAACCCTGTACAAGATGGGAGTAAGGCTCACAGTAAAGAGTTACGTTAAGAGACAATTTCTACAGAAAGGAGGGAAAGGTAACTGTTAACCCTAAACTCGCACAAGTTAAGATTGCAGTGATTGGGGAAACATCCTCTCATGAATCAGTTCAACACAGCATGTGGTTCATGGGAAGAAGCTGTTTGGGTGGAATTCACTTCACAACAATGTTATTCAGGGGAATGTGGGTTGTTTGCTACAACATAAATGACATGGCGGATCCTAGGCATGTAGGTTAGACCTGGCAAAACCAAGGAATCTAATTGTATGAGCACTTCTATAGAAGTAGTGATAGAGCAGTAAGAGGCTTGCCACATCCTGTATGTGAGAGAGAGAGGTTGGAGGGTGGGAAATAATTCCTTACCCAAAGGGATTCAAAGGTACTTTTGAACTTTAACAAGACTGGAAAGTGAGGATTGGGCAGCTTCTGCACAAATATGACAACTTTTCAACCTGATCTGACTCTTGTAAAAGTAGAGGATATCATGAAGGTTCACACTCCGCCCTCATCTATTGAACAGGTGAAGAGGCTCATCCCTTGTTTCCTGTTTAGGATGCGGTTTCCGGTTTTCTCTTTTCCAAACTTTTCACTCTTTTATTTTTTTTCCAATTGGAGTAGATAGACTAAACTATCGCCCGGTTCACACTCCACCCACATCTATTGAACAGGTGAAGAGGCTCATCACTTGTTTCCTGTTTAGGATGTGGTTTCCGGTTTTCTCTTTTCCAATCTTTTCACTCTTTTATTTTTTTTTTCCCAATTGGAGTAGATAGACTAAACTATCGCCCGGTTCACACTCCACCCACATCTATTGAACAGGTGAAGAGGCTCATCACTTGTTTCCTGTTTAGGATGTGGTTTCCGGTTTTCTCTTTTCCAATCTTTTCACTCTTTTATTTTTTTTTCCCAATTGGAGTAGATAGACTAAAGTATCGTCCGGTTCACACTCCACCCACGTCTATTGAACAGGTGAAGAGGCTCATCCCTTGTTCCCTGTTTAGGATGTGCTTTCCGGCTTTCTCTTTTCCATTCTTTTTACCCTTACGTAGCCCCCTGCGCATCAGTGGCGTTATCGCCTTGCTTGGGGTGATATGATTAAAAAAAAAAAAAAAAAAAGTCCAGTGCTTGAGTGGTGCAGGGATCCAACCATTTTACCTGCATCTTTAGCAATGGATCGTATCTACTGTAGACAAGTTGGATGCTATGTGCATAATAACTATATGAGAGACTAGATCTAATGAGTACCCCCATATTAACTACCCACATTAAATATCTTTCACCACAAAAAACAATATTTTAAAGTGTGTATAAAATAACATGTATCTAAAATAAAAACATTTTAAATATTTTATACATTTTTTCATTTTTTTTTTTTTTTTTTTTTTTTTTTTTTGTAATGCTATCAGGCTCTGTGAAGAAGGTTTACATATATATCACATCTGGTACATAGATATTTGAATTTGAAATGTATCATTCTACAAAATAGTTGGATGTTACTAATGTTTACTTGTTTACCATACCGACAGAGGCTTACGGCCATATCACGTTGAATACACCGGTTCTCGCTCAATCACTAAAATTAAGCAACGTTGAGCCTGGTCAGTACTTAGATGGGTGACCGCTTGGGAATACCAGGTGCTGTAAGCGTATAGTGACGAAATGCGGTGTGGTACAGTGGATATCGGCTCAGAAAGAGAAATCGGTGAGCCGAGTTCGAATTCTAGTTGAATACCCTACATTCACTTAAGCACTGGTACCCTTGGTAAAGGTATTAATCCGTCCTCTCCCTCCAGTTATGGGTTAAATAACAGGGGACCTTGCCCTTAAAAAAAAAACAAATCCCAATGAATCTTGATTCTCGAAAAGAAAAAAGTATTACTAGACACAAAACTTATATAAAAACAACAATAAATTGTTGAAAGAAAAAGGTATTACCAGCAATAAAATAAATAAAATATTTAGTTGGCAATAAATGACCCACCGAGGTTGATATGCCATGAAAACAATACAACCAACCATACCGATAGCATTTAATTCTTGATAATGCTTGAGATGGTTGTAAGTGCTCTAACAAAAACAAAATATATATCATCCGCAGAAATGTTATTTTTAGTGGATACCTATTTTTGAGTAAGTGTTCTTTATTTTGTCTACCAGACTGAAAATTTTAGAAATCTTATTAAAGAAAAATACCCTCTAATATAAGTCAAATGTGTGTTTCTCTTTGAAGGAGAAGCTGTTGTTAGATTTAATGTGCTTGAACTAAGAAGAGTGTTGTGATTCAGCAAATACTTAAAATAAATTTCTGATCAGATATGGATATCCACTAAAAAAAACAATATTTAAAGTAATAAAATAACAAGTGAAAAATCTTCCATTTTTATATATATATATATATATATATATATATATATATTTATTTCTATGATGAGGTATTTTCATTACTTATATTGTTCAGACTATTGTCCTCATCATATTTACAATGTGTTGTATACCTACCTACAGGAAAGAGATATTCATATCCTCTTAATTACGTGGACACTATTAGAATAAAGTATAGTAGAGAGAGTGATTATATTGACTAGCAGTGTATCTACTTCACACAGCATGTGAGTCTTGTACTTGCTGATATACCATTATTTCCAACCTCCGTTTTGCTGTAAATTATATAATAATTTCTCCATTTCCTTAGTTGTTCTGAGTATTTTATGTACATGTACTTTGATGCTTCTAAATAAATAAATAATTTAATTTCACATTTTTATAGGAATTACTTTAAGTGTTGAAAATAATTTCTCAGTATAAAATTTGTTGCAACTATTTGAAAATCAAGAGATTTTATTAACATAAAATATAACATTAAACTTCAAGTGGGAATTTACAAAATAAATTAGTAAAGAAAAGTTTTAAAAATTACATAGTTTGGAACATCAAGAAATTTAAATAAAAGATTGTGTGCAGAATAATTGGTCATGGTTAATTGTAATTGGCAAAATACTGAACAAAAGGAATTGACAAAGTTCTCAGTAAACAATAATAAAAAGAACTAGGCAAAATAATACTAAACAAACAATCTATATGCAAATTAAAACTAGGCAATGCTATAGTAATAAAGCAAAAAGTTCACAAAGTAAGAATGGCATTTATATGCAAAAGGTATATAGTCAAGGAATTGTAATATTCTGTTTCAAGACAAGAAAAAACAAAAGACATATGGCAAATGAGACTGAGAATTGGTTCATTTTTATTGGTTAGCAAGAAAGCCCAGCATGCATCTGTAGGATTTGTCTATGAATTTGGTGCGGATGTTCTTTGCAGTCATTCCCGAGCAGTTGAGGCCAACAGTGTAACATAAAAGGAATCCTTTGCAAAACAACACAATGTACTCGTCATTCATCATAATAGGTTTAATCATAAATTTGACTTGAAGAATGCAGTTTTAATTAAATTGGGGAAAGTAGCATTGTGGTACAGTGGATATCAGCTCGGAACAAGAAACCGGGGAGCTGAGTTCGAATTCCAGTTGAATCCATTGTATTCACTTATGCGCAAATACCCTTGGGAAAGGTATTAATCCATCTCTTCCTTCCAGTTATGGATTAAATAGCAGGACAGATTGGGTTCCACAGCCTTGGTCGGCAACCAGTCTACCGCAGAAAGCAATAGCAACCTACTGCGGGATAATCTTCTACCCAGTCAGTCATGTCTCTTTCGAGACATGATCGCCTAAGCGTGTATCATGTATGGCACTTAACTGACTGACTGAATTTATTAAACTGAAATATATTTGTTGTCATTTCGCGCTATCATGCGGTGTGACGTCATGGAACTGCATTACAAATTTACGAACTGCGTTTGCTATTTTTGGTAACTGTTATTTAGCAGAGTTTTATGTCAACACAAGATAAAATCGTCGCTAATAGTGGATGTTTTTATGTTAATGTCCTTGTAACCTCTCTGAAGATGGCTCATATGAGCCGAAAGCTTAGAACCAACTTAAACTATCTAAAAAACGTCTATAAAACGACTACACATTTTCATATTTATCTATATTTCTGAGATGAAGTTTTTACATTATTTATATTACTAAAACTGTTGTCATATTTATTGTCATATTCAGAACGTTTCAGCCATTGTACGCTCCGATTTTCTTCAGGTGACTGTAATTTTGAACCGAACCGTTTATTTAGCTTCTGGTGAGACTTTTTTATTAATCTCCATATTTTCGGTATGTCAGGTCTATATTGATTCTTCAATAATTATTGATAAGATGAGGTATTTACATTGTTCGGATTGTCATATTTTTAACGTTTCGGCCATTGTACGATCCAAATTTCTTCACATGATTAGAAATAAGAATTGTTCTCAAGGATACATGGTCCAGTGGATAGAAAATTTTGTTTGGATCTAATGACTTGACTCAAAGAGTTTGTCTGGCGACAGCAGGGGCAAAAAAAGACTTAGGGTGCAGAAAGGGTGGTACTGCCACGAACAACAGTTTCATGAGACTGAGTACCTCCCAATTGTCACTCAGTCCCAAGAGAGACACAAAACCGAGAAATGAAATGCGGATTTCTCTTTTCTAATCTTCTCACTTTTTTTTTTTTCAATTGGAGTAGATAGACTAAACTATCACCCTGTTCACACTCCACCCACATCTATTGAACAGGTGAAGAGGCTCATCCCTTGTTTTCTGGTTTTCTCTTTTCTAATCTTTTCACTCTTATGTAGCCCCCTGCACATCAGTGGCGTTACCACCTTGCTCGGGGTGATATGATAAAAAAAAATATTGAATTTTTGCTAATTTTAAATCCTCTATGGTAAATTTATATCTAGGATCATATATTGTGTAAGTGTGTGTGTGCGTACGTAACCATTTATACCTGTCATTGCACAAACCAATCTCTGTTCAACTGTATGTGCAGTCATTTCTTTGTGTAAGAAATTTGCTGATGGTATAAAATGGTATCAAGGAAATCATTGTCATGAAATTTTCTATTCAAATCTTATTTTTTAATTATAAAAGAAGCATTTGTTTTTGTTTTTAACAATGTATCCTTCTTTAAATAAATTCAATAAAGACTAAAACAATATATATATTTATTAATAATAAAAAAATATCAAAGAAACCATGCATATTACAGAAATCCCTATTAAGAATTGTTAGCTTTTCAAAATAAACTATAAAGAATTCCAACATTTCTTTACTCTCATGCTGTGATCTAAATGCTAAGGTCATTACCACTTTCAGAGCAGAAAATGGCTTCATTTCAATAATAAAGTAATTTAATTATAAAAGCCATCAACAAAACAATTGTTTCATAACAAAAGTTATTTTTTAATTTTTTGTCAAGTGAATATTCAGATTAGTTATCTTAGTTATTTCAGCTGAATTGGTTGCATTTACTTACATGCAAATACCCTTTAGAAAAGGTAAGAATCCATCTCTTCTCCCTTCAGTTATGAGTTAAATAGCAGGAAAGATTGGGTTCTATAGCCTTGGCTGGTAGCCAGTCTACCGCAGAAAGAAATGATAACCTACTGCAGGAAAATCTTCTGCCTAGTCAGTCACATCTCTTTCGAGACACGATTGCTCGAGTATGTATCACGTATGGCAATTACTTGTCTATCTTAAGTAAGGTTCACCTCCTATCTGCTTCATATGCTTCCCCAATCTTTTGAACAGGAGTAACGGTTTCTGTGGTTTCCTATTTAGTATTGGGTTTTTAGTCCCTTATAAAGTCTTCTTCTCTTTCACTTCTAGTAGCCCCTTGCACCTTATTGGCATTTCACAATGCTTGGGATGAATTGATTTAAAAAAGAAGAAAACTGCTCTATAAAAAATATGCTGGCAATATGTGCTAAAACAGCTTTTGTTGGATGTCATTGCTTTACTTCATATCTGCACACAGCAACCAATTTTAGATATTTAACTTTTAGTTTCAAGTGGACACAAACTTTGAATTGTGTATGAAAATGATGTAAGCAAACTTCAGTGAGTTTTATATGACCCACTTTTTTTATGGAGTAACTGTAACAAACACTTTATAAGATAAATATAGGATACACTACTAAAAAAAAGACAGAGAGAACATCAATGTTATAAATGAGGAGGAAAGTAAAACATGCTTTTTTTTCTCCTTCTATTCTCTTATCAACAGATTAAGGTTATACTGATGTCCACATTTTGACTCAGTCTAATTACAATTTAAAAAAAAAATAAGAAAAGAAAAAAACTCAAACTAAAAAAATATTTTTAAATCTATTTTTCAAATTAAAATTCTTCAGAATATAACATATGGCATTTCTAAATTTAATTAGCACTGGTTTTTCACAAAAGTAATTTTCTCTCTTTCCCTTTGCTTTTTTCTTTATTTTATTCTTAAGTACCCCTGTTCTTACATTTTTATCCAATGCTACCCACTCACATTTTTCTCTCACTGAAAATATTATCTCCAAATATAAAAGGAATGTTCTACCATTCAGAATGTAACAGGAAAACTTTCTTATATTTAACGTTTATGTTTTTTTACTTGTAACTAAATAAATACACAATATGTATGTTTAATATGAAGTTTAGAAATTTGGATGTCAGCATATACTTATTCAGCATTTGAAGATACAAGTTTTGTTTCTAATTACAAAAATGTTGCATATATGTCAAAAATATGTGCTCTTTAATTTTTGGGATTTTGGATCTTTATTGGCAAGTATGTGTGCTAAACATATTTTAGTATGCCCTACTCCTGATACTTGCTATTTTTACCCATACCTAGCAGGTGGATGATTCCACTCTTGACTTTGAATTAAGAGTTGTACTTCTCTTAGACTAGTTGCCAATCAATGCTAAAATGACTACCTTTTTATTTACTTATAAGATAGATGCCGAGTATCATGTAGGACCATTTATAACCTTGTAAACTGCAGCAGTATGTCATGGTATTGATTTCACAAAACTTGGAAAAATGTTAAACCATTCTATCTTAATGGCTGTCCACAACTCTGATATTTATAGGCAGATAATTTTGTATGAAAATGGATCTCTCTATAGTATCCCATAAATGTTTGTTTGGGTTCAAGTTCAGTAAATGTGGTAGTTGTACCTATTTTAGAAGTTTCCAGAATGCTCCTCAAATCAATTTTCAGGATTTTGGGCCCAATGACACGGTGAATTTCTTTACTGGAATAGCCTATCTTTGGAATGTATAATGATTATAAATAGATGCAGATTATCATGAAGCAATCATAATAGTCACCAGTCAATAAGATGTTTAAATAGACCAGCAGGCATGAACCAGCCTACAGATTTCCTTGTTGACAGTTAGGTCTATAGCTTCATTGGTTTATAACTGTTGTGGCGAATCTCTGTCGCCAAGATGTTGTGGCCTGTTAGGGGCAGGAAGAAAGACACAGAAACAAGAAAGTAGGTTTAACAAGTGTGTTAGAATAACAGAACATATTTACAAAGTAAAGTGTTAGTAGTCAGCAGATATAAGTGTAAGTCTGAACTGTATAGTTATGCTGCATCTCGACTGCCTCACGACTGCCTCACAGCTGCTTCCTCAGAAGTCATGCAGGTTAGTATTATAGTGATGGTGGAAGAGTCCATTTCTATAGATAGGGCACCATAACAATGACACTTCCCTGAACCCTATCACCATCTTGAAAACTGGAAATGTGACCCTACCAGTCTAATTGGTGATATGAGGCATACCGCCTGATGTCATGGTAATAAAAGAAGAACCCAGGTGGAACTTCTCCTCATGGAAGCTAAAGAATGCTCAACTGACCAGCTGGCTGAAGGTCTGTTAAAAGTCCTGCATTGAATGATGATATGATTAAAACTAATTTCGCTTGTCTGTTAGTGCAAACAATTTTGACAGTATGCCTCTGGTTAAAACAAAAAAAAAAATCCCTACTCTCCCACTCTGCTGCCAATGGTAAATTAATAATGTCTTCTGTCATTTATTCTAAATACCATAGAGCAAGGAATGTCAAATATCTCCACAATTTGAGAAATCAAATGTCCCATCCATCTAGCATCTACTATCATGCCTTGTTATTTTGGCATGAGCAACCTAACCAGTATCCATACTGATTCACTAGATGTTAGCACAATATAGGTTTGAGCATTTATGTGATATCAAGATATGATGGCATCACCAACCATTCCCTTTACATACTGATATTCCACCACTGGTATACAGGGGGTTACACAAGAGTGAAAGTTTAAGCAAGAGAAGAGCGAAGAGAAAGACAAACAGGTTACAGGGGATGTCAGAGAAAGGGCAAGAGAAGGATGAGAATACTGGTGTGAAGACAGTTGTAAGGGTAGTGAGAAAGGAAAAGAACAAGATATGCAGGGTGATGGGGAAAGGACAACAGAAGGACTGGAATCGAGTGGATAAGAGATGGCATTTGACATTGCATTTCAATTCTTGTAGATTGTAGCCTTCAGCGAAGCAAGTATACAGAAGAGATTTTCACAGGCGGGAATTGCAAGAAAAGAAGCTGATGTAGTAGAAGTGGTAGCTGCTTTTGGTTGATTTAACTGTAAAAGAGTGGGACCTACTTGTCAGTCTGATTGCTTGAGTAAATTCCTGTTGAGGGGGCATCAGTGAGCTAAACTTGTCGAAGCAGAAGCCATGAGAATTTGTAGAAAAGACAAAGAGAAGTCACATCCTGTCGATGAGAAAGTAGCTGGAGTCGAGCTGCCTGGTCGGGATCAATCACATTACAGATTCTCCTCTGGAGCGTGTCGAGAACCCTGAGATGAATAGCAGGGGTGCTCAACCAGATATAACAACAGTATTCAATGCATGGTCAGATGGTTGATTTGTATATGTGCAAGATAGACTTGGGCGTGAAAAACTTCCGGGCCCAACATAGTGACCCAACCTTTCTTGCAGCAGATTTAGATATTGATTCAATGTAATGGTCCCACTTGAAGTCGGAAGAGAGGGTGAGACTGAGCAGGTGCAGTGTATTGCTTTCAGAGAGACTCACTTGGTCCATGTTGATGGGGCTTGGTGGGGCTGCCTGTGTTGGTTGACAGATAGCAGCTTCATTTTAGAAGCATTAGAATTTACAAGCTATTTCTTACCCCAGTCTACCACAAAGTGGAGGTCCTTCTCAAGATCAGCAGCAAGGTTATCTTTGACCTGCCTCACTAGAGTTCTTACTGAGGCCGGCGTAAATGGTGGCATCATCAGCATAGATGCCTACTTGGGATTTAAAATGTCAGGGAGATTATACTTGAAGATCAGAAAGAGCATCGTGCCTAGGATAGAGCCCTGGGGAACACTAACGTTTGTGTGGTACAATGTGGAGGTATGCCCATTCAAGACAACCTTCATTATCCGGTTTGAGAGGAAAGATTCAATCAAACCAAGTAAGCATTCAGTGATACCATAACTCTTTAGCTTGTGCAAACTGCCGGCGTACTAGACCCTATCAAATGCTTTGGAGATATCCAGGACAACAGCTCAAGCTTCGCTGGACTTATCAAGAGCCTGATATATATACTCGGTGATAGTCATAAGCATATCGGCAGTAGACCTGGCAAAGCAGAAGCCATACTGTCTGTCTGAGAATAGTTTATGGTTGGTGAGATGTTGAACTATTTCAGCATTGATAATAGCCTTGAACACTTTGCCAAAAATTGGTAGGAAGCTGATAGGGCAATAATTGGATGTGTCCGAGGGTTTCTCTGAGTTCTTAAATTCAGGAACCACAGAAGAGGATTTCCAGTAGGCAGGAAAACAGGAAGTAGATAGGCAGTAATTATAGAGTTTAAAGAGAACAGAGAAGAGTTCAGGGGCCCATTTCTTCAAGACAATGACCAGGATTCAGTTGTCTCCGCTCACTTTATGGGAGTTAAGTTTTGAAATTATCTATGAAATTGATAAAAATTTTCCAACATTTTTTTCTTTGAATCTTTCATCCATATAAATTCCTAGCAACATTATTCAGTTAACAAGAGACTTTTCTTAACTTAATATCACATTTCAGCTAAATTACATATTATGTCATTAAAAAACAAAACATTGGTTTTGATTCAATTAATTCTTCAATATCTTGAACTTATTGAAACTGCTAACCAGGCAATCAGTTGTCTTTGATCTCACCTTAATTTTCTTTATTTTGGATTCTTGTAACAATTATTTTTTCTTTTGTCTAGAAATTTTTTTCTACGTCAGACAAGGAGAGCTAACCTACACTTGAGTTTCAAATACTGGGTGATTAAAATTTTTATAATTGAAATTTGTATAATTTTTAAAAATTTCTGTAATAGAATGCTTTGTCTCAGAATGCTAGTATCCTAAATTAAAGGACCAGAGGAAATTCCTTGAATAATTAATAAAAGAGATGGTTAGAATAATGTCTCAAGTGGGTTTTTCTTTTAAAAATAATAATGTCAACTTGTGTATTTCAAACTTCTAAGTTTATGAGAAAACTGTTTTCTTAGCTTTTGAATTTTTCATAAACTTTGGAAACAATATACAACACTGGACCAATTGCACAAGTATTAAAAGAATGGAGTAACACTTTAAAGATTTCTATGACATTGTGCAAAAGATGTTGCAGAGAATTGTTGTATTAACTTTATCTCACCTTTCATATATTCATATTTAAGTAAGAATTTATGAAAAATGTTGACAATGACTTGTATATATATAAATTATAATGATATCTCTATTGTCGGGTTATATTTATTTTTATTTTTCCAAATTCTCTCTTGTTGCCAACTTATTTGTAGTTGATAGTTGTCAGTCATCCATACCTACAGAATAAGTTCATGCATGTCAAATTTTCTTTCTATAACAGTTAAAATATTAAAGAAAAAACACTTGCAATATTAGATGTACATGGGAGGGATTTCTATACCTCTGTACTTAGTTTGTTTGATATTTTTTAATTTATCTCTTTTGTATCTGTTGTTATTAAAAACAAGTTTTATTAATTTCAGTAAAGCAGATTCCTGCATTAAAGCCAGAAGCATCCAAATGCTCCCATATGTTTCTCATGCTTACAATCTTGGAGTGTTTGAAGATGTCCACAATCAGGTAGCACTATATTTCAGTGAAAAGTGCTGTCACATGATTACTAGAGGCACCAGAAATCTCCAATTTTATAAAGTTCTAGATTTTTAAAACCATATCACATAACTAATAATACCAAAGAGGCTTAATTTGGTTATCATTTGAAAGGGAAAGCAGTTTGCTTTCATATAAAATCAACTTGTAATACTTAATTTTTTTTTTTTAAACAACCCCCACCCAACCTCTCAATGACATCCATCCTGCAGGTCGAATTTTAACAATTTTCTCTCCACAACCAGAACATCAATATTGATAGGTGCTGTGGAGAAAAAAACACACTCCCCCATGATACAAATGAACTAGTCTTAGGTACCTCCACTAAATTGCTGAAAAAACAGTATAGTATGAAGAAAAAATATCAAAATATTTATACTAATATTAAAAGGAAAGATCAAATTATTTTTTAAAATTTTGAATCCTTTCTAACGTGTTTTAAATTTTGGTAAAATCTTTTTTTATTTTCATTAATGGGTTGCTAAATTGTCATGTAAGTTTACAATGGAAAATGTAATTTTTTTTTTTTTTTCAGTGAATGAATTGGAAATTCTTGCAAAAATCAAATAATTGTTGATTTTAATCAAATTTTCAGGACTTATTCACAAATGAATGAAATTATTTTTTAAATTATTATTTTTAAAAAACCTTGGTAATTTTTTTTATCTTTTACCTCCTTTTCATGTAAATTCATGAAATTTCAAAAAATTAAATTTTGTGGGCAAAATGGGGAATGTAAATCATCTATTGATTTTATTTTATTTATTTATTTATTTTTTTTTTTTCAAACATTTGGCCCTTTTTCCAAAAATCTGCTGCCAATAGTAAAATAAAAAATGCAATAAAACTATGACATTATTTAATTAGATAAGCTTTTAATTGCTTTAATAAATAATATAAATTGAAGACATCATAGTCTGAAGAAGAAAAAAATTTTTTGATTAATAATCAAATTTTAAAGGAATTTTCATTTTTTTGGTTTTGTAAAGTTTTGAAAATAGTTTTTAAATATTTCAAAGACTTGTAGACATTAGGTTGTTAAAGTATTAAGTGAAGACTATGTTTACTAATCGAAAATTGTAAAGTTTAATACAAATTTGGATAATTCTATCAATTCTGGTTGCTATACACTTATTTTATCTTGCATCTGTCAAGCTGTTATGAACATGTCAAATACAGGAGAAAAGTCAGAAATTTCAACACTGTTTAAGAAATAGTTTTATTCTAAATTTCATCCTATAAATAATACTTGTATAAATCAGATTAATTTAACATAAATTAAATAATGTGCCACAGATGTAAATTTTATTTTTTCAAGATTTTTAGAACTGAGAATGTGACAATCACTCAAAAATAGGACAATAACTTTAAAAAATTTAAAAAAATCTTAAAATTTTAGATTCCAATCAATATAATTTCTGTTTGAAATACACCAGAATATTTTGCTTACTAGAAATAGTAACTTTAACCATTTAGCTTTCAATTAAAACTAAAATCAGTTTCAAATAAACTTTTTTTATTTTTAAAAATTCAATTTAAAAGTTAGTTATCAAAAATGAGTTGAGGTACCTAGTCTAGATGCTTAAATAAAGAACTCCAAGTGAGTCTAAAAAATAACCTATTAGAGTTTGTCTAGTGTATTTCTAACAAATGTCACAGTGAGACGTATTAGTAGAATTACTAAAAAGCAAGTTATAACAATATGGTCACCATTGATAAGTAGACTTTCATGTTTGTGACTCCTCAACTTCTGAGATACTTTCTCTCAGCCATCAACACACCCACCTCTTGTTTTTTTCCATAGTTGATAATTATGTTCATAAGTAAATGCAAGCAACCTGTATCTGTGAGAGTTGTATATTTAATCTCATCAGTGCGTACGTCAATTATGGAGAGCATCTTTTCATGACTGGTACCGACGTGGTCAGGGTGGAGAGGCATCACTACTGGTAGTGCTGCATTTGCATCCTGGAGGGGGACGAGGCTGGTGCTGATCCAGTGTCTGGGAAACAGGTTGAGGGCAATCTCAACAAGTGTTCTGGATCCTGACACCTATGGTTGTGGTAGCAATGCACCTGAGTCGCTTGCCTCTTCTGGAGGCAGTCACTTGCAATTACACCTGTAGCACTTGATTCTCACAGAAGGGCCCACGGACTGGAGAACATGTTTACTTTAGGTGGGCCTTGCAGCCACTACCACTAATTCCTCTTCTTCCGACTCTCCCAGGCACAAACCAGTAAATTCTCAAGCAACAGTGAGTTCATCCTGGAGGCTGACAAAATATGTTGAAATATAGAAGCAGGGAGTCCACAAACATGCACACCATTGTGTGGTTAGGTATTCCTCCAAACAGTGCCGCCAACTTTCTCAAATCAGTCAGTAAACATTTACAGTTTCACCTGGGTGTTGTTTGCAATCTTCAAACTGCTCATATACAAATAAACTGACTGCAGCAAAAGAAGTGTATAGTGCATCCTTAATTTGTGCTGGATCTACTCTCTCTTCCTGGGTCAGTTGCTGATACACTGCAAATGCCCCTCCAGTTAGTCAAAGGGGAATGATGATCTCAAGCCACTTCACACCCACAGAGGTCACATACCAGTTCAACTTTTTTGACTCATTCTACTATTGACCCACTACCATTACATTCTGGAATTAATTTTACATCAAATTTTTCATTTGTCATGTTGCCGAAATTGATATGGCAGCTCAATTACAAAATGAAATAAATAAATCATAAGTCCAAACTCAAAGATCCAGGGGAAGAAAGAAATGTTGAAATTACAAATTTGCGGGTCAGTTGTCAAAAATCCAACAGCAGGGCAACAGGGACTTTTCACTGCCTGATGATGGTATATTGAACACCAAAACTTAATAGCTTTTGAATTGCAGTATGCTATTATTATAACAATAATAATAACTATATATCTATAAAAGCTCTATTTCTGTATTGAGCATATTTTATAAAAAGTAAATATTACACTGTGGAATATATATATATATATCCATTAGTTTAAACCACTTATATATATATGGTAATATATTTATTATAAGTTTATTAAAAAAAAAATTATTTTACTGCAACACAAAAGCCATCATGTTTTGGTACTATCTTATCAGGCAGCTTTTTTTTTTTTTCTACTGCCCAACGAGGTGCTAATAAGATAGTACTGAAACACAACAGCTCTTGTGTTGCAGTAAACTGTTTTTATTATAAGCTTATAATAAAAATATTACCATATACAAAGTATCGAGTACTTTTAATAAAGTAAATCACTACTAGCAGTGGACTGTCAACCAATTAGTTTGTACTACTTCTAAGATATCATCATTTATCCATCACACCCAATGGTGCATAGGGCAGCAACTTTTTGTTGCTGTTTCTGTAACAAACTGTTTTTTACAGGGCAGGGTTGTTAGCCCTGCACCCAACCCCCAAACCTGGAGGACCACTTCTAAGATATATAAATATATATTTCTCAGAAATGCTACTTTGTTGGTTTAATATTTTGTAGGTGTATCAAAATAACATATATAGACTAAATTTTGTTTCCTTTATAATGTATTTATTGGCTCTTTTGTAATGAATGCAAGTAAATGATACTGTTCACTGAACTAGAATATTTATTTGTGAGACTTTCTGATAAATAGTTTTTCTTTTTTAAATGTTGTCATTGTTTTTCTTCTAGTTTCCCTCATGTCCAGTTACTGTTAATTTAGAAAAATAAATTGTTTTATGAAAATTTAAACATTTATACTTGAGAAATGTTTTGTGTGCATTAAGCAAATTAAATCATTGATTTTTCACATATGCTAGCTTCATGAAACTTGAATTGACCTCATCTAATTGAATTTCTTTTGAACATTTTTTAATAATTTCCTTAATGGATTATGAAGAGAATGATGATTTTATAGCACATTGAAATATGTGGCTAAGTCTTCTTTGACGTTTTACTTTTTTGTTTATACTAGAATTTATAAACCTCAAGAGCCACTGAAAGTATTAGATAACTGTTCAAACAGTAGTGATGAATAATGTGTCTGATATGAATGAAATAGGTGATAGGAAGTAAAGATTATGAACATAAGGAGGAAAGTTAATGATTGAACCTTGGCTTGAAGAGGTTAAGATTGTAATGTTCAGCAAGCACTTATATAGGAATCTTATTCCTGACTTGCTCAGAAGATAATTCCAGAAAAAAAGCATTCCTTTTCACCTATTCACTGTTTCTTCTTTCCCACCCTCCCACCCCGAATTTATATCAAAACAAGTTTTAAATCCTTGAAGGATTTTTTATATTCCATGCTAATATGAATGTCATGAAATTTATATGGTTTACAGTTTGAAAAGCCAATAAGTAACTGAAGTCTAGTTATTGGAAAAAGTGGTTGATTTGTCTTAAACAGTTTATCAAACTTCTGTCGTTTATTTCAAGCTGAAACATTTTATTGATTGTAAGAATATTTCTTTTTCTGTGAATGAATATTATATTAACAATTGTTTTGAAAATAAGAATGATTATTCTAGATACACCTACTGTTTGTTCCATAGCTGGAGGAGAAGATGGATTTATACCTTTTTCTAGGGTATTTGCATATAAGTGAATGTAAATAACCTGACTGGAATTTGAACTCAGTTTTCCAATTTCATATTCCAAGTTGCTAACAGGAGTAATATTATGGTACATACTCTTATTTTTCTAGCATTATAGACAGTACATCTATTTCTGGATGACACACTGTAAAACCTTAAGTCCTGTACTTTATTGGGTGAGTATAATCTCCCACATAAAAAAAATACCTGCTACATTCTGATGGAAATTGTTAAATTGTTCATTTTTTTAGATAATTAAAAGAAATACTTAAAGCATTTTTTTTCATTGTCCTATTAATGTAGGTCCTAAAATAATTTTAATCAAATGTATTTAGATATTTTTGTTATGAGTTGTCTGTGATTATTGCTTCTGGGTGTCTTTTTTGGGTGGAGTTATTTAAATCCAAATGTTTTGGCCTGTGTAAATCTAATCACATAGCTGCCCACATAAATGTCTCTGAAATGTTTCAGCTCATTGCTTGCTTGCCTTCCAGATGTCATAACAGTGCAACATTTCAGCCATAATTCCTTATGCCTTTCAGTTCCCATGCTTGGCTAGGCTGTCGCCTACACACCTAAATGCTACTCAAATAGATGGCCTGTTCACTAGCAACATCTTCACATTTGTAAAGATTTGTTGCATACCTTTTTCTGTCCAATGTACTGACTTATTTTATTCACCTCTCTCTTGTTCACTTTCTATCCTCTCTCTCTCTTGTGTGTGTGTGTGTGCTGTTCTGTCCATAAAGAAATCAGCCACCTGCAAATAATACAACACTAAAAAACAGTCAACACAACAAAGCAAGCAAAAGCAATTCACCATCTGTAGAATCAGTCACTTACAAAAATATTAAATTACACCAAGCTCCATATAAATAAAAAAAAACTCGGACATAACAGCAATTTGGAAAAAATGGCCCTGAGGAGTGAGGACATCACAATGGTGCCTTCACAAAACTTTGAAGTCAGCATGACTCTGCTCAGTTAAGTAACAAACTTTTCCACATTAATCTTATTAATCTACCGCAATATCTAGCACTTTTCGACAAAAAACCTGCTTGCCAAAATAACTTTTTGTCAGTAAATCACTAAACAAATAACAAACAGGATTATGCTCCAGCAGGTCTGAAAGTGTGTTTGAAATAAAGTCTCTGTAGACTGCTTCTGTAAGACATGCTGGGAGAACATATGGACCTACCAGACAGTCACCTACAATTTCAGCCCACACGTTAATCATAAACTGATGCTGGTGCCTAACCTGTATTGTACCATGGGTATTCCGATCCAACCACAAATGTTGGCTGTGTAAATTTGTTATTCCATCTCTTCCAAAATATTCTGCCTCATCTGTAAATAAGACCGAAAAGACAAACAACGGATCAGCAATTTGTGCAATAAATCATCAGCGAAAGTTCTTCCATGGTGAGTGATCAGAGGGTGAAATACCCTGTACACGTTGCAAATAATATGGATGCAGGAACTATTCTTGAAGTACCTTGCATGTGGTACTATTAGATGTACAACATGCTAGGGTCACTTGATAGTGTGATAATACCTGAATTATCTCTGACAGCCTGTAGAATAAGTTCTACATGATTAGTAGATCTGTCTTCCTCAATCCTTAGTTCAGCAGCCTCTCATATTTCTTTATATGTGTGTATGTATTTAGAGTTAGAATGAAAGTGGATAAGAGAGATAATTTATTGTGCTATCTTTATGACAAAGGTTTAATCAGTGCATTCCCTCGTTGTTATCAGATGTTCGAAATTGCATCTGGAAAACATACTGAAATTCCAAATAGTGCTTCTTATCTTGTAGGGTTGCAGTATTCTGATTCATAAAGCCAATCTTCTGTCAATTCTGGTGCCCCTAACTGTTAAAAAAATTAAAAAGCCACTTTGATCTTATCAGGGAAAAAAGGCAATAATTCTCTTTAAATTGTGTTCCAAATATTCTTGCTTTAAAAGCTGTGCTTTCTAATCTTTTAAGCATAAATACCAATGTATTTGAACTAAAATCATCTGATGGAAAATTGTGCTGAAAAGTTCTCAGTCCATTTCACTTAGCAAAAGCTGACCAAGTAACTAAGGTTTTTAAGATTTTTAAAATCTATTTGGTCAGGCCAAAAACATTTCAGTATCCCCTCATATGTGTGGGTACTTAAGTGTGTGTATATATACACACATATATAATCACTGTTTATTTCTCTTCTTTCAGTTTTAAGTGCATGTATGTATGTTTTTCCTCCCACAGAGAATTTCTCTATTTTCTCCTTATCAAAATATAATTTTCTTTTTTCATATAAACCTCTTTAACTCTGATATGACATATATATATATATATATATATATATATATATATATATAGTGGTGCATGATCAATTTTTCTCATCAGAATCCTTTACCCATTTATAAATCTAGCATTCATCTGTGCATTGAATATTGCTGCCATATGTGCTTTGGTATTCCTTTCCTTCTATTCTCAAGATTCACAACAAAAAAACAAAAAATATTGGTCTCGACATGGTATCTTGAGTCTATAATGACATTGGTCCTGACCTGAAAGTCACTTTCACACTACCATAACGTAGCTTCCCTCTCTCTTTTCTATAAATATTTTCATGTCAATTATTCTGATGAGCTGCTTTTTATCTCTAACATTTGAATTTAAGAGTACTACTAAATTGGCAACTAAGCCTCATTGTTTTACTGTTGAATTAACTATATGTAATCCTAATTTCTATTCTAACAGTTTCTTTTCTTTCACTTCTCACTTCACATTTCCAAAAATTTAAATGCTTTGTCAATCACAATCTTCTATCTTCCTGAATCTCATTATTTTATTTTTCTTTCTCCTAATTAAAGTCTTATTTTCTTTCACAATTACACCTTAATGGCTTTGTTGCCTAACTTGAGGTTAAATTATCAGAAAAAAAAAGGTTCTTTGAGCCTTAGCATTTTATGAGATCTAGATTTGCAACAAACCAGGATCAATTTCTTAAAAAGGTGACTTCTTGGTCATATTGGCCACACCAGTGAAAGTACCTGGAAATCATGCTATGGATTGAACCAAGCCTTGTGAGTAAAACTGAGAAGTTATTGATAGTTAATGATAAAGTCACAAGTCATCATGACCAACAGTATGAACATGTAATCCCTGTTCAATTACTGAGTCTACCAAATTATTTTCTCTCTCATAAACTGTAATTACAGTCTGCTCAACATAGTTGCAGTATAAACCACAAGTTGGTTCTGTGAGTGGTGAAGAAACAATATGCTTGAGCATACATCTTTTTTTTTTTTAATCATATCACCCCGAGCAAGGCGGTAATGCCACTGATGAGCAGGGGGCTACATAGAAGTGAAAAGATTGGAAAAGAGAAAGCCGGAAACCACATCCTAAACAGGAAACAAGGGATGAGCCTCTTCACCTGTTCAATAGACATGAGTGGAGTGTAAACCGGGCGATAGTTTAGTCTATCTACTCGCATCAGAGATTAGTTTGCAACTCTAGTAGACAGGTATATTGATTTTCTAAGCCCCGCTTAGATGTGGGACAAGGTCGAAAGTATGGGGTACCCAGTGAGAATCGAACTCACTACTCAGTTGTAATAGCTTCTAGCAAGACAAGCTTGCTAACCATTACACCACGTCGGGGTGCCCAAGTAGACAGGTATACCCAAAAAGGAACACCCAGCGTTTATTTGATATCTATAATGAAAAAAAAAAAAAAATTGTGTTCTCTTATACATATGCAAATTTGCTTTTTATTTTCTGTTTCAAGGTCTTTTTTTTTCATATGTAATTGCATATTTTTCTCTTCTGATTCTTTTGTTGCCCTTTAACTTTGCTTTTTCTTCTCTTACTCTGCAATTTGTTGATCAAAGCTCTATGCTCACTTATTTGCCCCCACCTTATACTTCAGATTTGATTCGAAGAAGCCTATAATGTTTAAAACAGATTCATGAGCATTTTTCTCTCCCCTCTTGAAAATGAAATGTTCTTATTCTTTCTTCTTACTTCAATTTCTGATAAATACACTTTTATATTTGAAGAAAAAAGTCTTGTAGCTATTTCTCTAATCCTGATCAAAGCACTGTAGAAATAACATCTCTGATTTTTCCCCAAAGGCAACTAAAAATGCAATGCAGAATTATTTCTTTCTCTCATGTGCATCTCATTATTTTTCTTCTCATATCTTTTCTCTCTTTTGTCTCTCATCTCCTTACTGTCATATTTTAGTTTGTTCTATCTTCACCACTCACACTTTCTCTTTACCATTTTCTGCTTCCTTACTTGCTCATATTTTTTTTTTTTTATTTAACTCAACATATCCCTTTTTATTTTCTGTTACTGTAATAAATAATAAGTGCCAAAACAAACAATTTATTCTAAGTAGCTGTAAATTAATCTTTATTTGTCAATGTCTTGATGAGATGGGAGTGGAGATGTTAACACAAAAAAACACATCCACCTTCTATTTGCAAGTGTTTATATGTGGTAGAAGAGAATTTGAAAATAAATCAATGAATGAATGACTGCTATGAAGAAACATAACTCCTGTTAGATCATCAACACCACTGCCTAAGGAGCAAAAGTATCAAAATTTGTTTGGTAGAATTTCAGTTAGCAAAACACCATTATAATTTATGCCCTTGAGCACTCATTCCTCTCTAAAAATTACAGACATATTCAAGAATTTTGAAGACATAAAACCAAACTCAGAAATACATAGTTGCTTTCAAGGCTTCAAATCAGATTTAACTTTTAATTAGAAGATAAGAAAATTTTTAAAAAATATTTTGTCCTTAATTCAAACCTTTTTACCAAGTAGAAAACCATAGAAAAGGTCAGATTTAAGGTAACATAAATTTTAAAATGTGTATAGCTAAGAATTTTCTTATTGAAAATTAAGTGATGTAAATTAATGTTTGTCTATGAATAAAATCTTTCATAAATGTTAGTTGCAGTTAATTTTTTCCAAAATTGATTAGATCTCTTTCTTTGGGAATTTGAGACAATATAAATGACTTAGAGAATTTGAGATAACTAATTTCTGGCAATAATTCTAAATGTATACAATACTTACATGTGGTATCCACAGTCATTGTGGTCTGAAACAGCAAAACATAACCTTAATAAACTATTGATATCATTAAAAGAACTTTAATAATAACATATTAATATGCAGTAAAAAATTTAGTTGCCACCTCTAAGTTTTTTGCGATTACTTATTATCTGAAGGCTTTGTGCACACTCTGCATATCAGATGTAATTCATCCTTTTCTCTTTTGATAAGCTTTAACTATAAATATACTAAACTTATAAATTACAAGTGGTACCTATGAAAATTTTATGGCTCTCCTTTTGAATTTTGTTTCTTTTTCTCACTGAAATCAGACAGCATCTCTGATTTGTTTTTCCTGTCTTTCCTCGTGATTAATACAAAACAGTCCATTATTTAAAAAGGTATTGGCAGGGCATCTCTCTCTTTTTCCACTGAAATAAAGTAGCCTCTCTAACATGTCTTTCACACAATCAAAATAAACTAGTCTATTTTTTATTAAAGTATTGGTAGGGTTCAACTTCATTCCTAACAAAGGGTTGGGGTATAAGCAGAGTTATAATAAAATAATTCAGTCTCTAATAGTGTTATGGTGCCCTCCTATGAGGAATGAACTCTTCCTCTGGTTATATGTGATTACCTGCATGACTTCCAGAGAGCAGTTAACAAAAGCAGTTAATGACAGTTGACAGATAATAAGCAGTGTAATAATACCTTTGAATTTACTTATTTCTAGTTACTTATTATTAACACTTCCTTTGAATATCTTGTTTTTTGTTATACTAATATACAGTTTTGAACCTACCTTCTTGTTCCATGTCTTACTTCTGACTAAACTGGTTACTACAAATTTGTGGCAAAGTTTCACCACAACTCACAACAAATTTGCAACAAAGATCCAAATAGTAAACAAATAGGAAATAAACTTTGCTTTACTAATTTAGCAAATAACTTAGATTTAGTATTTGGCAATAAAAAATAGTATTTATTGAAATAAATATTTTAATAGCTTTAAAGAATGTACATTCCATATTTTTCAATAAAAAAAAATTTACTTGATGTTTTTTTTGTCTAATAAAATTAATTGTAAAGAGTATTTTACATCTGATATAACCAAATTATTAAAGGTTAACTTGAAAGTTGTTTTAATTGGAATATCTATTTATTTTTAAAACAGTTCAAATGTAGAAATTTTTTCTTGCAAAATGGGTTAACTGGTTTGATTTCTCAAGTGTATCCATTTTTTTTATTAGTGTTCACATAAAATCAAAATCCATTGCTCATGGGTTGTCAGAAAATTTGTTAGATTTGATGGATTATAGAAATCACCTAAGTGTAAGACAGCTGCAGTAATACAGATTTTCAGGAAGCAGATCTTATACCAGTTCCAAGTATTAGTCATCTTTCAAAGTGGCAAAGGCTAACACATATTAAGTAACCCTTGAACCAGAAACCAAAGCTTATAAAGGATAATAGGATTGGAAGTGGGAGGCGGAGCTTAATTTTCAACAGCTCAAGAGGACACATTTTTTAATCCCATCCATAAACATTAAGGCAAAAACATTAATTTTATTTATTTTTTAAGTAAAATTCTTACATAAAAAAATAATTTTTATTTAGTTTCTTCAGTTCTTAAACAAAACCATCTTCATATTTCTATATATGTGGGCATGTAGTGTAGACACTTATGCTGACAATTAGCTCCCTAAAGGAATCAGTATGGGTAACCCATTAGGTCCTACTTTCTTTAATTTATACATGTCCTACATCAACAAGCAGAGATTTTTACAAGGTATACAGATGACATTTTTGTTTTAATAAAAAATGGGGACAAAATTGTAAATCTGAAACTATATATATAGTTTCAGATTTACAATTTTGTATTTTGTGTATATATATATATATATATATATATATATATATATATAGTTTCAGATTTACAATTTTGTATATATATATATATATATATATATATATATATATATATAATCTACTGAACACACACACACACACCCATGGTTTGCTTCAATAAATGCAATTTACAGGCCAGGAAGAGTGTTGACCTTAATAGCCACTTTTCTATTTAAATACTCTATATCTCAGATATTGAGCATATTGAATTATAAATATAGCATCTGTTAAAATTGTTTTTTATCATTTTTATATATATATATATATATATATATATATATAAAGAGAGAGAATAAGAGTGGGGTGGAAATATACTTTTGGAACAATTTCTTTGTCTTTATCATATTTTAAGGCCATTAGCTTTGTTACATTTGGGGATATTTCAGGAACTTCAAGTAGAACATTTATTTGACCCTAGGGTCATATTGTTCTCATTCTTTGACCTATCTTGTTTAGTATCTTTATAATGTCCTTCTGCTTCTTCACTCAGCCATAACTAGTGTATATTTTTCTTTATTTTTTTTTTCAAAAAATCAGTTATATCAGAAAGACGTAACTTAATTTTGTGAAAAAAATAAAGGAAAATCTTAGCTACCACTCTTGATAAAACATGTTACAAAGTTTACTAAATGTACAAACAAGAAAGAATGCCTTTATCCACAAATATGTGATTTGCAGAGAATATACACTGGTTATAGCTGAGTAAAGAAGCAGATGGGCATTATAAAGATACCTAGACAAGATAGGTCAAAGAATGAGAATAATTGAACCCCAGGGTCAAATAAACATTCTGCTTGAAGTTCCTGAAATATCTAGAAATACAACAAAGACAACAGCCATAAAATGTCTTGATAAAGAAAACAAGGAAATTGTTCCAAAAGGGTTATTCATTCTCTTTCTCACACACACACATGCACATACACACATACACTATATTTATTTGTTAAAGTGGACATTGAGGTCAACATCCTTCTTGGTTTGTAGATTGCATTTAAGTATGAAATAGACTGTTGCCATTGGGGATTGATATCAATGTCTACTTTATTTATTTTGTGTGTATGTGTATATATATATATATATATATATATATAATAAATTATTGTTGTACATTACAAATAAAAAATATCAGATCAAATCTCTTTTATGTAATATTACATTTTATTTGCTGTAAATACAGACAAATGCCTGTATAGTTCCACAGCCCTCATTTGAATGTGCCTCTACATTCTTGTGTGTGATGTCAGAGCCTTTCTTCTCTCTGAGGTGGATGCTTATATATCTGACACCTGGTTCTTTTCTATATTTGCCCATGTGAAGTCACTGACATCATTTGAGACATGGATATACATTTGGAAGCCAGTATCTCCTTCATGTATATGTCATGTAAAATGCCTATCTCATTCAGAGACATCTAAACTATTAGCTTAACTAGCTGGCTTCTCTAAGTGCAAAGTATATACTGGTATGATCTGTGCTATTCATTTTAATTGGTTCTTCTGTTGAAAGTCTTCAAACGATGTGGCATTTGTCATTTAGTAAACTTCTTTGTGATTCTGTGTCTTTAGTCTACAAGATCTGAAAAAGAACGGTCATCTTCAAGACCAACAGGTGACATTAAATCCATTTTCAATTATTGAACTTGGAAAATGGTTGTATATAGGTAATAGTTCATATTTCTGGATTAGTTTGATGCTATGCATGATATCCATATAAGAGTTTAAATCTGACAAGGCTATTTAAGAATATGACTTGAGTTTTTAGGTTTGTTTTGATTCTGTAGCATTTTGGAATGTTGAACAAGGAAATCAGCAACTATTTGAACTACCAAACAGACATAAAATATACAGTCAATACCTCCACCTTTTCACTAAAAATTAGCATAGCATCATAAAAAAAAGCCCAAAATTAATAAAAATAAATTTTTATTATCAAAATATTTGTGTTATTATTACGAGGAAAGACCAAAGTATTTTTAATCTTTTCTAACACATTTGTAATTTTGGTTAAAAAAAAGCAGGGGGCACTCAGCATTGGGACAGAGCTGACTATAGAAATTTCAGCACCTTTTTTTCTGGTAAAAAACACATTAATTTAGAAATTCTTGAAAAAATAAAATAATTATTGCATTTTAATGAAACTTTCATGACTTATTCACAAATTAATGAATTTATTTTTGTAATTATTTATAGAAAAATTTGGTTAAAAAAAAGTTTCTAGATCTGTTACATATCACATCACCCTATCCCATCCAACTTTATTTCATGAAATTTCTACAAATTTAAATTCTGTCCACAAACTTTATTTTATTAGCTAAATGCAAGACTTTTTGGAGAATGTAAACCATACTTCTTCTTCTTCTTCTTCTTCTTCTTCTTCTTCTTCTACTTCTTTTTATTTAACTGTTGCCACTTTCCTGAAAATCTGCTCCAAATAGTAAAATAAAAAAAATGCAATAAAGCTATTACATTATTTAATTAGATAAGCATTTAAATGCTTCTATTAAATATATATAAATCAGAAATAGGACTATACTTCCGATTTACCATGAAATAACGTGTCTGCCTTAATTTTTCTTATATATATGCCTCCTTCTACCGAGTGGCCATAGCTCAGAGGTAGAATTGCCGACTGACACCAATTCGGTTGGGTTTCAATCCTAGGTAAAACGCAATCGGATGTCTAACTGTACTGATGAGCTGTGATACAACGAAACAGATCTGTCTGCAGATGACTATATATATATATATATATATATAAACTTACCGCTATATTCGTTTAAAAAAACCCTCCGAGTACATATGCAGAAAGAAAAAATGGTAATAAAAAAGAGCTAAGCATTTGAACATCAGTCAAAGTATGTAGCCCAAAGCAAAAAACCCAAGATAAGTAACCTAAAACAAAAAGCGCTCGATACACAAGTAGAGCAAACAACCTACAAACCTACCTTGGTAGGTTCATTGGCTCTTTAGGTTAGTTACTTACTATATATATATTCTATTTGTAAACAAGTTATTACACGACCTAGGTTTCTACCATGAGTGATGTCTTCAGACAGTTTGATCGCCTGAAGACACCACTCATGGTAGAAACTAATATGTCACGTAATAACTCGTTTACAAATAGAAAATATTCAAAAGTTTTACAATATAATTGTATTGAACACTTTTTAATACAAATATGCACATGTTAGGTTCTTCTATAAGTCCTATTTCAACATTGACAAGACTCATGAAAGGAAAACTAGCCGTTCCTTGTACAGTTGCAGCATGTTGGAACAAATAAACTATTGATCTAGCTATTGTTAACTTACCGCTATCTGGTACACCTTGGAAAACTAGAAGATTTTTTTTTGAAAATTTCTGGTTTAATATACACCAGACATCATTTACAAACTTACCTTATTATGACCAGAAACTAAGTAATTAAACAATCAATATATATATATACACACACACACACACACACACACACACACACTATTATTATGGTTTATACAATTATTTTATTGTTCTGGGTATGGCAATGAACTGCATTCAGCAGCAAGATCTCTGATCAGGAGGTTTTTAAGACCATTGAACTAACTCTTAATTGCTGTTTTTTCCAGATGCACCTGTTTTGATTCCATTTATGGGCAAATAGTGAACTCCCAAACTGGAGTCAAATCCTGAAAAAAAAAATACATTAGAAAAAATTATCAACAATACATTTTTGGGGTAAAAAAATTTACCAAAGCTCAAAAGAGAATTGAATTTTGGCATTGATTGACTCATAAGGAGTTGATATGCTATTAAACAACAAAACCAAACAATTATTTTTGTCTACCACTTTCATCTTTCTATATGCCACATGTTTTTAGGATTTGCTCAGTCATGGTTCTCCCCAATTTTCTGTTTATTGTGGCTCCCAGTCATATTTGTTCCTTTACACATTTTACTTCATCTATTTACTCAAACTTGTCAAGTAGGTTATTTGCTACTTGAGTCATCAAGGTGGGCAGTTAGCCTCTCCCCATAAAATCATTTGGTACCACCTGTGAAAATAATGTGAACAAATTTTTGTATACAAATTCTCATTCATCCACTGACATAAAGGCCTCCTCCTATTCTAAACACTCTGTTAATGGGCTCGCTGCTGCTTTCCTATCTTCTATCTGTCATGTGAACATTAAATTATCCAAGCCTTCTTTCTTTATTATTCTTCTTCTTCTATGTGCCCTGTTCCTTCAGGACATAGGCGATCATGGTTCTCCATGTCTCCCTATACCTTGTGGCTCTTAGTATGTTTGTTCCTGTTACTCCTGTCAACCCCTGTTCCGTCATCCATCTGATCAGGCCCTGCAAATATGTTATCCGCTGCCTTCCTTTGTCTCTCTTTCCTTCTATCTGGCCAGTCAGTATCAGGTTCTCCAGGCTCTCCTTCCTCGTTGCATGTCCTAGGAACTTCAGCTGTCTCTTCCTGATGCTCAGTATTAATTTCCTTTTTGTTACCATTCTTTCCAACACCTCATCATTGCTTGCATGCTCAGTCCATGATATCCGCAGCATCCTTCTATAGAACCACATTTCTGCTGCTTCCAGTTTTGTCCTCATGTATCAAAAAAAACTTCAACGGTGTCTTTCTGATTGTGAGCAGTTTCTTCATAGTTTTCCTTCTCTTTAAACATTCTCCTTGTCACATGCTCTATCTATGCTACTTCAGTATTCAAGAATCACATTTATGTCACTTCAATATTAAATCTTCCAGTATTTGCTGCAATAAAGAAGTGTAGATATTATATAGCAATCTAGCACTCTTTTTACTAATAATGATTAAAAAAAAAAAACAGTATCAACATTAACTAAAAGACACAATTCTGAACAGAATCAATTGCTAAAAATTTTCCTCCAAAAGAAATGGATATTAAAGTTATATGTTCTAAATCTCATTCAGTGTACTCAAAAAGTCATTAAAGTGTCAAGGGAAACAGAATAATTAAATTTGAGAATTTAAGATAATGTGTCCAGCCATTTCAAATGTCTTGAGAACTTGGCTGTGCGTCCTTAATGTAACTTGGCTATCAATCATAGCAGACATTACTCTGCTTGCATAAACAGTCCCCTTTCTGTGGAATTACTCAACATTGAATCACCAATGAATGAGATTGTGTACTGTGTGATCATTGCATTTTTTGATATCACCCAGATCTATCAACTCTTCCCCAACTTCTGATATTTTAAAAAGCTATTAAAATGTTGTAGACATAATTAACGAGAATGGTAGTAATCCCAAAAGACACTTTTGGAGAGTGGAATGGACTCTGGCATAAGTGTGTCAGGTTCCAAATGGAGTGCTTTGAGTGGGGACTAAGGCACCAGTGCTCTAGATAGGTTATTTTTCCTTGATATTATATAAATGGATATCTTCTGGATATACTTTTAAAAGTTAATCTACTGAATTCTAAAATGATTCTTGTTTGTTGACTTAATAACTTTTATGACTTGAAGCATTTTTCTGAAATAATCGGTTGAAACTAATAAACTAATAACTAATATAAATCATATCACCTGATGCATTAGGTTCGTTTGTTTTGGTTTGCTTAACAGCATTTTAACTCTTTATAGGTTATTTAATACTGAAATTTAATTTTTTTGGAAACATTGGTAATTTATTTATTTTTATTTAAAAATTGTATTGTACTAAATTTTTTACAATGAAAATGTTTATTGCTGCTATTGCTTTTATTATGAAAATGTACTGCTGGCATTTTTACTATAAAAATGTGTTTTTATATTTTCATAATGTTTTAACTCCACTTTTGGGGGTTCACTGTTTGACCATAGCTGGGATCATAACAGATGCTACTAAATATATTTACCAAAATTACACACAAATATCTTGAAATGCTAAAGAATAAATTTGTTCAGTAAAATTGCTATTTGCTTCAACCATGTCCTTCAGACAACGTCAGAATCTTCTGCATCTCTTCTAGATGGCCTACTTGTTGGTGAATGCTGCCATAATCCTTGCCTTTAGTTCATCTTTGGTATTACAAGGAGTTTCATTCGTCTCTCGCTTAACTGTGCCCCACACATAATAATAAAGGTGGCTGCAGTCTGCTTGTTTGGCATGGTGTAGGCCTCTGTGTTGAGCCTGAGACCTTGTGGGAAAATGAATGAAAACATCATGTTGCCATCACTAGTGATCACTCCAAACACCTTCGTAATCACTATTAGACTCATCTGACTCTTTCCAAATCCTCTGTGCTGCTCTCAGATTGATTCCCAAACACTCTGAAATGTTTGTATTGGATCTTCCACCATGAATGTTAAGTGGTACAGCATGCTGTTTCCAAATTTCTGGCAGAGTGAATTGTGTCGTGGTGCTCTCTTTCTTACAGACAATGCCCAACTGACCCTACTATACAGTGCAGTTGACAAAATCAAAAACAAACAACACACATGCACAAAATGAAAAATATAAAATAGCGACAATTGACACATCGCACCCTGTATATCTTGTGTATAATCATGCATTAGCGTTAATAAGTTCATCAAAACACTTTCTATAATTAAACAGTTCACTGCCTACTCTGTTGTTAATTGTTTGTGTTTAGTCCAATTTTGCTGCAGAATGTCTTCCCCATCATCATTATTGTGTTTTTTGTTGTTGTTTTTTTTTCCTGGTTTTCTTCTCTTCTAATATGACTTGAGTTTTACCATTTACCTGCCACAGACAAGCAATAACTTAAACTACCTCTTGTCTTTCTTTCTCTTTCTATAAGGATAATTATAAGGTAGATTTATTTCTCTTATTGCATGAGATATTTTCTTGTAGGAGGCAATTTCATAGATGAAAAATATTATTGTTCATTGTTTGTATAGGCCACTGATCTTATTACTGTCAAAAGTATTTTAGAGATGTTTTGGAAATATGAGGCCAATTTTAAGATGCTCAATTAAAAACAATTTTTTTTTCTTCTTTGTTTTCTTCAGTCATAAGCTGAAGCAAAGTTTTTAAAAACATAAATGTAGATTCTGGAAATACTGAACAAAGATGAAGATATGGATTTTATTAAGAACTTTTTTTCAAAGAAATTATTTCAATGGCTGGTATCCTAATAAAATATGCTGTATGTTATTTAGAACTGTATTTTATAGAAGAAAATATTAAAGTGGATAGAATTTTCTTAGTATCATAATTTGCATCTCATAAACCTTCTCTCCCATTATTCACAATCACATAGCCATTAGGTCTGTCGAGGGGCCACATGTACTGCAGCTGTATCAGCAGTGGCGTGTTGTGGGTAATACAGTTTGATGGAGCCCTATCTTTTCCAGTTGGTTTGGTCCTGGTTACAATGGTAAACTGCACTCGGCAGCATGGCCTCTGATTGGGAGGTTGTGAGGAGCATGGAACAACTTAATTGCTGTTATTCCCAGGTCCACCCTGACCCAGAGTGGTAGCACCAGTTAGGGTCCCAGCTAAATTGGGGTCAAAACACTATGAAAGTATAAAAATAGACCTATATAGAAATATATACATAAGAATTGACTTTTATAGAAAAATATACATTTTTGAAGGAAAAATTACCAGCAATACATTTTTGAAAGAAAAACTTATTACCATAACATATTTTTGAAGGAAAAAAAATTATTACCAGCAATACATTTTTGAATACAAACTAGGAGACCTCTTCAGTTGTCTAAAATAGAAAAAATTAAAGATTAATTTTTCATCAAAATCTGATTAGATCAACCTTCTCACTATAACTGAACATTAAAAAAAAATATCTTAAAACCTCACCTTTTTGGCATTAAATAATCCACAGAGGTTGATATACTATTAAACAAAACTCAAACTCTCCAGCTGGTTTGAATTCAGAGTTTTCTTTCTACTAGACTAGTTGCCAACTATGGCTGTAGGGCTGTTATTTACTTAACCCTGGAGAAAGAAGATATTAGCACATAAGTAAACCTAACAAACTCAAGTGGAATTCAAATTTGCCTCTTCGATTTCTCGTCTTGAGCTGCTCTCATACCATTGCATGTTGGCTGGGTCTCATTATCAGCTCTTAATTTTTGTTAAATTTTTAACAAACAAATGATGTTCAGGAGGATATTTTTCTTATTAGTGTATTTCATATCGGTATAAAGTTTAGTAGACTATATATTATGATATAACAATAGTTTTATGAATTTCACAGAATTTTTCAACTTTGACATTATTAGTCAGGTTAACAAAACTCCAAGAAACATTAAATTGTAATTAAGTCTTAACTTTATGATGTGTGCAAAGTTTACAATGACAAATGTGTTGAACAAAAAAATCAAAAACCTTGTCACTGTGTAAGGCTAGATTTTGGTTGAGTATCCCTAACTTACATCAGTAGTACAAAACATACTGAAATTACTTACATGTAATTATTTTTAGCTGCCTCCCCACTTGAAACAAAATGTGGCACAAGGCCTTTTTAGTGTGGATAATTCAAGCCATAAAGCTTAGGCCAAAATTTTTATCTACTTTTCCCCCAGACAAGATTCTTCCCTTTGGCAGAACCTCATCTGGGTTCCTTTGGGCAGTGAGTCAAACAATGTCAGAAAAACCTCTGAGAGACACTAATTGTTAACATGTAATGAATGTTTACCAGCCTTTTATATATATATATATATATATATATATATTACTAACATGCAGTGGTATGAAAGCATTAACATTAGCAGTAATAATTAATTTATATAACAGTTTTTAAAAGCATTTTAATAAATATTTCCTCTGTGCTATTTATTTTTAAATCAAAATCTTAAAGTTGCAATATATAAGCAGTATTCCTGCTTATAATTTTTAAAATTCATTGTATAGAAAGAATTTTTAATTAACTTTGTCAACATTCAGGTGTTAGAAAAACTAATGTTTTTATAATAAGCATCATTGTCATCTGTTATTTCATTCTGGAGCTGAAAAGATTTTCATGGAAAAAGTCCAAATAATCTGTTATTTAAATTTTCTTGAAACTACAAAATTATTTTAACAAGTTAAAAAACAATGAGTTAGAATTAATTTTTATTAGCATTAATATAAATATTAGAAAGTTATTTAAATGTTTCTCTCATGATCAACTCTGTATAAAAGTAAGAAATTCATTGGATCATTGCAAAAGTTTGTGCCTAATTTACTTTGTAAAAATGATATAAATTTTCTAATTAGAAACAAATTTTTGCAATAATCTCATATAATGACAAAAAGAACTTTAGAAAATAGGTGTCTAGGTGATGTTGTTTATACTGAAAGTTTAGATAGGTAAAAAAAAAAATCTGACATTTTCTTCTCAGTTTGTAGGATGGGTATTTAGCTAGTGTTTTCAAATTTATAAAGACTACTCTGATGAGAAGTGTATGTTTCATGTTCTGAAACTGGTTTTAAAAATCATTCAGCTACTGATTATTCACATGAAACAGACTGCACAATATTCAGAATAGTGTCCCAAAATACATGTTAGCTAGTAAATTGCTTGCACCTTTCATTCCAAAAGGCTCCATGTTGTCTCATGTAAAAGATTGGGCTACCAAGCTGACGACTTCATCAAACAACTTTTTAACACCAATTTTATTCAGATATTACTTAGCTTTATGTTGTAGAACATAAAAATTATCTTCCTAAAATGATTTTACTTCTTGAACTGTGGCTCCAAATATGCCTTCAAAAATATATATAAGTTGTTGTAATATCATATCAAACTTATCATGAGCCCACTACTTCACTAATAATCCCAACCCAAAACATCACACTATTTACAACTTGTTGATATTGCAACCTGTGATAGCAGTTTTCACCAGTAACCACCAAGTATTTGCTCCATTCAAATCCTCTATTTGAGGATAGCACATTTGTTGGTGAAAAGAACAAAACAAAAAACCATTCTTTGTATTTTCTTAGTCATTTTATATTGATTCTCTTTGTAGACGTCTTTAAAAGATACATCATAATTGATCACTCTTGTTTTGCTATTTGAATTAAAACCCAACATCTTATGCTTTTTAACACTTCCTTGCTGTTACAGTGTCTAGAAAATACATGATTTCACAAACTCTAGTTTTTATAACTTTTATGTGGTACACAAAATGGTGAGATAAAGTTCTCAGTTTTCTCTTATCAGAAATGCATTGAAGTTTTTTGGTTTTTTTTAAAATTTATTTTACTTTTATCTGTCAAATCAGCTTTTATGACCTATTTGAAAGCTTCAAACTCCCAAAATAGCTATTAATTTGAGATTTAGATTCAGGAAATTTAATACAAATGGCTGACATTTGTTTATATCTGCACAGAACAAACTAGCTTTCATCCTAACTGCACAAATAAATGTTGCTATCATTCAGCAAATGCATTTTTATATTCTGAGAAGTGAAATATACATATATATATATATATATATATATGTATGTATGACAAGGCTAAGAATTTGAGTCTTGGTGTAAATCTTTATTTATCAATCTACTTTAAAGATGGTTTCTTTTTGTATATGTAAAGAATTGATAAAATGAAAATTATTTCAAGCAAAATAATTAGAGATTTAATACTTTGTGTTCAGTGCACTAATGATTAGCAAAGCAGACTACCTAGCAATGAACTTAGTCTTTTGTTTTTGTTACATCTTCCTTGCATTTTTTTTTTTTTTTGCCTGATTGTTTTCAATCAACTGCTGAAGAATATGCAATTGATTCATGCATTCAATGTTTCAAAGAAAACTGATATATATGAGATATCTATTTATAAAATAAAATAAAATACCTTAAGAAGGAATGATAATGATTTCTTTTAAGGCATTTTATTGTAGAATAAGAGTTAACAATCTAGCCAATCACTACTGAAGTAAGTTTGTGTATTGCTAGGTTCCCCTTTTTATGATCTTGGGCCAAACTAAGCACAAGTTGCTAGCACCTGCTTTAAAAGATCAAAGTAACACTTCTCTCTTTTTTTCTTTCATTTTTACCCTTTTTCTTTTCTATGACTTTTTCCACATCCTCCCTCTCTAATGCTTTTGTCAATTTTGTTGTAGTACACAAATGAAAAGATACCTATATATATATATATATATATATATATATATATACATGCTAGAAGTATAGCCCAGCACTGCTCGGGTGTAATGAAAGCTTTAACTCAGCTCAGACTCTTTAGACATTGGCACGAAAGACTAAAAAGCAATAGTTGTTTCCAGTTAAAGCAAAACCATAGATTGAAAGAAAAATGAATTGATGTAAGTCAAATTTTGATTTCCTGCTATAGATATCAAATAAGTTTTTTCGTTGTAAACTGAATTTTGAAGGCTAAATAAGTCCTCTGAGTAAATGGCATCATGGCTGAAACTAAGAACTACAATTATACCTACTTAGAACCAAACCCTAAGCAAAAACTAAAATAAAAGGGCTGAAAAAAATACAGACATACAGGCAAACACACAAACATCTTGCCTTTTATATATATAATATTATCGATTCTCTGTACTATAAGAACTGCAACCTTGAAACTTCTGAATATCGTTTCATATGTCTTTGAGTGTATCAAATTTGATTAAAATCAGACCACTCCTTCTATAACCAGATTTTTTCAATTTTCGATATTTATCGGAGGTACCTCGACACAAAACATAGCTAAGAACGCTCGCAGACGCTTATAGTACAACTGTGTAAATTTTCAAGAAAATCGGTTCAGCCGTTTTGGAGTCTATAGGTAATGGGGACACACACACACAAAGTCCCATTTATAAATAAGTTTAGACTTAGATAGATATGAATGACAGGATAGCAAAATAGGAGAATTTTAAATTTAAAAAAAATGAAATTTATTAAACCGAAAAATGTATTGAAAGTACTCTGATTTCTAGACTATCCATGGTAATTATGGAAAATTTATGTTCAGGTTCTGACAACATCTTGCCTTTTTTAACAAACCTTCTGTTGTCGCAATATAGGATATTAAAAACAAAAACAATACCCACTTTTTTTTTTATCTCAAAGTATTGAAAAACTGGATGAGTTTTGTTGAGGTGTGTGTCTGAACCTGTAGGATGCAAAAAAAGATTAAAATGTAGCTTTTTTACATGTTCAACATATTTAAGTTGCTATCTCTGTTTTATTTTCTTAAACAGAAATTAATAAAAATCAGCCTAGATCAAGAAGTCCTACTGATGTAAGGCTCATTTTTTCTTCAGTAGGATTTCTTGATCTAGAGCACTTTTTACTAGTTTTGCTGATTAAGAAAATAAAAATACAAAAAAGGGATAGCAACTCAAACATTTGTACCCTATAAAAATAATACTTATACTAATAAGAGTGTGTGTGTATGTGTAAAAATTTTTCATAGAGAACATAAATATTACACCATATGTAATATAACAATCTGGCCCCACCCGAGGAAGGCTGATGCAAGCGAGGGTGTTTCCGGTCGTTGAAAGGAACGGATGTCGTTTGACCTTATTTCCGGCAGCAGCGGAAATAACTACAGAGGCAAACAGAACAGGTGTCTCTGAGAATTGCGTGTGTGGGCGAGGCGAAACCGGAATAAAAAGTCCCGGTTCTGGAAGATTATAAAAAGACCTCGGCACACGGATTTGCCAGTAGTAGAGGAGCAACAGAGATCGGCCGGTGAAGAGAGACACAACAGATAAGACTACACTCCCGTCAACCCATTAGAAGCGCGCTCTCTCAATTCTCTGTTCCCTATTCTACACGGTTCATTGTCATTAATAAAAATATAACTTCATATTTTTATATATATGCGTGTTTGTTGTTTGTCGATATATAACACATAGACAAAGTTTACAGAAGTACTGTTTCAAAAAATCAGTGATCTCATTGTTTTTTGGGTTTTTTTTATGAATAATACACTAATGAATAATAATTTCTTTTAACTATTTATGTCTAAATAATTTGTTTTATGAATTTTGAAAAGTTGAAATGTATCTGAGGGATTTCAAAAAATATTTTTAATTTTAATTTTTTTTTTGTTTTTGTTACTTTTAAATTGTAGATGACAAGTAATTCATAAGCTATCTGTTGTGTCTTCATGTTGACATGTTGGATCCAGCAATCTTCTGATTAAATTTAATTTTTCTTACTTCCCAGTATTGCAATGTAATTTGATAAATTGAATTGTCATATAAATATTTAATTTATTAAACATTTTGATGTAGAATGAAAATTTGACCAAAAGTTTGTATGAATCACCAAAGATTATAGAACTGAAAATACATCTAGAAATATGCACAGAATATACTTGTCAAAAAAATAAAAAAGCTGAGAATACTCATCTGATACTGTATTCTGCATTATAATGGTATATACCTTAAATTTAGCATGAAGTTTGTTCTAAAAAAATATTTATCCTAAAATTGCTTGAATAGTTAAACTTGGGTGATTCATAAACCTTCAACCTCACCATTGTGTAGAATGTAAGGTGTTTTTTTTTTTTTTTTTGATTGGGAGGGGGATTAGTAAGGGGGTACATCTTGCATACTGAAAAATATGGTAATTCATATATGCTTCAACACTATAATTTTAACATCTTCACCTGAACTCGGAAATTTTACTCACTAGTTATTCCCCACAATAGGAGTAAATAAGTTTGCCTATGGTCCAGTTTGCACTCCTTCCTGCTTTTTTGAACAGGAGTAATGGTTTATCGCTTACTTCCTGTTCAGAATTGGGTTTCCAGTTCTGTCTAACATCTGTTCATTCACTTGTTTTCTCAATCACAACCTCTTCAACTCTAAACTTAGCCATTATCTGCCCTGAATAGTTCCAAGAATTTCTCTTGTCCTTTCTTAAGCTCATGCTGCACCACTCAGTAACCCCCTAATTTGAGTGGCTTTTGGTCCTTGTATTGAATGAACATTAATAATAATAAAAAAAAATACTAAATAAATTTTATAACTTCAGACATTTACAAGTTAGCATCACTTTTGTTCTGAATTAAGACAAATGTCAAATTAATAGATATTCAACTTTGACATTTCCAAAATGCTCATTAGAGAATATTACTTTTAAAGCTGTATACTCTTTTTTGGTGCCAGCATGTCTGAGATATAATTATGTCATTAGTATTAAGAAATCGTAACATAGGATAAGTAGTTTTAATATTATAGATATAACCTGTATGATATTATAATTTACTATTGGATATCATTTTAATGTTATCATCATCGTTTAACTGATAGCTTTTGCTGGCCTTTAACCTTCCTTTCATAGAATTTCTCATATTTAAAACACTATACCTGCTGAGTTTGTTTTACTACTAGATGACCTTTTTGATTCCAGTCAATGTAAAGAAAAACTACTTGGGTTTCTCTTATATCAGGCTCTCTTATTAATCAACTTTTGAAAATACAATGGCTGACTCTTTCACATCTGCTAAAATCCAATTTCTTTTCTATCTGAATGTAAATTTTAGACATTTTCTTCTGTTTTAGCTGTGTCTCTTCCTCACTGTATTACTCGATAAAAATCAAACTAGATGCATTCTTCATCATTCTGTGATTCTTTGGTCACTTTTTAGGCTGCCCATAGACCAAATTACCTCTTCTGAAATTTAAATTTTTGCTTAGGAGAATGCACTTAATTTAGGGGATCAATAAGTTTGTACTCTGATACATTTATTAATCTGAACTTTTGACTATATAATGTTTTATGATTAGACAAAATGTAAAAGCTGTAAATGAGACCTTTGCTGAGATATGTGCTTTTGGCTACTTTGGCTGATATATATATATATATATATATATATATATATATATATATAGTTTTAAAGTATGCTATATTTAGAGGTTAAAGTGCTCAATATCAGGGATAGAGCATATGTGACACCCAGAGGCAACAGTCTGATTCATGCTAGATGCAGTCGTCAGACCTAATTATTATATTTAGCATGAAACAGAATGTTGGCTTCAATGAATTTCTGGTTTTAGTGTACTGATTTAAAAAGGCACTAATGGTTCTAATACATATAATTAGCAAACACACTTTCTGGTTAGCAGATTTGAAGAGGTAATTTAATTTCTATCGCCTCTTGTGTCTTTCATTGACTTGAAGAAGCTGAAAGCAACAGATGTTTTCCAAAAGATGTCATTTATAGCTTTTCCACTTTGTCTCATTATCTCCACTTTTGTTATGGATACCATTATACATCTTACAAACATGTTTTATCTATATAACTGGTGGAGCAGAATTGGATTAAGTACAAGGAAAGTTGTTGAATAATATTGTGCAAAATAAATGCTTATTTTATTATTAAGCTATAAACTTATTGACCTGTCTATGTATGTATACATTTGCTTGTTATAAATATAGGCTATAAAAAATGTTCAGTGAAAATTAGCAACCATATCATGACCTTCTGCCTGCACTTTTAAGCAACCACACAATATCACAAGGTACATGTTGTGTAATGAATATGTATAAGGAGTTTAGACCCTAAGTATTCAAATAAATAAATGCACATGTTTGACTCTATTCACTTATAAACACTTGTTTATTTACTCACATCTATACATATAGGCACAAAAGCACTTGCAACTATGTTTTTATACACATATATGCACAATCATTTACATACATACACACACTTTTTTATATAATTCATTTTCTCAGTTCACTGCTGGCTTCAGCTCTTTTTCAACGTCTGCCAGACAGAGGGTGAAATTAACCTTACCCTACCATGCTGGTTCATGACATATTGACAAGAAGTTTGTCCTTCTACTGGACAAGTTATCCTACCAAGACTAAAATGCCTGGTCAATATTATTTTACCCATAACTGGGGAGAAGAGATGGATTTATGTCTTCCCAAAGTAAGGAAGTCAATTCAGTAGCTGCAGTAAGAATTTGAATTTGTCCTACCACTTTCATTTTTCATGATGATTACTATTACATTATCCTATAAATTGTGTATTTTCTTTCTTCACACACCCAAATGTGGACATATGCTCACACTTTAACCATGCACATTTATACATCTCTGCATATATAGGTATAAACATATGCAATATACACATGCATAATTAAATTAAAGATATTTGGTCATTTGCATTTGTATTTGAATATGCATACTGCTACATACATTCTATAAATGTGACCTTGTGCCATACCTTCTGATAACCAAATAAATCAAAACAGTCATGCATGCATATATGCATATTCACACGCATTCAAACATACTTCTACTATTTCTCTGATTACTATGCCTCACCATCCTACATTATTGGTCAGTGGGCACATGCAAAACACCCCCACACCAAACCGTCCAACCCAGTATTCACATCCTTCATTCGTTCTTATCATTGATTTATTGACTGAGCACCACTGCTGCTGCTGAAGCTACCGCCACTTACACCTTCCCCTCTTTCCTCTTGTGATTCTTTTCCATTGCTACTTTGAGGAATCAACAAACAGTTGAGTCAATCAAGACTGCAATAGATTAATGAACTACAATTCTTCAGGATAACTACTTACCATGGGATGTTAACTCCATCCCTTTCTAGCCTCTTCTTCTCAGCCTGTCCGGATCGCTTCCAATCCTGACTTGCGTATTTGCACCACCTCAATCAAGCCGGGTCGTTCTTTCTTTTCTATAGATCCCCGCTCTCCCTAGCCATTGTTACACAGGTAGCAGCTGTTACTAACAATTGTTATTGTTGTTTATTATTACCAGTACTTGTTCCACTGGCAATAGCACGTTGCTGGGTGCCACTGCTGTCATCCTTGTTATTCTTTCTACTGTCTTGGATAAACACCATTTCACTCTGAAAACAACTCAAAGTATTCCATTACATAGACACGCACTCACACGTTATTGGTTTCTGTGTGTACAGTTTTTCACACTTTTTAGATATTGCCATGCAGCATCCAAACAGAAAAATGGACAATGTTTTGATGGAATATCGCTATTGCATTGCACTAGCCAACATGGAATTCTACAAGACAAAATATGTTGTTCTGGTGCCTGTCAACGGTATCTTACTTTCTTTCCTTTTCTTTTTTGCATTTAGCTGTAGCCTTCTTTGTGCATTCATATATATTGTGTGCATGCATGCATACATTTATATATATGTGCATGAATGTTTGTTTTTGTTTTCTTGTGTTTTTGTCCAAAACTAGAAAAGTCATTTTTTCAAAATTGGAGAAAATGCAAATTTACACTGTGTGTGTGACGAAAGGACAGGAATAAGGTATTGAATAGTTTTGTTTTTTTTTGTTGTTTTGTTTTTTTTCTCTCTCTTAGTAAATGAGTGTAAACAAAAGTTTTGTTTTTATAGAAATAAACTTATTCCATGATCAAACATACTACCATTTAATAGCTTTTTCTTTTTTTTAAATAGCGATATATTCTGAAATATATTTTCTCACTTATCCAGGTATCAGTTTTTAAGTATTATTTCAAAATTGTAGAATTTTTAATAAATATGAGCAAGACAATTGTCCCATTTTGAGAAAATGGTGGAATATTACTTTGATGGAAACAGGATTAAAAAAAGACATACTAACAAGTTTAATATATTTTATATAATGAACATTATTCATTTTTAAAATGTTATTAAGAGAAAATCTAATTTATAACAGATTTCTAAAATTTGAATTGTATTTTTTGTTTTTTTATCAAAGATCATATAGAATATATTCTGAAAAGCATTAAATTTATAAAACATATAGTAGAATAATTTCTGCCTAATTCTGTCTCATACCAACAATGTATTTAGAATTTACAACAAACATATTCTAAATTAATTCTGTAGAAGTTAATTGTAAGCAATAAATATATAAATTATTAGGTTTCAAGTTGTAAAAAATTTACTCAAATTGAGTTCTTTACATGATTATAGGAAAAGCTGTTCTAAAACAGAACTTTCAATTTATCTATTAAATCAAACAACAAACTTGGTGTTACTTTAAGACTCTGGCCTTTATGATTTATTTCATAGAAATAAAATAAATATGTGTAAAATATGAGACTGTTTGAAACTAACTTTTCACACAATAATATGCATATAACATGAAATATGTTTTCCTTGTGTCATTCATCCTTTATTTTATTTATATATATATATATATATATATTTCATCATTACTCCAAATAGTTTGCATTTGGTGTAGTAAGAAATAATATTTGATTAAAAAAAAGATTCTTTTTATATACATACTATATATATATATATATATATATATATATATATATATATATATATATATATATAATGTCCTCAATATTGTAATTCCAATTTCTAGTATCAGGTAAATGTGACCTATGTGTTGTATTATAATAAGTAGTTTAAGAAGAATAAAGCTTTTTTTCTTTATTTAGTTGGTTACCTTCAGAGAGTTTTTTGTTACCTTGTGGGTTTGCATTAAATTCTTCATTAAAATGCAAAAGTGGGGCTCAATAGTAACATGATTACAAGAAGCCACAAGTCAAAAGAAACATGTTAATAATCTGGGGTCTGTATGTTTCATTAAATTATCATATATAGAAAAGGTGTTTATAAGTTTGAAAGAAAAATTATAATTAGATATGTTTTTTCCTGCTATTTACACTTTTAAATCTTTTTTTACCATATAATAAGCATATTTTTCTTAAATGCTTTTATCCTGTTTAGATATTTTTCAAATAACTTAATTCAAATCATTGATTTTTTTTATTGGTATTTACAAAGACCAAGCTGAGTGATGTAAGGTTATAGAGAATACTAAAAAAGTTAAAATATTTTAAAGCATATATATATATATATATATATATATATATATATATATATATATATATATACATACACACACACAAGATATCAGAAAATTTAGTTGCCTTCCCTCCTTTTGTATATGAGATAGACAGTTTGGAAAATAGGATCTCCATTTTTATGACTATTATTCTTTACGCTTTTAAACAAAATTACTACTCATATTTCTTTTTCTTTCTTCTTTCTCATATCCACCCCTCTTTTGTTCTTCCACTCCCCCTTCTTTTGCTCCTCTTCTCCACACCCCCTTTTTTTGCTCCTCTTCTATACTCCCCTCTTTTGCTGTCTTCCTTTTTCTTGTTCTTCTGTCTCTTCTACAATATATAATAATAATAATCAGTCAATATTTTGTCTCTTAACCTAATGCTTTCCATTTTAAAAATTAGAAAATATAATTCATTTAATGTAAAATTTATTTAGTCTATGTTAAAAACAAATTTATACTGTTTTGAAATAACTAATAAAATGTATTTTAATTTGCAATCCTTTAAAATAGAAATGAAAAAATCCAATAGGAAATCCTAGAATTTTACTTAGTTCTAACAGGCATGCTCAAATAATGCAAAGTAAATTTGCATAAATACATTTATTATAAACTTGCATATCTTGTAATAGTTTAGCTTGCTTCAAAAATGTTCTGTTCAATTTATGCATTTGATATAGTCATACAAATTTCAGTTTATTATTTTAACTGTAAAGAATCAGAACTGTCAAACACATAAGATGTTGCAATTGTCTAAAGTTTTCTTTGGACATAAATTTTAATAATTTGAAATGTACATTATAATTCAACTTTCTCTTTAAAATTGACTTTAGAATTTTTTTACCTATTATTTTGGCAAGGTTTGGTATCACCTCTTTTATTTTTATTATTTATTACTAAGTATCCCTGGCTGCTCAAGATAGAAATCTACATTTGAAATGGTAATGATGAATGTGGTGTGAGATGTGAGAGAGAAAAGAATAAGGTAATAAGTGGAGAATATGAAAATAAGGATAAATGATGACTAATCCTTGACTTGAAGAGCTTTAGATGATAGTGTTTAGGAAAGCACCCACCTGGGAATTTGTTCCTAATCCAGTAATAAAATAAATAGAATTTTTTTATATATTTTATAACAACAAAAAATGTCTTTCCAAATTCTCTTTATCAATAAACTCCTTAAATAATTTAGCAAATTTGAAATTGTCATAAGTGTTTTCTTTTAAAGAATTTTTCATTAAAAAAAAATACTCATGGTTGTATATCTTTATAACTATTAGTCTATAAGACAACTAAGTAAGATGCATCACCTTTAGTAGTATTAGATAGTGCTCTCCTCATTATATATATATATATATATATATGTATTTTTGTTTTTTTAAATCATATCACCCCAAGCATGGCGGTAATGCCACTGATGTGCAGGGGGCTACATAAGAGTGAAAAGATTTGGAAAAGAGAAAACCGGAAACCACATCCTAAACAGGGAACAAGGGATGAGCCTCTTCACCTGTTCAATAGACGTGGGTGGAGTGTGAACCGGGCGATAGTTTAGTCTATCTACTCCAATTGGAAAAAAAAAGAAAAGTGAAAAGATGCATCACCTTTAGTAGTATTAGATAGTGCTCTCCTCATTATCTATATATTGATAGCAATTTACTAAGTGTAGATTAGATGTGGTACAAGGAGGAAAATATGGAGCACTCAGTGAGGATTGAACACATTAGCTATTAATTTAGTGAGTCAAGCTTTCACTACATCAAAGTAACTTTCCAGGGCTTTCTCACTCTTATTGAAGGAACCTCTTCCTGATTGACTATGTCTTCAGGGGGTGCAGCCTTACTCACCACACTTGACCAATTGTAGGTTGGTGAGACTGTTTAACCCTTAGTGGGAGGTTTTTGAAATTAGAGTTGTCCTCCTTCTAGACTGTTTGCCATCCAAGGCTATAGGACACAATCTATCTTGCTTATTTATTCATATCTCAGGAGGAAAAAAGATGGAATCCTACTTTTCTTAAAGGCTTTTGCATGTAAGTAAATGTAACAAACCCAACTGTAATTTTAATTCAGCTCTCTGATTCCTCAATGTTAGCCACTATCCAATGTTCTATTATCTACATATTAATATGGTTATTGATACTTATTTATAGTATACCACTAAAATGCTGCCAAATAATGTAAGAATCTATCTAAACTTATTTATAAATGGAACTTTGTCTGTGCGTCCGTTACCTATAGACTCCGAAACAGCTGAACTGATTTTCTTGAAAATTTACACAGTTGTACTATAAGCGTCTGCAAGTGTTCTTAGCTAAGTTTTGTGTCAAGGTACCCCCGATAAATATTGATAAACGAAAAAATTGTGTTATAGAAGGAGTGGTCCGATTTTAATCAAATTTGATACACTCATAGACAAAGACATAAGAAACGATATTCAGGAGTTCCAACATTGCAGTTTTTACAATAGTGCAGAAAATCGATTATATATATATAAAAAGCAAGATGTTTGTGTGTGTGTGTGTCTGTTTATCTGCCTGTATGTCTGTATTTTTTTCAGCCCTTTTATTTTAGTTTTTGCTTCGGGTTTGGCTTTAAGTAGGTATAATTGTAGTTCTTAGTCTCAGCCATGATACCATTTACTCAGAGGACTTATTTAGCTTTCAAAATTCAGTTTACGACGAAAAACTTATTTGATATCTATAGCAGGAAATCAAAATTTGACTTACATCAATTCATTTTTCTTTCAATCTATGGTTTCGCTTTAACTGGAAACAGCTATTGCTTTTTAGTCTTTTGTGCCAACGTCCAAAGAGTCTGAGCTCTAGGACCATGAATTACTTTTAAAGCTTTCATTACAGCTGAGCAACGCCAGACTATACTGCTAGTCTTACATATTTATAAGTTTGCCATTCATACTTGCTTTGAATATTACTGCTACAAATGGTCTTGCTATATATTTAGAGTTTTTTTGATAAAATCCAAAGAAGAATCTGCAGTGTCATTGGTCCTGACCTGGCATATTAGCTTGTCTTTTTCTCATTGCCATAATCTAGCTTCCCTATGCCTTTTCTATAAATATTTTCATGGCAGTTGTTATGATGACATTTCAGCTATGGTATTTTGACTTTATCAATTTAGGTGCAGTCCTAAATTGGTGGCAATGTCTAATCATTTTACAGTTGAAAAGGCTAGGTGTTAGTTCTACACTAACTTTCTTCTATTGCACTTCTTACTTGTAAAACTCTCATGTCAAACTTTGATCTTTAAAAATTTAATTGCAATGTCAATTATTATATTCTATCTTAATTTTTATTCTTTTATCATCTTCTCTCCTTAATAGTATTTTTTTTTCATATTCTCTAGCACTCAGTAACCCCTTGAATCCTAATGGCTTTATTGCGTTGCCTGGGGTGAAATGATTAAAAAAATATAATGATGGAGAGAAGAATGGCAAAACAATATATATATATATATATATATATATATATATATATATATATGTGTGTGTGTGTGTGTTGTATATCAGACGGTATGAACGGATCCTACACAAAATTAATAGACAAAACTTGTCTATATTATTCAATGAAACCTGCATTAATGAAAAAATGCTGCCAAAATACACACAATATATATATATATATATATATATATAAAGAATGATTTAGGGGTATAAAGTCCTAGGAATTAAGGATATTACTGTTGTTTATGAAGATTGTATTTGTTTTAAATAGATGACTCACTATTTAAAAGCATAAATGATAATTTCTTTTTCTTAAAATACAATACATTGTATTATTTTCCTAGACTGGAAAGATTCACAATAGAATTGCTATTGTTTCTCTTAGCAGAGATTAATTCTGAAGAACAAGTCAAAACCAAGAGAGAATTTCTTCTGTGGTTTATTCCATCTAATTCAGATAAAGATTTCAGAAAGGTCATAGTTATTGTGGGTTTTTTTTTGGTTTTTTTTTTCCCCCAAATTATATTTGCTTATTAATTCTATTCCAAACCTTCATTCATTATGTGACCAAGCAAAATCCTGTGGTAATCAATTTTTTTTTCTTTTCCACTCTTTGATTTCCTAAATTTGGAGAATTTTTTTTTTTAATATAATCATCATCATATTTTGATTTCTGCTAAGTTCACACTACCTACCAAGTCTCTTGGAAAGCCTAAGGCAGGTACTGGTATGTTATTATGGCTACATTCCATGATTTGTTTATCTAACCCCCCTAACATCACTAGTGTTACATGAACAAAGTTCTTCTTAGTGTGTGGGCTGTACTTGTTTAGACAATTTTATGTATATCTCTTAAACTGGGATTTCCTGGGATTTTTCAATATGTCGCACCCCCATTTTTTTTTTTTTTTAATCAATCCAAGCATGCATACTATGACTGGTACTGTTCTTGTTTTCAATTTCCAAATTTTTTTTCTATTTCAATTTCCAGGTTTTATACTTCAATAGTTTTTCAAATTCCTTGGTTGCTATATTACAGTCTGGGCAAGCCATATCATTAGGCAAGTTTTTTTGGTTTTTGACAATTATGTCCGTTTTATTTGTTTCAATCTTCTTGTCTGTGAAGATCATGTAATCTAATAAATTGTGATGTCTTCTATTTCTGTAACTAGCACTGGGTGATGTTCATACCAGTGTTTGTTAACATCTTTTCCAAAGTGTTTTTCACATTGTCTAGTGTAAATATTGCCCTATTCTATTGTGATGATTTTCATATTCATTTGGTGTAAGTACAGAACATACCCAGATTTAGATAGTCTATGGTTTCCTGATATTTGATATTTTGGATCCACATTATTATGTATAATAGCTGCCTGAAAGTTTCTGCTGAAAAGACTTTGGTAACCATATACTTATAACTATCAATGAATATTAATTTTATCAACATCAGCTTTATTAACACATTCTGGATATTGGCCATGCATAGATTTGTCTTGTCAGCATTGTTTCATCTCTTCAAGAGCGTTATCCTTGATTTTGTTTTTCATATTTTTTGTTGCAACAGTTGGTTCTTAGGTTATCACTATCATTATTATTATTATTATCATTATTACTGTTTCTCATGTATTACTTTCTGGGTCCCAACCAGAGACCTAAGGCCAGAATTGAAAATTGTAAATTGAAGTTGTGTGAGATAGCAGAGGAGTTGAACATATCAGAAGGCAGTATACTCACCCTTTTTCATGAACATTTGTCAATGAGAAGACTGTGTTTGAAATGGGTTCTGCGTTTACTCACAGTCAATCAAAAACAACAACATGTCAGCGATTCAGTGCGTTGTTTGTAACTGTTTGAACGCATCAAGGAAATTTGCATGAATATGTGACAATGAAACATGGATCCATTATTTCATTTCGGGGTCAAATTGGCAGTCAGCTGAGTAGACAGCAGCAGGTGAAAGCTGTCCAAAGTGACCAAAGACATAAACATCAGCACAGCAGGCAAGGTTTTGGCCTTCATATTTTTGGGATATGTAAGGTATTTTGTTCATTGATTACCTTGAGAAAGAAAGAACCATCAATAGTGAATATTATATAGCATTATTGGTGTGTTTGAAAGAAGAAATCACCAAAAAACTGCCACAAATGAAGAAAAACGTTATCTTTCACTAAAACAATGCACCATGTCACAAGTCGATTGCAACAATAGCAAAACTACATGAATTGCACTTCAAATTGCTTCTGCATCCACCATATTCTCCAGAACTGGCCCCCAGAGTTGTATTTTGAGGCCAAAGATAAATGTTTCTACAAAAAGCATCAAATTGTTAGAGAAACATTGGAATGTATCTCCTTTTAGGGTGATACACTATGCTGATAAATAAAGTTGAATTTTCCCTAAAAGTTATTGTTTTACTAGTTAGGCCCGGGATTTATTGAGTGATGTGTTATATGGTGTACAAAGCACAGTTGATTTTAGTAGTGTGTATAGCTTAGTACAATAAATTTTCATTCATTTTTTTTTTCTTTGAAAAATTAAGTTTTATTATTTAACATACAAAATACTCCCATTATTTTAAAAACAATTTAATGATTAAAGTTACAAATACCTATTTCATAAAAATACAGAATTGTTGTTTTTCTATATCTTTTCATTAGACTTTTATATTTCATCAACTGGTTTGTGAAATTAAACAAAACATAGATTTTGTAAATCTTGACAGAAAAATGGTAGCAATAATTTCAATAATACTATTGTAAGGATTTCAGTATGCATCAGCATGTTGCAGAAAAATTATAGTGAATATAAAAATAGTTATTGCCTAAGTATATAATAATGTTCTTGTAATATTTATATCATTTACTTAGAAAATGTAATGAACAAACACTTGTGATTTGGTTGGTTATTAGCTGTAAACTATTCATACTATATACTTAGTGTTGTATTTTGGGTAATGAAAAGGAAGTAGATATAATCACTTCAACCATTTATACCTAGACGGCTGTGTTATTCTGATTTTATTGATGATAATCTGCATAGAGCATGACAGAAACCAAGTTTTAAATTTGGCTTGTGTTCAGTTTTTACTTATGCCCTTCTTGGAAAGAGCATTAATATGCTGCTTCTTGTGCTAGATATCCTGGTAAAATGTCTTATAACTATGATACTATGATGGTTGACAAAGATGAATGGTTGTTTTGGAAAACCACTCTCCCATATCTACCCTACTGACCAAACAGTAGTAAAGGTATATCCCTGTCAACTTTAGCAAATATCAGTCTTTGTTCAAGGTAAAATTCTGCCTGAAATCTTAATTTGAAAGACTTACAATGTAATTGTACAATAACTCATTCCCAGGGTTATTTTTTGATAGTAGTGTATGTTTTAAGAAAAATAGAAACAGAAAGGAAATTTCTAGGACATATAATCAGGAAAGAGAGCTTGGAGAATCTGACACTTACAGGACATATTAAATATAAAAGGTGGTAGAGAGAAACAATAACCTACTTAAAGAGCTTGTGTACAGGGACTGGGAGGTACACTAAGGAGGCAAACATTACATATAGCTACAAAGAATTGGAAGTTGTGGAAGGTCATGATTGTCTACATCTTGAAGGGATTGCAACATGTAAAAAAAAAAATTTCATGTTTTCATTATGCACCATTTGGGAGCTTTGGCAATTAGCTAATTTGGGTGAGTACAGCAAGAACAATGGCAATTATAGATGAATATTTAAATTTAGGTTAAGTTTGGATTATCTATTTCTGATATTACAAGTAGGATCATGGATATAAGCACTAAAAGGACACTGTTAGACACTGGTTAGGTGATTTAAGAAACATTGATTCTAGCAAGAACTAATTCAATAAGTGTTAGCAATATTTTATTACTGGGATTCTTAAAGTGGATGGTACCTCTTTGGAGGCAGGGGGAAATCTAATTGCATGGCAAAGAAAAGGAGGGCAGTTAGAAATTTAGATGGTAGTGTGGTGGCAATAATTAAGGAACAATAAAAATTATTTTTATATATATATATATATATATATATATATATATATAATTGTATGTGTATATGTATTTTTTTCTTCTATACAAAATGTATATAACAAAATATTATTTATATTATTTACATTGTTTGGACTGTTGTCCTCGTCTTTCTTGTCATATTCGCAATGTTTTGGCTGTTGTATACTCTGGCCTTCTTCGGGTGATATTTTTTGGAATTTCAAACCAAACTCTTTACTTAGTCTACAATGGTTGATTGTTCTAATTTTACATGCCATGCCTTTGGATATCTCAGTTTCAGTTAATTTTTTTTCATTGTTTCACCCCAAGCAAGGTGGTACCACCACTGATGGGGGGGGGGGCTACATAAGAGTAAAAGTTTAGTCAGGAGGAGAGTGAAGAGAAAGACAAACCAGTTACAGAGGGTGTCAGAGAAAAGGCAAGAGAAGGCTGGGAACACAGGTGTGAAGAGAGTTGTGAAGGTAGAGAGAAAGGAAAAGAACAAATACACTGGGGGATGTAGAAAGGGCTGGAGTCAAGTGGATAAGAGATGGGTATTGACATTGCATTTAAATTCCTGGGGGTTGTAGCCGTCAGGAAAACAAGTATATATAAGAGAGTTCCACAGGTGGGAAGTTTGAGAAAAGAAGCTGCTGGAATTCTCCTTGATGACTCAACTTTTTTCTTTACTTTTTTTTTTCATTCCTCTGCTGTGGACAGGTATTGAACTCACAATTGTTTGGGTTAAGTCACTGTTGGATCAATCAACCAACACTTTTATGCAGTGGGCCATGTGTCAAAATGTAAATCACTTATAAGGGATATGTATGCTTTACAAAGAATAAAATTAGCATAAGAATTATACACAAATGCATGGCTTTATTTGATTGTTTTTTGTCCAGAGTTAAACGTCTATACATTTGTATCTTGTTGATGTTATCTGGACAGAACACACAACACATCAGATTGCTGATGTCTGCCAGTGCCAATGCTCTAGGTTTGCAGGTGTATTAATATTGCCATGGATGTTTGTTTGGTGGTATCTTATCTAATAATATCTAAGAAAAACCAAATTGTATGTGTTTACAGTGTTGAATTATTGTTTTGAATTTACACTATAACTTATACCAAGAAAGAAGTATCTTATAGGAGTGGGAAGTGGATGCTAGTGATGTGGTCTGGGAACTAAGCTAGGCAGCAGTTATAGAATAAATTCGGGAACCACAGCTTTATAAGCTCAAATCAATAATATAGGTAGGTCTTTAAAAAAAGAAAAAATGAATATATGATGAAAAAATGTCCAAAACAATAAAAACAAAATTTTATCAAGATAGGTCTTATTATTATTAAGAAAGTTCAAAGGATATTTTTATGCAAAAATTATATTTTTTATTCTTTTTAGAACCTTGAAAACTTTGGTAAAAAATTTGTTTTTCTTGTGTCAATGTAGCACCATATTTGTATGGAAAATTTGAGAATTTTTTTTTTTTTTTGTGGTGAAAAATACTCTGATTTGGAAATTCTTGCAAAAATCAGGTAATTGTTGGATTTTAATTAAATTTTCAATACTTGTTCAGAAATTAATGAAATCATTTTTTTTAAATTTTTGTAAAAAAAAAATTTTTATTTTTTTATTTTTTTTTTACATCTGTTACTCTCCAGATTCACTTGATTTTTATGAAATTTCAAGAAATTTGTTTTTGTATTGCTTAATGTTTATATTTGTTATATGGGCAAATTCTCAGAGAATTTAAATCTGCCCTGAATCTTAAAAAATAAAACTTACAATAAAATTAATTAGGAAAGCTTTTTATTTCTTTTATGAAATTATGAATAAAATATATTATGGACATTATTACCTTTAAAGAAATATTTCATTTTTACAAAAAATATTTTTAGTTTTTAAAATTTTCATTAGAATAGTTTATAAACTTTAAAATCATATAATATTATGTATTAATTTGTAGCAGCCAAATGATAGTTATTAAATGAAGACTGTATTTACTAATCATAAATGGAAAAGTTCACGATAATTCAACATCAATGTTTTAAAAAGAATTTCAGTTTCTTTTTTTTTGTTAGTGTATAAACATGTTGATTTCATAAATACAGACGTCCATAGAGCATCAGGAGGTAAGAGCAGTACCTAATAATAAATTAAAAATTTATTGGCAATTTTCTAGCTTTTTCTCAACAAGCATCTTTATAAGTAAGGCTTTAAAACAAAAAGTAGCTAAAATTCAATAAAATATTGTTTATTTTCTTAATTTTTTAAGCTTACTGAGTAGTTTAAAAAAAAAAATCAAGTATTAGTTAAGTAATTTCTTTCAGTTCTGTCTCTCTTAAATTACTTATACATAAGGCTGTGAATAAACCACTCAACATGTCCAAACAAAAAAAAACACACCCTCTGTATTAAAAGAAAATGCTCTTCTGCATTATTTTAAACTAAAAGTAATATTTGTTTCAATTCAGATTAATTAAACTTCATATCAGCTTTTTTCCTCAACATTTCAAAAAAGTATAACTGATATTTTAAAAATTTTAATCTAAGGAATTATGTTATGACAGGTCTGTCTATATGTACAAATTTATAGATTTTATTGATAAGGAGAAAAGGACTCTAACCAATTTAAATTCATTTTGAAATACACCAAAGTGTTTTGCTTATAGGGAATATTAAATTTAATGTTTCAGATTGGAATTAAAACTAAAATTAGATCCCCAAGAAAATTTTTTCTATTTTTAAAATACATTTTAAACTTGGATATAAAATATCATTTAGGATGGTATGTTAGCTACCTATAATCTAAGGATTTGTAAAATATCCCATAGGGTTACACATAATCCTCAAAATCATAAATTTGTTGCTTTTGAGATTTTCATCTGTTTTTTTTTATTGAAAGAATGATACTTGTTAGGAAATTATTTAATTGAAAACATCATTATAAATAAGGGACTTGTGCGTAAAGTCAGTTAAGTGCCATACGTGAAACACGCTTAGGCAATCATGTCTCAAAAGAGACATGACTGACTGGGCAGAAGATTATCCCACAATAAGTTGCCATTGCTTTCTGCAGTAGACTGGTTGCCTGCCAAGGCTATAGAACCCAATCTGTCCTGTTATTAACCCATAACTGGAAGGAAGAGACGGATTAATACCTTTCCCAAGGGTATTTGCGTGTAAGTGAATGCAATGAATTCAACTGGAATTTGAACTCGGCTCCCCGATTTCTCGTTCCGAGCCGATATCCACTGCACCACAATGCACATCCAGTTGTGTAAAGTGATGTGCTTAAAAAGATATTTTTGGAGCAAGTATATCTCTTTTCTTTTCTGTTAGTTTTATTTGTTAGCAGTAATTGCTTCTAGCTTTTTAAAATTATATTTATTTTTCATCTCATGTAAATTTTCTGATGTGCTTTCCCTCTTTATCTCTATGTAGTTTCACTTGGTTTGGCATAAGGTCACAAATTGTTTATATTATCTGGTGTCCTGAAATCATCATTGCCTAATTATTGACAAGATACTGTTTAGCATCATAAATAAGAACACTTGTTCTTTCAGTATGCCTTGACTATAAGTAAAAGTATCTAGTAAACTTAGTTTAAACTAGTGCAATATACTAAAGTTAAATATCTTGCCTAATATTTTTCACTTAGATTTTTAATTATTTTCTGAATTATTGACAAATGCACAAAATTGTTACCTAAGTTAATAAGAATAGCATTATTGTAATGCAGATGGACAAGGTAATATAGAGGTTATCAGCACAGAAATCTGGAATCTGCAAACAAAACCAAATTTGAATTTTGGTTGAGGCTTCTTATACTCATCTGGGCAAGGCATGAATCCACCTTTCTTTTCATTCTATATATGTACCAAATAGAAATACAAAGTAATGTAGAGTTATTAGCATAAAAACTGATATTGAAATTCTCAAAGTTGAAATTGCAGTTCAGAATGTTTATTTCACTTAGATCCCTGGATAAGGCATAAATCCACCTTTTCCTGCACTTGATATATGTACTAAATAGAAGTACAAAGTAATGTAACAGTTATTATAATAGAAAATGGAGTCAGTAAACAGCTGAAACATTAGTTCAAAATATTTATATTTACTTAGCATTAATGTCTCTTGACAAGGCATGACTCCACCTATCCCTACATTCTATATATGTACTAAAAAGAGCAAAGTCAAACAGCTATCAGCACAGAAAATGTAATGAGCAATCAAAGTTGAAATTTTGGCTTAGGATATTTTTTAACTATTCATGAATCCATTTCTGTATACTTTCTCATATATATATATATATATATATATATATATATATATATATATATCTTTCACTGGTTGCACAATGCGATCTTTAGGTGCTGAGTGTAGACTGACTGTTATGTAATTTAAATTTAATAAAAATATCTGGTTAACGTAATGTTGGCTCAGTCTATATAATATTGAGATCATAATTTTTTAGTTAAAAAATTTTTCACCACAAAAAATGTTCAGATTTCCTGTACAAATTTATGGCCCTGCATTGACACCAGAAAAACAAATGTTTTTACTAAAATTTCCAAGGTTCCAAAAAGAAAAAATAAGATGATTTTTACATAAAAAAATCCTTTGAACTTTCTTTCTAATAACACAGATTTTGATTCAGCATTTAAAATAAGATTTTTTTTATGCTATATACAGAAAAAAAAACAATTAAGTCATATTAATTTTATATTAAGCATAAAGGGAGATGACTGGTTTATTTGGCATATTTTCTTTCTTTTTTAATTTTAGTTAAAACCTAAAAGAGATATTGATTTTATGCCTATATATCATCATCAATCCATTCCTCTTATTTAATAAGCTAGGGTTATTTAAATGTTTTAAGTAACTAATTTTTCAATAAAGCATAAATTACATCTATCCCATAGAAAGATTTGGTTTTTGCTACAATATCTCATATCATAATGGTTGTATTGCCATCATTCTTTAATTACCAGAAATATTTGGAAAGAACAGTGCTGTTCATGTATCTTACATTGCCTAAAGTCATTTGATGATGATAGAAACCTAATTTCCAAGGATTCTCTGTAGAAACAAGATAAGATTTGACATTATTAACAGAATGTAATTCTAGCTTGGTATACACTATTATCAGTCATACATTGGCTGTTTAAGAGACGGATCGTATTTTTTTTGGCAGTTGCATTTATTTTATATTCTTTTTTTTTTTTAAATTAACTTTGTCTTTGTTTGAAATATATTTATTTAATATAATGTTGTTGTGTTAAGATATAGATTTATCTATGTTATTAAAACATCTATAATTGATCTTTTACAGCATTTTTGTTAAAAATCATCCTTAGTATTGCTGAGTGATTAAAATGCTTATGAATTAAATTTTTAATATTTCTTTTAATATTCATTTAGACATTATGATTAATAGGAGGGGTTAAACCATATAATATTACAATGTCTGTTTATTTTTACCTTTTTGTCCTAAATATTCTAAATTTACTTTATGGTTAGTTAGTTCTAATGTTTTTATATATTTAATTTTATTATTATCAGGTATTTCTTTATTGCTGGAGTTAGTAGATAACTTATATAAATATGTCTAAGATTATCTAGAATTTCATGATGGTGGTTGGAATTTTTACTGATGTATCTTTGGTTATATAGATCTGTGGTATATGGTTTGTAATAACCAGTATTCAAGTAAAAGATGACATCAAGAAAGTTGATCACTTTAGCATTGGTGGGCTTGTTTTACAGAGGAGAATTACTTTCATCTTTGTAAAGTTTAGAGTCCTTAATGTTGAAAATAAATCTTAGTTGTTGCAATAACAAGATTCCAACAATTTTGCATGTCTCTACTGAATCATATGCTCCCATAGCAATATTAATTTCTGTATTATTTCTTTTGGTCCACAGATAACCATTATGGAATAATATAAGTTTTTGTGCCTGCTAAGCAAAGTAGTAAAAACCAAAAAAATTTTGTTAGAAACAAAGAGTACTGAATTGTTACATAATATCAGTGTTCTTATAGGACAGTGAATACTGAAAAATCTCTCCACAAATGAACAAGAGGCTTGAAGCAACAGAAGTATGATTCTACAGAAGGAAAACAGAAACAAACAAGACACTTATGTATGAAGATGAGATTGTTAAAATCTCTATGACACATAATGAGGAAAAAAGGCTTGGAAAATTTTATATTCACAGGTCATATTGACGGCAAAAGGAAGAGACAAAAACATGTGAGCCTGAGTAACTGGATGGTGAAGCTTAGAAGATAACAAAAAGACAAAATTTATTAAGAATTACAAAGGACAAGAAATTGTGAAGAGTCATGATTGCCAACATCCTGAAGGTACATGGCATATAAAAAAAATCAAAATTAGGACATTTTCAATGAGAATAGTTTATAAAATAAATATATCCAGATTTGAAAATTCTAAGATGAATTGCATACTATTAATTCTTTTCCATAAATGGATACATGCCGAAGAAGCAGCAGAAAATCCCCTACTGAGGAATGCAACTTTTTTCTCAATCACAATTTTTTTTTTTTCAAGTGTTTATAATAAGGGCCTGTTATTAGTGCAAAGACTATAAATACCGCAAGATTGATATTGCATGTTTATATTTACTGTAATGTATTTATAGATTTTATTTTGGTTCTGTTAAAAGTAATTAATCACTTAGGTGAATTAATCTTTCATTGTTAATTTTACTTGTCAGGTCAGCCATACATTTACTTTTAATCTTTTATTTGACTACAAGAAGACTTTATAAAGAAAGGGAAATCTAATCCTAAACAGGAAACAAGAAATAAATCTCTACTTCTATTAAAAAAAACATGGAGAAGTGTGAATCCTCTTGCGCTAGGTTCAACACTTTTTGTTAATTTATTTGTTTTATTTGACTTTTTAAAAAATTTAATTTGATTTGTCAGCATTAATTTTTTCATTTAACTTTCTGTGATAAAAAAAAAAATACAAATTTTAATGATATTTAAAGAAAACCTATAAAACTTAATGGTGGTTCCAAATTAAATGACTTAATTTCTGGTTTTAAGTCAGATATAAAAATAATTCATAAATTACACTTCTGTTAATTTGAGGTGTGCCTGGCTACTTTTCAGGATGCATCAGTATGGCCAGGTTGAGAAATGCTGTATTAGGGCAAAACAAATTTAGAAACAACTATTAATAAAATAAATTATAGCAAGATAATGGTAATAAAAGTTACTTGACACATTGAAAATTCTTTCTTACTTAAACAGCCTCAACATTATTTCCTTATTAAATTCACCTTTTCCCTTAAAGAAGCTATTCTTTGGTGCATTTGAATTGCTAATATCACTACTCTTGTGTTTTGGGGCTGTTAGGAAGTAGAAATAAAGAATAGTTTATTTGTGAGATTAACTATAGGTAACTAAAATCAGGGAAAATAAGAGAAGACAACAGTATTTGATATTTTAAAAATAACTTACATGGATTACCGCTTGGGAATATCTGGTACTGTAAGTTTAGATGTACTGATAGTGTAATAAATAATGGCTCAGAACTGTCAATCAGAGAGCTGAGTTCCAATTCCCATTGGGTTTGTTATATTCACTTACATGTGGTTTATTTTTCCTCTCTTCTATATAGAGCTTCCATAGAGAACATAGGTGATCATGGCTCTTTACATGTTCTTATCCCTTTTGGCTCTTAGCATTTTTTTTTTTTTGTTATGAAATAGAAATGAAGAATAGTTTATTTATTAATGGGATTAACCATGAGTAACTAAAACCACAAATAAGAGAAAACAACACTATTTGAGATTTTAAAAAATTCTGTTAATTTATTTTTATATTAAATACTGTTTAGAAAATTTGTTTTCTTTTCTTTTTTAATCCTATATTATACTGGTTCTTTATTATAAATTCTGTATTTGAATTTATCATAATTTACTGATTGATCCACAAGCTGCTGCTTTTCATGAAGTAGGCTCTCCACAATCTCATGTGGCTCTTGGCAGTTTTTCACCCCTTGCCGAAGTTCCTGCCCCCTATTTCACTATCCATTCACACAAGCTTGTCAGGTGAATTTGTTTTGCTGCCATTCTCTATTTCTCTTACCTTCCATATGCTCTGTGAGGGTTACGTTTTCCAAGCGACCTTTCCTCATTATTTATTCAAAGAATTTTCATGTTCTGAAAAGTGTTCTTTCTGTTGCCATTTTCTTTAAGACTTTCTTGTTGCTTACTTACTCCATCCATGAAATTTTCAGCATCCTACTATAGAACCACATTTCTACTTCCTCTAGTATTTTTCCTCATCCATAAAGAGAATGTCCAACATTCACTGCCATGTGAGAAGGGATATCGCATAGTAACTTAACACTTTTTTTTTTTTGTTTCTAATGAAATTTGTCTGCTTCTCAACACCTTGCTTAGTTTTTGGTATGCTTCTTTAACTAGTCTAATCCATATTTATACTTGACCTAAAGTTCTAAGGAATCTTTTTCTTCTCTTTTCCTCTCCTCCAAATATTCATTTTATCACTCTTTCTCCAGTGGGATTTCAGATTTTCTAGAAAAAAGCAAGGGTAAATAGATTACTAATCTAAATTGGATATTATACTACTACTAATTTCTTTACTAAATGATTCATATCTAAAAATAGTTTCAGTTCAGTCAAGGATGTTGACTGCTTATTCATCTCTTGCTTTTAGAAGTATTTTAAAGAATGGGCTCTGCTTAACCTGTTGATCATTTAGTTTAGTTTTTCTGTTCCATTTGTTTGTTTGTTTGTTTGTTTTTTTTTTAATGCAAAGTTCAACCTTTACAATAACCATCTGGTGAGGTAGGCAATGTAATTATGCTTAAGCTTCTTCTGCCATTTCTTGTACATAAGAAACACTTTCTAGATGAGGAGAAAGAGCCAGTACACATATTGATCTGAATTTAGCCTTAAGAGAAACATTTCTTGTCTTTCAAATTATGAACAATGGGTAGATAAGCTAAGTGATAATGATAATTAATTTTTACTTCGATGATAGAAACAGATAAAAATTATTTTAATTAAGACTTTTTAATTGATTACATTCCAAAAACAATCATGCAATGTCAAAAATTATTTGCCTCAAGGTTTATTTAAACTTTTGTTATGCTGTTGAACTGCATAGCATCCACCTTTACCCAGATTTGATGAGACAATGAATTCTTTAAAATTTTATTATTTTTAAAAAAATTTTTTTTTTTAATCATATCACCCCAAGCAAGGCAATAACGCCACTGATGCGCAGGGGGCTATGTAAGAGTAAAAAGGTTGGAAAAGAGAAAACTGGAAACTGCATCCTAAACAGAAAACAAGGGATGAGCCTCTTCACCTGTTCAATAGACGTGGGTGGAGTATGAACCAGGCGATAGTTTAGTCTATCTACTCCAATTATACTCTAAGGAATACATTTACAGACATAGACCACTGATAGAGGATACAGGCCTCTAGTTTTTAGGTTCAATCCTTAATTTCTGTTTGGTTTAAAAAAAAAAAATAAAAAAAAATCTAACAGTTATGATTAGACTTATAAAAATCTGTATTACCCTTAAGATATAATTAATAAATAAGCTTCTTTTAAAAACTGGCTGAAAATATTATCCTCCTTTATATTGTGAACTCTACCATCATTTTTAACATATGAGTGTCCAGTATCTCGGTGCCAAACTGCAAGACTACCCGCACATAGGATTTGATTATAGTATGCAGAATTAACCATTCTTTTTTTAAGAACCAATATAGAGAATTGGTGCACATAGTGTGCCATCAAAGTCTCCAAATGACCCTCAACAGATTTTGAATTCAGAGTTGTCTTTCTCCTTGACTGTTGCCAACTAAGGCTAAAGAGCCCAGTCTGCCATACTATCTTAATTCATAACTAGGGAGAAACTAAGAGATTAATTCATACCTTTTCCAAGTGTTTCTAAACTTATTTATAAATGGAACTTTGTGTGTGTGTGTCCATTACCTATAGACTCCAAGATGGCTGAACCAATTTTCTTGAAAATTTACACAGTTGTACTATAAGCATCTGTGAGTGTTCTTAGCTAGGTTTTGTGTCGAGGTACCCCCGATAAATATCGTTAATCGAAAAAAATCTAGTTATAGAAGGAGTGGTCCAATTTTAATAAAATTTGATATACTCATAGACAAAGACATAAGAAACAATATTCAGAAGTTTCAAGGTTTCAGTTCTTACAATAGTACAGAAAATTGATTATATAAAAGGCAAGATGTTTGTGTGTGTCTGTTTATCTGCCTGTATGTCTGTATTTTTTTCAGCCCTTTTATTTTAGTTTTTGCTTCGGGTTTGGCTTTAAGTAGGTATAATTGTAGTTCTTAGTCTCGGCAATGATACCATTTACTCAGAGGACTTATTTAGCCTTCAAAATTCAGTTTACGACTAAAAAACTTATTTGATATCTATAGCAGGAAATCAAAATTTGACTTACATCCATTCATTTTTCTTTCAGTCTATGGTTTCGCTTTAACTGGAAACAACTATTGGTTTTTAGTCTTTCGTGCCAACGTCCAAAGAGTCTGAGCTCCAGGACCATGAATTAGTTTTAAAGCTTTCATTACACCCAAGCAATGCCGGGCTATACTGCTAGTTTGCACATAAGTGAATGTCATGAACAGTTGGAATTTAAAATCTGCTGTCTGATTTATCACCCCAGGTCACGTATTTGTGTATGTGCGTATATATTTTCAAAAGCTATATTTTCTTTAACCTGTCAATGATTAATAAATCCTAAATTAATCTCCCTTTTACTCTTGTAAGTTTACTGCAATTGGATTTAAAAGATAATTATATAGGTTCAATTTTTCATCTTGTTTAGTACATATGCATGTGTGTGCTGAAAAGTTCTTGGCTCTGCCCATTTCCCAAAATCTGACAAAAATGGCCTTTTTTTTTTTTTAAACCACCTACATATATAAACTGTGGGCATACCATACGAGTCAGCATCACATGGAACTTAGTTTCATGCCTTTAAACAGTCATCATGTAATTTTGATATTATTTACATCTACAAACACTCTATCACTGATACTGAACAATTTTCCCCGATAAATATAGCAAATTTTAAGCAACTCAATTGTGTGAATGGATGTGAGTAAGAAAGTCTTCAGGTTATAAAATGAATGTTTAGGAAGATTAGCCAGATAGAAATGTAATTAATTTTTTGGTATAAAATGTAATGCATCTGGGCCCGACGCTCTTCCTTATTTTCATCAACGACCTCCCCGATGAGATCAAGTCCCAAGTAGGCATCTACACAGATGACACTACAATATACTCCTGCACCAGTAAGAAACCTGTCATGGCGGACAGACATAATCTCGCTGCTGACCTTGAACGGGATCTACACTCTGTGGTGAACTGGGGCAAAAAGTGGCTTGTCAACTTCAACTCATCCAAGACCAAGCTGTTGTCTGTCAACCATTACAGGCAACCTCTCCTGCCTCCCATAAGCATGGACCAAGCGATTCTCCCAGAGAGCAATACACTACACCTCCTCGGACTTACCATGTCCTCTGACCTCAAATGGAACCACTATATTGAATCGATAGCAAAATCTACTGCTAAGAAGGTTGGGTCACTATGTCAATCCAGGATGTTTTTTCCGCCTGAATCCATCTTGCATATATACAAGTCAACCATCCATCCATGCATGGAGTACTGCTGCCATTTATGGTCAGGCGCCCTTGCCATTTTCCTCAGTGTTCTTGACAAGCTCCAAAGGAGAGTCTGTAACGTGATAGGTACTGATCTGGCGGCTCAACTGCAGCCACTTCCCCATCGTCATAATGTGGCCTCCCTTTGTCTGTTCTATAAATACTTTCATGGCTTCTGCTCTGACGAACTTAAGTCACTGGTGCCTCCTCAACAGGTGTTTACTCGTGCAACCAGACTGGCAACTAGGTCCCACCCATTCACAGTCAGGTTAGCCAAATGCAGACGACAATTCTACTCCTGCAGCTTCTTCTCTCGCACTTCCCGCTTGTGGAACTCGCTCCCGTATTCTTGCTTTCCTGACGGCTACAACCTCCAGAAATTTAAATGCAACGTCAATAGTCATCTACTAACCATTGGACTCTAGCTCTCTCCCCACTCCCGTATGACCTTCCCTTTCTCTCCACCTATGCATCTGTCATTGCACCTGCTTTCTCAGCTTTCTATTGCTCCTTTCTAACCAGTTTGTACTCCTCACTCTTTTCTAATTAATCTTTTTACAGTTATGTAGCCCCCTGCACATCAGTGGCATTTCTGCCTTGCTCGGGGTGAAATGATTAAAAAAAAAAAGGAAAAAAAAAGTTAATTCATATCAGACTGTCTTGATTAAATTAATAATTTATTTATTAAAAGTTCATTGTAATCTCCATTTTGCAATGAGAAAAATTCTTCCAGATATTGATTTGGAAAACCCCCAAATATTTTGGTTAAATTATTCTTGCTATTAGATTTGAAGACATGCCAACCTGAATTTGGCAATGTATTTATCTCAGTTGGTTAAATTTAGATTAGACTTTCTAAATATAAATTGAGAGAAAGGTAAGTTTTAATTTTTTTTTTTATCACTTAAAATGAAGTCCTTTTTTTTTTTTATAGATTTTGTCACATTCTCACTCACCATCATGTTTACAATTTAAATTTGGAAATTTCAGTTTATCATCTATTGTTGGTCTGTAATTTCATCTTTTAATTCATTTTTAAATAATAATCCTATTTTAGTTTTTATAAGGTTTTGTAACCTTTACGCGCACACACACACACACACACACCTATCTCATATCTAAACTTATTTATAAATGGAACTTTGTGTGTGTCCATTACCTATAGACTCCGAAATGGCTAAACCAATTTTCTTGAAAATTTACGCAGTTGTACTACAAGCGTCTGTAAGTGTTCTTAGCTAGGTTTTGTGTCGAGGTACCCCCGATAAATATCGATAATCGAAAAAATTGGGTTATAGGAGTGGTCCAATTTTAATAAAATTTGATTCACTTGGAGACAAAGACATAAGAAATGATATTCAGAAGTTTCAAGGTTGCAGTTCTTACAATAGTGCAGAAAGTTGATAATATATAAAAGGCAAGATGTTTGTGCGTGTGTCTGTTTATCTGCCTGTATGTCTGTATTTTTTTTCAGCCCTTTTATTTTAGTTTTTGCTTCGGGTTTGGCTCTAAGTAGGTATAATTGTAGTTCTTAGTCTCAGCCATGATACCATTTAATCAGAAGACTTATTTAGCCTTCAAAATTCAGTTTACGACTAAAAAACTTATTTGATATCGATACCAGGAAATCAAAATTTGACTTACGTCCATTGATTTTTCTTTCAGTCTATGGTTTCGCTTTAACTGGAAACAACTATTGCTTTTTAGACTTTTGTGCCAACGTCCAAAGAGTCTGAGCTCCAGAACCATGGATTAGTTTTAAAGCTTTCATTACACCCGAGCAACGCCGGGCTATACTGCTAATATATATATATGTGTGTGTGTGTAGTACAAGATCTTTTTTATCACAAATATTCGCATTTAATTAAATTTTCTATACATAATTTAGTTCAGGACAATTGTAAGAATCTTTTTAAAATATTCTTTTAAAGCATGACTAGTTTGTTTTAGTTTATCAAATTTAATTTCTTTTTACTGCCTTTGTTTTCCATTTAATTTCAAGACATGCATCTTTTTTCCTTTGTTTATATTAGACATTTACTTCTTTTTACTGTGCTTTTTTTATCTTAAAGAAATTGCTTTTCCCTCTTTGTTTTCTATTGACCTTTTTTTCTGAAGACTTTGATACTTCCAGTCATTGATTTTTCAATTCCATTGTTTACTGTTGACATAGATTCAAAATTTAGAATGAAACCCTAAAAAATATTTTTCTATGGTTTCTTTATCTGTCATAGTCTGTACAAACATTATCACAAATGCATAAATAGTTTTTATGTGTAAATAAATAAGAATTGTAGACTGTATTATTAATGACAATGTGGAAAAAGATTTTGTGATATGTTTCATCCTTTAGGACTTCATCAAACTAAAATAATGTTTTTTGTTGATAAAATTATATATGTGTAGGAGGGGGAATATAAAAATGTAAATGTTGCTTATATGTACTTCTCAGACAAGAAACATTGAAAATGTTGGAATGCTGATATTTTAAACTTTGAAATTTTTTTTTAATTAAATTTATAACTGGGCTACAGTTTAACTGGTTTCATCTAGTTTCTTTATGCTTTTATTTATGTTTTTATGACTTTTATTATTAAATATCCCCAATTGTGATAATAGAAGATCTGCAAAGAAAGGTGAAATTGATATATAAAATTTTATGACTTCTCTTAGTTCATTCATTTATCACATCCTCTAAAACAGCCATACATTTACTGATCAAAACCAAGTTTTGGGAAGAAATGCTAATATGTAAAGGGATACAAATTACAGTTGGTTTAACATGGTGCTTAACTTATAGGTACCTCCTAAATCACTGAAAAAATAGCATAGTGTGAATTAAAAAGGCTCTAAATTTAGTAAAAACAAACTTTTTCCAACAAAATGTTTATTTTCAAGAGGAAAGATCAAAGTAATTTTAATTATTTTTTAAAAAATTTTTGTTTCCTTGTAACATGTTGGAAATTTTAGTAAAAAAAATTTGATTTTAGTTAGCAGGAAACCAAATTGATACAAGAGTTTACAATGGAAAATGTAATATTACATAACTTAGTTTTTTTTCCAGTGACAAACACATTAATTTGGAAATTCTTGCAAAAATCAAATAATTGTCAGATTTTCATGAAATTTTCAGAACTTACTCATAAATGCATGAAATTATTTTTGAAATTATTATTTTAAAAAATATTGGTACAAATATATATATATATATATATATTTTACATCTGTTACCCCACCCTCCATGTAAATTCATGAAATTTTTAAGAAATTAAATTTTGTTGTGAAAATTGGTTTTATTTGTTACATGTAGGACTCATTGGGAATGTAAATCATCCATTATTTTTTAAACATTTTGCCTTTATTTCCAAAAATCTGCTCCAAATAATAAAATAAAAAAATGTAATATAATTATGACATTATTTAAATTGATAAGCTTTTAATTACTTCAATAAATTATATAAATTAAGGACATTATAGCCTGAAGAAAAAAATTTTTTGATTAATAATAAAATTTTTAAAGAATTGTTTTTTTCATATATTTTTCTTTATTATAATAATTTATAAAGTTTCAAAAATATTTTTAAAATACTTCAAAGATTTATTGTGGTTAGTTTATAAACTTATTAAGTGAAGATTACATTTACTAATTGAAAATTAAAAAGTTTAATTCAAATCATCGTGCCTTCGTATTATTAAAATAGGTGAATAAACACCCGATAAAAACTGCAGAGCACAACAAAACATTGTAATAAGAATGAAGATGAGGACAATAGTTTGCTTATAAATAATCCTCATAATTTATGTTCTTTGCTTGTATAGATAATAGACATTACTGTTACGTTGTAGTAAACACATGCAGAAAGAAAATAATAGATTTTAATTTATTAAAATGCTCACATTAAATAAAAGTATTTTTTATATACTGTCTCTTCAAGGTGTGGGCCATCATAGCTCTCCACAACTTCCTATGTTTTGTAACTGTAAGCAGTGTTTGTTTCTTTACTATCCTTCTAGTTCTTATTCTGATATCCATCGATAAAATCTCACTAGGTAGGATACTTGATTTTTCTCTGCCCCCATAACTTACTGGGCAGATTATCCCGCAGTAGGTTGCCATTGCTTTCTGCGGTAGACTGGTTGCCAGCCAAGTCTATAGAACCCAATCTGTCCTGTTATTTAGCCCATAACTTGAGGAAAGAGACAGATTAATACCTTTCCAAAGGGTATTTGTGCGTTAGTGAATGCAAGGAATTCAACTGGAATTCAGACTTGGCACCCCAATCTCCTGTTCTGAGTTGATATCCACTGCACCGGAACCGGAGTATAAGTGTTTGTTTTTTGTTGTTGCTCACATGTGCCATTCACGGTATTCTCTAAATCCTTCTGTAGAATCACATTTTTGTTGTTTGAAATCTTCTCTTTATCTTTAAAAAAATTGTCAATCATTCAGAATACTGATAATGCATAACAGTTCAGAATTCTTGTTTTTGTTTCTAATTAAATTTTCCTGTCTATTAATACTTTGCTTAGCTTTTGAAATTATCTTTAGCTGTTCCAATGTACCTTTGGATTTTAGTGTGATCTGTTATAACACTTAATTTTCTGTACTTGTGAGAATTTGTAACTCAACAAGAGTATAGTTAACTGTAAATCAGCCTTCCTCTTAGATAAAATGTACTATATATATATATATATATATATCTTCTATTTGTCTTGTTTCTTTTTGCTTAAAAGAACTTTTTTGACATTTGCCTGCTTAATTTTTATTCATTATCATCATACTCCAGCTTGTAAGCCAGGTTTTCAAAATGCATCTAATCTTATTTTTTTTCAACACTATAGCCACTTACACTCTTTCATCATGTTTATTACAACTTTTGAGTTTTTATTTGATCTTTAATTGAAGCTGCTCCTTCTCATCTCTTTTATTGAAAAGCTTTCATCTATTTTTACCACAATTCCAATTTGACTTCACGTTACCATTATTGTAAATTTCTCTATATCCATTTTTTTCTTTTGTCTATCCCTGTTCATTTGCTAAATGAATGCTCATAACCCATCTTTACAAAAGATGATGATTTTGTTAGCAATGGTTGAACAGTACTTGAAGGAAAAGTTTAAATACCTTTCCTCTAAATTACATTAGAAAAATAGGTATGACTTACTTATGCATTGATACCAATACCATCAGAATTATTATAAATAATGGGCTTGGCTGGTATTCAAATCTCTTAAAACTATGACTTTGGAACTGTTCATGCAAACTCTAACATATATGAGGGTTGATCAATAAGTCTGTAGCTTGACATCTAGTTATTACTTGAATATTGATCTGAAATTTTCATTGTATAATGTTCCATCTATTTAATTAAAAAAAAAAGCATTAGATTAAGTCTGACAAGAAAAGAGATTTTATTGAAAAATAAATCTCTTTTATAAAAGTTTTTTTTTCATCATTAGGTTACAAACTTATTGATTTACCTGTATAAAAATTAAGAGTTGGATCAGTAAGTCCATAGTCTGTCATCTATTTATTAGCTGAATTGTAATCGGAAAAGTAATGTCCAATCTGTATGATTAATATTTGCCATTGAATTAAGTGTGTTGACAAAAAAAAGGGGGATTATGTTGAAAACATAAATATCACTTCAATAAAATAATTTTCATCTTTAGGTTGCAAATTTAATGATTTATTTATACTCTTTCTAGTATAGATTTGTGGCACATTGAATAAAATTTTTATCACTATCAATCTGGTTTTTTTATTCTCTGGTATAAGTTTAAAGTCTATTTTGATGCCTCTTCAGGTGAACCTAGTACATACTAGGGTCACCACAGATCATCTTCTTTATTGATATAAAATTTGATGCAGATCATCTGATATTTCCTGGTATGAATCACATACTACACTTAGTTATCTAATTTTAGTTTAGATAGGAATCCACAAGAAAAGAAATTATGTGAAACAGTAGATTTTTTTTTTTTCATCATTAGGTTACAGACTTATTGATTTATGTTTCTATGAAGGAATTTCGCAGCACATGGGATGAAATGTTTATCCCTGTATCAATTTGGCTTCTCTAATTTTATGGTATGAGTGCAAAGTTTATTTCAATGACTTTTAAGGTGAGCCTAGTACATATTGGGGTCATCACAAATCAACTTTTCTCAGAGCAAAAACTCCTTACTGACATTAAATTTGTTTCAGTTCATCTGGTATTTCTTGGAATTAACTACATACTACATTTGTTTAATGGTATCTAATTTTAGTTTGGATGTGTAGAGTTGGCCTAATGTTAATATATTTGTTGGACAATATTTTTAAGAATCATGAAATTTTTGGCAATGAAGTGTATTTGTGTTTGGTGACAGATATTTTAAAATTTGAGTGAAATGTATTTTGTTGAAAAATGTCAGCCAGGTGCACAAAATGATAAATATTTCCAGATTTGGATTTTTATTTTGTCTACTGGGGTCAAATGCCAAATCCTGTTCTAGATAAGTTTGTACCGGAAGATAGCCATCAATGGCGCGGAAGTTACGTCAATCTGATAGTTAAAATCTTTAGTAGTAATTTTTATCTTGAAAGAGTCCGAGTTCACTCATCGAAACAGACAGATGTCCTAAAATCAGTGTCTCCCCGATGTAGGTGGGTGCTGACAACTCTGACCAAAAAAAAGCTCTTACTTCTTGGTATGTCACTGAAAATGTCTTTGTATGAAAAATAAAAATAAAATGTTTTATATTTTATTTACATATGGGTTCAGTCCATTGTTTTTCAACAGAGGTATCTGTTGCAGATGGTATTTATTGTTGCTGATGACAAACGGACAAAGAAGATGGAATCAGAAGATTATGAAATGATTATATGAAACTGATTTTTGTGAAGAAGTAAGGTTAAGAGGTCCCTGACAAAAAGCATCTATAATTTGAGTTGTAAATTTTAAGCGTTGCCCAAGCAATTTTAGAATAATCACCATTGAAGTTGCAGTGAAGGCTGACAAATTTATGAAGTTTCATGTTCGTCACCGACCCAACATCGTTGTGCAGCATTCGTTGTTCATTTTACCAACATCATTGAATCAACACCGTGAACCTAAAATTGCAGCCTTGTATTTTTCAAGAATTGAATTGAAGAATTATTGTTACTGAACCTGATATATAACACTAATAGTAAACAGCATGGTAAATAAAATCTGTAGACTAAGTTCAATTGCTTAGACAGTTTGTTTTTATTTGTAGTTCTCCTAATTAGTATGATCAGGGATTATTCCCAGCTACAAAGATATAATCTTTCACTGTCAAAAAAATTTTTTTAGAAGCTCTTTAACCAAAAACCTCATCTTTTAAATAATCAAAGTACAAACTTTCTGACAAATCACAAGGATATCAAATAAAAGATTCAGCACTAAGATGACCTACAGAGATTGAAGTGTTGCTAAACAAGCCCCCTTCCCACAAAAAAAAAAAAAAACACAATCTATGAGATGTTACTTGTTGAAGAGATAGATATCACCAAGTAAACAGTCCTGTCATTTTCTGAGAAATACCATAAAAGCTCTGATAATCCAATGGTTGACTCAGCAACAAGATAGCTGAAAATAAGTTTGATTGCATAATTCCTTACTATTGAAGCATGTTACAGTTTTTCTGATAAAATAGCTTCTTTTTTTTTTTTTTTTTTTTTTTTTTTGTGGAGGCAGGGTTTTTAAGAAAGTAGCAAAAGACTGGTCATCTGTAATTTTCATATTACTCTGTCAAAAGCCTTAATATTTTGTTATTTCTTAAAACTATAGAATACTTACAGTACAAGTCATTGGATAGGTGCCTAGTTTTGTATTAGACACTCTGTAGCTCAGTGAAGTCCAGCAACTTGATATGGCAACAATTCAACAAGTGGTCAGAAGACCTCAGAAACTGTCAACTTTTCTACTTTTTTGTCTACTTTTCCTTGATATTTGTATGTGCAGGGTTTTGTGTGTAACTAGATTTCACCAACAAGAACCATAAATTAGTCTCAAATCAGGTGAAGATACTAGCTAAACTACTAGTCAGAAATCTCACAAATCCTCTTTAAGCCAACTTTGCACATTATCATGCTGGAATAGTCCACCATTGTTGAGGTAAATGAGTTCATGAATACTCATGAAACACTGCAGCATAGTGGTCACTAGCTAACGACATTTTTAGATGAATCAACAGACTCAAACCAAGCCAAGTAAACACACTAATCATTAAGGAACAGTGATTTAATGACAATTGAGAATTGAGATCCACACCATGCCCAATCCTTACCATCAGGTGAAAACAGCAGCAGGTGAAGGGAGATCATAAATTGTTAGATCACAATACATGTTACTAATCTTTCAGGATTCAATTAGCAACAATACAAGTACAGGTGAAGCACTGTATCTGGTGTTAACAGGGGCATTCTGGTAGGACTTCTCTCATATCCCATGCAAGCCAAAGAATGTTTAACTGACCTGAATATGTGTCTGGTACCTCCCTGTATTGCATGTGGATGTAATTTTTCGTTTTGGGCAGCTGTCGCTTGTCTAAGAACAGACAATCCTAGCCCCATGCTTTTGGTCACAATCATTAAGAACTCATTGTGACCTCTATTCATCAAGTATTCCATCAAGTATTCGCAATACACACATGACACAATGGATCAAGGCATTTCAGAAATAGAATGTTTCACTGTCTGGCATTCACTATCACACCCCCTTTCGAGCTCTGATAATTCATGTCACCTTATCATGAGGCTCCTAGTTAGTGTTCATAGTGCCTCACTAGACTTCTGCAGTTGATAAATCTCTTTTCCAATCTTATCACTATTATGTAGCCCCCTGCACATCAGTGGTGTTACCGCCTTGCTCGGGGTGATACAATTAAAAAAAATAAAATAAAATAAAATAATGAACTTGTAAAAAAAAATTCTTAGCATTTTTGAAAGTTTATTTTACCCTATAGTAAAGCAGTAGTATAGTGGATATCTCCAGGTTGGATGTTTGAATCATGGCAAGATTCAACTGTATATATTGGTTTGCTTTAGCCTAACCAATGATGAAAAACCAATAGGTTAACAGACAAAAAAAGTGAGACAAGCTATTTCTTGAGTTATTTTTTCAGTACAATAGGTTAATTTTGTTTGTTTTTTGTTTAGCTGCATAACAACCTCTACAGGTTATTTAAAGCTAAAATCTAAATATTTTAAACACAATTTTATGCTTTAAATTACATATATTTTTATACTTTCAGAGTAAACATAGGTTTTATATATATATATATATATATATATATATTTATATATATATATTTTGTAGTAGATCTATTGTACATGTCATTATTTTTGTATTTGGTAATTTTACCATAAAAATGTACTGCTGGTCAATTTACTGCAAAAATGTATTTTTGGTATTTCTACTATAAAAATCTACTTTTATACTTTCCTAGTATTTTTTCTTTTTGTGTGTGTGTGTGTATTGGGTGTGGGTCACTATTTACCCATAGCTGCAACCCTAACATGTGGTACCATGCCAAGTCAATGTGGACCTGGAAACAACAGCAATTAAGTAATTCCATGCTTTTCAAAACCTCCAATCTCCCAATCAGAAGCGTTCCTACTGGATGTAGTTTATCATCATACTCATGGGTTACAGTATTGATTTGTCATTTAAACACATTCATCGATCATCATGTGCTTCTTTGAACTGCTTTCTTTTTCGATGCTTCCTAATAATTTGTATTTGATATTTAAAAACTCATTTCTTATTTTGATGTAAAGTTGTCATCTTAAAAATAACAGTATGGTCTTTATCTACTATTCAAACAATTTTGTAATTGTCAGCCAAAAACATTTTTTCCATTTTTATTTGTTTTTGTTTTATTTATATATACTTCCTTCTTACCAAACAAGCATGTGTCATTTATAAAACAAGAACAGAAAAAAAAACAAACAAAATCCATTTTTTTAATCTCTCATAGATAAATCAGAATGTGAGCTTCTCGGTTTCCATCCATTGGGTAAGTGTGTCTTCTATTGTCTGGCATGTTGTTTTACCTTTAACATTCAAAATGCTGAAAGCTGTGAATGCTTCTAAATAAAAGATTTTAAAAAAAGACTCTCCTCTCTTTAAGTTCCTCTCCTCCTCCTCCACCCTTTTATATATATATATATATATATATATATATATATATATATATCTCATTCAGTTGATCTTGTCTCTTGTTTGTCTTTTTTTCTTTTCCAATTTTTTCTTACCTTCTTGTTTCCTTGGCATAATCAGCCTCTTTTCATAATAACTCTAAAAATAATGAATTTTTTTTTTTTAAATTCTGTTGACTGAAACAAGGATTCTATATCTAAGTGACTATTTTGATTAAGTTTTCAGAACTGGAAATTAAAGTTTAACCTTTTCAAGCCATAATAATGAACTGCTTAGATCTCTTGTTGCCAATTACAGAATATATTTAAGTTTAAAATAGATTATGAACAAATGCTACTAGTGTATTTGAACAAACATATTGGTATAGCAGATATTCAGGGAAAATAAAGAACAAAGACTTTATAACAGGATTTGAATTATTTTAATTGATTGACCTAATTGGTAAGACAACTACCATGGAAAGATGGGCTTGTTGAGAATAAATGATGCAATTTTGAGTTTTACTCTTGGTCTGTATTTCTGTTTCATAATACTAACAATTATGAAATGACAGTCTTCTTGTATGTGCTATGTCCCTTTACATAGCTGATCATGGCTCTCCACAACTTTCTATCTCATATTGCTCTTAGCAGTTTGTTTTTTACCTTTTGCTAAGCTGCAAGTTGTAAGAAGCAGCAGAAATAAAATAAGCAAAATCGTAATGGAGGATTATTAATAATTGACAAGGATTTAGATGAGAAATTTCATAAATATCATAAGCATGGAAATAACTTGTTACACCCAGGTGATAAAATATTATAAATATCTGATGAATAGTAAGTAATATTGGCAAGAAGACACCAATTAGAGGAATAAACTTAATCTGTTTTTATAAAAATTTTGAGGCCAAAGCCAGCTAATTGATATTTCAATAATTCTTCTATTATATATATATATATATATATATATATATATATATATATATAATGCAAAATATATAATATTTAAATTATAGAGATATAATTTGTTCTGTTTTCTATAGAAATATGGATAGAGATAGAGAATATTGAAGTTGTGTGGAAAATATATTTTAATCAGATTTACTGATTCAGTGGAACGAAAACAGGCAACTCTGTTTATAGAATACATTAGGGGGCTTCTTTCATGGTAGCATTTTCTGTTCTTGTCCTGTCATTGAAAGTGAAAGGAACTGTATGTGTGATTCTGAATTTTATCTTTCTTTAAACCCCCCTTTTTGTTGCCAGACAGCCATAATCTCTATCCACTTAATATCTACAAGCGTAAAAGCATTAAAAAAAAAAAAAATTGTTGGCCAGCAATGTGATGGTTTTCTTTTTTTTTTTTTGTCTGGGGTGGGGGTCTGATTTTCACTTGATGAAATGTTTCTCAATTGATATGTTTGCATATATATATATATATATATATATATATGGTTTCCGGCTTTCTCTTTTTCAATCTTTTCACTCCTATGTAGCCCCCTGCACATCAGTGGTGTTACTGCCTTGCTTGGGGTGATCGGATTAAAAATATATATATATATATATATATACTATTAAATATAAGAGACAATGAATGTCTATTATGTTTAATCATGAGCCATTCTAAACGTCATATTTTGGCTTTAATTTCAGTTGAAAATAAAGACAAAAACCCTCCAACATTTGGATAATTTTTTAATTTGTTTCTAAGCTTTTGACTCACATGAGCCATCTTCAGAGAAGTTATTTAGATGGTAATGCAATAACATCCACCATCACCGACGATTTTATTTTGTGTTGACATAAAACTCCACTAGGCAACGGCGATAGTTACCAAAAATAACAAACGCAGTTCTCAAATTTGCAATGCGGTTCTATGATGTCACACCGCGTGATAGCGAAATGACAACAAAACCATGTATTCAAATGCAATGTAACGTGTTATGTCCAGATTTAAAGGTGATTTTATTGAGTGTTGGGTGTTTATTTGATGTACATGGCCTCCAATATCTGAAGGTTCCTCTTACTGTGTATGAGTAAGGATCACCGTATTGTTGACCAAAATCTGTCTGATATTAATAATATTTTGGTCAACAATATGGTGATCCTTATTCATATACACAGTAAGAGGAACCTTTGGTTAAAAGAGTGGTTTCCCTGATGGAAAAAATGGGATGCAGTTTCAATTATAATTGAGGCAGAATTTTTCTTTAGTATGACTTCTCAATTAGGCTAGTTGTTATTAATTTCACTGTTTAATAAAATAAACAACTGGAATAGTAACTCAAATACATCTACCCACTAAAATGTTTATAGTAATAAGAAATAATGTTGAATAAAACAATCATTTAAATATATATTCTTGGAAGGAGATGTGTGTGTGTCTGTGATAAAATATAGTTTTAAGACATCAGAGGGAGCAATACAAAGGCAGATGGAGGTATACCTGTATTTTATAGATTACAAAAAGGCGTTTGACAAAGTACGTCACAAAGACTTGCTAGAGATGCATGTTAACCTCAACATATCCGGGAAAGACATTAGTTATCAAGAATCTATACTGGCAGCAAACAGCCTGCATACAAGCAGGAAATGAATTCAGTCCAGATACATAAATAGAAAGAGGTGTAAGACAAGGATGTGTCTTCTCACTGGATCTATTCAACCTATACAGTGAAACAATTTTGAGAGAGTTAGAAGTTCTCCAAGGATTCATCATTGGTGCCCACAATCTTAACAATATGAGATACAGAGACGAGACAGTACTGATAGCAGACACATAAAAGAAAGTACAGGACCTCCTACAGCAGATGACAAGGAAAAGTAAGGAGAAAGAGCTAAACATAAACTTCAAGAAAATGAATACATGGTCATTGGAAAAAAAGAGGTCCCTAAAATGCCAACTACCTGTGGACACTAAAATCAAACAGGTATAGAAGTTTAAACACTTGGGAAGCATTCTAACAGAGGATGGAAAGTGCAACACTGAGATTCGAAGGTGTATTGGCATGGCCAACAATACATTTCAAAGGCTGAGCAGTGTTTTGAGAGACAGGAAGATTTCATTGTAGACAAAGAAAAGAGTACTGGACTGTTATGATATCCGTCTTCCTATATGGCAGTGAATGCTGGATGATCTTAAGGATGAAGGAGAAACTTGAAGCAACAGAAATGTGGGCCTACAGAAGGATGCTAAGGATACCATGGACAGAACATGAGAGCAACAACAAATTTTTGGTGAAAATGCAAACAAAAAGGAAACTTATACTTAGCATCAGGAAAAGACAACTGAGGTTTTTGGGACACGTAATGAGGAAGGAGAAAGTAATAGCAACCTACTGCAAAAAAATCTTTTTGAACAGGTGTAGAGGCTCATCCCTTGTTCCCTGCTTAGGACGTGGTTTCCGGCTTTCTCTTTTCCAATCTATTCACTCTTACGTAGTCCCCTGCACACCAGTGGCCTTACCGCCTTGCTTGGGGTGATGTGATTAAAAAAAAAAAAAAAAGACATGATCACCCAAGCATGTATCATACATGGCACTGACTGAATGTGGAAGGAGAGCTTTGGAAAACCTGATGCTCACGCGATGAATAGAGGGAAAGAGACAAGGGAAAGCAGCGCAAGATCTACTTGATAGGCTTGAGCTGATAGATGGTGGAACGGGGTCTGAAAAAGATACCAAGGGGAAAGATGCTAAGAGCGACAAGAGATAGGGACAAGAGGAAATCCATTATCACTTACATCCTGAAGGGGCACAGTATATAAAGAAGAATGAATAGGGTAGTAAAAGCCCTAAATATATGGGATAGAGCATATATAAATATATACTGTGGACATTGAGTTCAGTATCAAATGGTGACAGTTTGTTTAATGCTTAAATGCAATCTTTAGCCTAATAGCAACTCTGCTCTGTGCTTCAGCGCAATCTTCAGACTGAATTCAAGCAAGACTATTGCCATTCAGTGTCAAACTCTGTGTCCACACTGCATAAAGCTCAATAAATAATAAGTGTAGATTAGCTAGATTTAAAGAAAAAGTTAAAATAAAGTGGAATCTAGTATTTGTCAATTAAAACTAGCTATGGCTGCATTTGGAGAACAAAATAAGTTATTGAATAGAAAATTTAATTTGAAATTGTCACAAGTTGTAGACATTTGCAAAATGCCTGTTGTAAGAGTTTGATCATGATTGAAAGAAAGATATTTGAACATAAATTTATATAGATAATTGAAATAAAACCACTATGAAAATTTCTGACATTTCACATTTGATATATTTGGAAATTTAATGATTATTATTAGCCCAAAGATTTAATGGCTATTCCTATTAGCCAAAAAAGCCAGTAATGTTGAAACTATTGTAGCTGGTCTGTAAGTTTAAATTGTTATTTATTTCTGATATTTTATTTAATATTATTCATATATGATTCATTTAGCTTCCCGGTTAAGTTGTTTATTACTACTATTATTAAACTGTTGTAGAATAATTGGATAAATATAAAACTTTTTGTTTTTTGTTTTTGTGAATGATTCACTATAATTCCAAAAACATTGATTACTATATTCTTTTACTTCTTTTAACTGAAAAAGTTTTCAATGACAGATCTTGAATTTGAGTCCCAATTTTATTTTTAGCAAAAAAAAAAATACTCCTATTTTCTTTAGCATTTGGATACTTGAAGATATGTTCTTATCAAGCATTTAAAAAAAAAAATCTGTACCAAAATTACAAAACTGATGGATAACTTAATATACAGAATAGGAATTTGAAAAATCTTTTTTATTTTAAATCCATGTATTTGTATGTATGGAAATTTAGAAACTAATTTTATCATTGAAATACCATTGTATTCCACATGCACTAAACTTAACCTTGAATAAGTTCAGTTTGACCCCCCCCCTGATGAGTCTAGATTGTTTGGGTTGAAATGGTTAAATTTAAGAGCAAATAAAACTTTTACTTTTTCTTCTTTGTTTGCTATATTGCAAAAAGAAAAGTGCTTTGTTTAAACTCTATATTATCAGTATTTTCAAGGAAACAATAAAAAGAAAAATTTTAAAGTAAACTGTCCTTCAAAAATCTTTTTAGATCGCAATAATATTTGATTACATATAAGTTTCCATCTATTTACATTTAATATTGCAGTATAGAGTTAGGTTAGACACAAGTACTATCCATCTACAGTATAGTGATAAACATTAGCCTACCAGGCTCCTCTGTTTCATATAGCAAATTATTTCTTTTTTGTAAACCATGCAAATTTACTTGTGTTACTAAACTGGCAACTAGGTCCTACCCCTTTTCCCATCAAAATAGTCAAATGTAATCTAGCAGTTTCTTTTCTCACACTTCTGGCCTGTGGAACTCCCTTCCATGTACTTGCTTCCCTGATAGCTACAATCTCCAAAAGTTTAGGTGCCATATCAATTGCCATCTTCTATCTCCTTGTTTCCCATCTTTCTCTTATCTTTTCTTCAACATCCCCTATACTTTGGGGTTTTGCCCTCTCCTCTCACTGTAACTCCCCTGAGCACCAGTTACTTTAAAATTATTACTATTTCTGATTAGAAACAATTTCATTGTTTCTTTTTAATATGAGTTGTCAAAATTAAGAGAATAATATAAAAAATTTGAAAGATTTTTTTTTTTTTTTTTTTTAAGAAATTTTAGATTGGCTGAATTGTTATTTTGTTTTTTTTACCTAAAATCTAAAATTTTGTTTTGCTTACTACTTTTTCTTTAAACTTCCTTTTCATCTCTATTTGAACCTACAACATGCCCATAAACATTTGCCATGACTAAAGAAAATGTTGCCTTGGATATGATGCTTTTGATCATCCATAGATTTGTGCTACAAGTTTTATTGAAATTCTATTGTATCTTGACGTTTTTCTTTTTGCATTTTGTCATGTCAGAAATGGAATGTTCTCTGCTTGTGTCAGCATATTGCATCTTAGTAACTTGTTATTGTTGATGTTATTTTCATATGCATATAATTGTTTTATCTACAGTGAATATGTATGTTCCTGCTCTTTTTTTAAGTTAGTTTTAATATTTCCAATTGTTTTCTTTTATCAAAGAAAATGAAGAATGCTTGAATATATTAAGCAAAGTACTGTCACTTAAGTTTTGGTTAATTTTATTTGATATTCTAAATAATAACACTGTAAAGTCATTTTTATATTCGCTGAATATTAAACAGCGTTGATTTTGAATTAAAAAAAAATAACCTTCAAGGACTCTTATTTTACATCTTTTCTTTTTTTTCTTCTGATTCTTTCATACTTAAATGGTTTTCGAATATAAAAATAACTTGAGCATTGTTGGGTGCTTGAGAAGAAGCAACAAAAGAAAGATTTCAGAACAAACTTGTTAAAAAAAAAATAAATAAGGCTGAAAGATGTTTGAAAAATTCTGAAAATTATGCTGAATTTTTTTAGTATTATTATTGGTAAATATTTTTTTCCAATTTTTTTTGTTCCTTTACATATTATTTTTTGTTTGATGGAAATAGCTTTTGTTCATTCAATGTAACTATTCGTTAAATACAAATACCAAAGTCTGTATGTGTCAGAGTTTAATTCTATATTAAAATTTTAAATTTTATTGTTTAATGCATTTTTAGTGCATGTTTCATCGTTTCACTTTCCTCTATTCAGCATTATTTGGTCATTCAGGACTTTTTTCTTTTTCTTTTCAAATTATCATTTATCTTTTCATTCTGAGATTTTTTTCTACACTTTGCCCATCCCTGCCCTCAGTTCCAACTAAGTTTATAGCCTTGCTCTCTTTGCAAATCCAAGATTTAATCATAATTGTACTATTAAAATTACCTTTCTAGCCAGCTGTTTTCATCTAAGTTAATTTTAAACTGTTTTATATTTTATTTGTGTCTTGAATCTATATTCCCCCCAAAATCTTACTTTTAATTTCTTAAAAACTTACCTTTATGCTGTAAGCAAGCTTACTTCTGCTTTTGTATACTGGCTGTTAAACATATTAACTGCTTTTATATTGACTTGCTTTTCTCTCTTTTACCATTTCACATCAAATTATGAAAGTACCAGATGGCAGTACATTGTCATATTTAGACTTCAATAAATCAGTAAAACATAAAAATTAAGATAAGAAAAAATAATAATTATAACAATGGTTAGAAAGACTTGAAAGCTGTGTGCCCTGGGTCGCAGACATTACATAGAATAATACATTTAAAAGTGATCTTTTTAGAGTATCTATTCAAACCGCAGCAACCAATATGGCTGCCAGGGAGAATAAATAAGGTAAATTGAAGAGTCTATTGCTTTGGGATTTACAAACAGAATTTGCATAAAGGTTAATTTTCTGGAAGAGAAATACTCCAGGATTCAAATCTTCTAAAGATTTGGAAGTCATTTATGCTTAAGTTCAGATCATTTGTTTCTTGAGTTGATTATTATAGATTTAGTGGAATAGTATTAAAACAATTACTTAATGCTAAGCTTTTCAGAACACTTTCATATTAACTTATGACTTTCTTGTTGAATGTTATTTTAAAGACATGAACTTGAGAGCAATAACGCCACTTCTTCATCCTGTTGATTGTTGACTGAAAGGTTTCCATCTAAAAAAAAAAACGTGGCTGAAATTCATTACTAGAAAATATTGTTCTTGTAAAATCTGATATTGCAGTTGTCATGAGTTTGTTTTTTTTAAATATTTGTGTCAACAACTTGTACACATCCAACCCTTAAGATAAAACTGAATATCTTTTATCGGATATGAGATAAAAGCTGAAGTATAACACTGTCATTGGATTAGAATATCGCATAACAATATATTAGAACATATATTGTTCAATAAACATTTCTTTGCTTCTATAACTGTTTTTATCTTTCTACTCATTTCTCTAAACACTACTAATTTTATTCCTATTACAGGTATTATATTAGGTGTATTCACCATCTTTTTTTAGCTAGCAATTTAAATACACTGTAGAAAACTTTTTTTTAAAATAAAAAACAGTAACAGTTTGAAAATGCTACAAACCATTGCACCCATGATATTCTTTTGTCTAATATTTTGATAATTAAATAAAATTAAAAAAGTGCGGCTCATAAAATAAGGTACAAACTGTACCAATCTTAATGTTCATTATTTATAAAATCTTTGTGTTCTGAAACATTCATCTACTGAATATTTTTAACACCGGAAAGAGGAAAATTTATTTGCAGTAAATTCATGGTTCATTTTCCTGAAACCTTAAAACCCTTTGTGCTTTTGAAGAAACTCAAAACACATTATTTCAGTGATATTGAAATGAATGATAAACATTAAAAATTAAAATGCTTTAAATTTAGTTGCTTTGCCTAATGTTAAACCTGCACAGGTTTAACTCTAATAAAAACTTCTGTTGGGTTCTGAAACAATCAGACATTATACCAAATGAAATATGACAAAAGTTTTGTAATGGTCTCTTGTGGTCTTTTGTCTCTTGGTTAGTAAAGAATACAACCTGACACTTGATTTGATCACAAAAGTTAAATAAGGAAAAAAATCTTTATTTCAAGTAGTCTTGGTAAAATCAAAAAGGAGCTTCCTTCATTTCAAGTTAGGTAGGTTAAACAAAGCCAAGGAATTTTTCTTTTTTTTTTTTTTAAATGTAAATTCTCCTTGAGTTGTGAATGCTTCTTGAGTATGAATTTTTTAAATGTAAATTCTCCTTGAGTTGTGAATGCTTCTTGAGTATGAATTTTTTAAATGTAAATTCTCCTTGAGTTGTGAATGCTTCTTGAGTATGAATTTTTTAAATGTAAATTCTCCTTGAGTTGTGAATGCTTCTTGAGTATGAATTTTTTAAATGTAAATTCTCCTTGAGTTGTGAATGCTTCTTGAGTATGAATTTTTCTTTGATCTACTGTGACTAACTTATTTTTTATTTGTTTTTCAGTGTCAAAGTTATGTAAATATGACTTGTACTTAAGTCACATCACCAGATTGCATCCACTATTAACACACTGATCACATGTGTCACTGATAAGTCTTTTTAGTATTCCATCCACAACTGTTATCTTTGTCAAGCTATGTTACTGAATATAGTCATCACTTATACCTAGTCTCAAAGTATCTGTATTCTATGTCTTGTCTCAGTGTCACTCGCTGATATCTCTGCCAAGGATCAGAATGTTTGAGGAGGGGCATACCCAACTAGTTTTGAATTCATAGTTTTCCTTCTAGCCTAGTCTACCCCATTATTTAACCTGTAGCTGGTGTGGAAAAGAAACATTCATACTTTTCTACGGCATATTTGTATGAGAGTGAATACAACAAATTCAACTGGAACTTGACATGCTGTTTCTATTTTCTCTACCAATAACCACTACACTACATGCCCATCCATGGATAATGTGTGAACACTTGGATATAAATTGTAAAAAGGCATTACATTTATTGTCAACATTGACAGTGGCTAGAACACTAACATGAATGGAAAGTTTTGAGATTCCAAAAATTTCATTGACACTTTAACTATTGTCTTTTTTTTTTTCTGGATTATCTATGGATATCAGAAATAAGGCTTAAATAACATTGTAAATTTTAAAGATTTTTTTTTTTTTTTTATAAAATACTTTAAAATTTATATTTGGTAGCTTGTTACTTGACTGAAACAAAGTAGATTAATTCCAATTATTAGTTTATTGGTGTATTGTATAGTATTTTAATAAAGAAAAACTGGTTAGCCCCCACAAGAATCTTTTTCACAAATGCACAACCAGTTGTAATTAGCTATCTAATTATATCAAAACCATAGTCAATTCTCAGGCTTTGTGTCTGTATTTAAATTTGACTCCAATGAGATTCAATCTCATAAAGTTTAAATAAATGAGATAATTTATTGCAGACAATTAACATTTGAATATTGTTCCAGTGAGTAAAATCAGAGTTAGCTCTATCTCCTTCTAATGTTATTGGTAAGTGTGCTATTGCAAGAAAGTTGATCCTACTATTTATCAAGTGTTGTTGGCAACATGTCATTTATCCTGAAGGTTCTCTTGTTCATGACTTGATGCATTCGTTTTCTCTACTTTGGCTTCTTTGGTATGTTTGTTATAATTGGTACATGCACTCTTAACAGAGGCACAAATAGAAAATGTTTTTAACATACTGATCTTATAATAGGCATTACATCTGATCATACACACTTTTGTAAATTATTTCTTATGCCAACGAACAAGATAACGCTTTTATTTTTAAATGTTTGTATATAAAAATAAATAAACTGGGTATGTGTTAAAGTTGTCAGAATGTTTACTTTCTGACCCTGAAACCCAGATTTGGATCACCCTGTTTAATTTATCAGGAAGGTGACTTCTCAGTGTTAGGGAGGTGATTTCAGTTTGTGGCACCATTAGAATGTGCTTGAAACATATAACTTGGGTTGAGCCATGTCTTGTGATTGAAATTGAGTAGATGGAATTATTTGTTGATAGTTGTACTAGACCTAAGTCATAAGTAATCATGACTGAAGATTTGAGCATACAGGTGATCATGCCACAAATGCACTCTAGCTTAGAAGCTGTAAATAAGGTCTGCTCAACATAGTTGCAGTATAAATTATAGGTGGCTTTTGTGGGTGTTAAACACAAATGTACTTGATTGACTGTCCGCAACAGAGATTGGTTAGCTGCCCCAGCAGATAGGCATACTCAAAAATATGCAACCAGCCATTATATAGAATATAAGCATAATTTTTGTTAAATTGAAAAATGGCAATTTTTTGTTCCCTCTTATTTTAAAGCATTTCCAGCTTCCTAAATTTGTTTCTATTTCACAGTGATATGATAAATAATAAACAGCATTATTCTACTCTATAGCTATGTATACAGCCAGTATGGTGATGACAAATCATTGCTGGGTAGAGGGCTTTTTAGACTTATGTCAACAGCCAGTGTTCAAAAATTTAAATGCAATGTCAATCATTATCTTCTGTCTTAATTCCTGTATTTTTTTTTTATTGTTTTCTCTCCATATTAATATTTTCCTGTTCTCATATTCTTTCATACTCATCCCTTGCATCTTAGTGGCTTTATTGCCTTGCTTGGGATAAAATGATGTTTTTTTTTGTTTGTTTTTTTCAAATTGTCCACTTCACATTCCTCCTTGTTTTTTTGAACAGAGGTAGAAGTTTATCCCTTGATTCCTGTTAAAGATTGGATTTCCAGTGCCATCTAAAGTCTTTTCATTCTCCTTCACTTCCAGTAGCCTCTTATGTCTATGGCATTATTGCCTTGCTTGGGGTGAATTGATTTTTATTTTTAAAAAAAAAAATGAATGAAGGTTTTCTCTGATGGTATCTATGCCCTATGTGTTCATGACCAAGATAAGCCTTCAAATAGGCGGATATCACCTGTGGTTTGACTTGAAGAGAGATGGGCTCAACAAGATCTATTTTCTCAATTTACACAAATATTTCTCTGGTTTTCAACCTATGTATGAGGAGGGAACTGATCAGATGCTCATCTATACATATGTTCACAGAACTGATGATGATGATTCTATTCAAATTTGCCATGTAATAAAATGGAACTCAGTTATAACAAACTAGCAGTATAGCCCGGTGTTGCTCAGGTGTAATGAAAGCTTTAAAACTAATCCATGGTCCTGGAGCCCAGACTTTTTGGACTTTGGCACAAAAGACTAAAAAGCAATAGTTGTTTTCAGTTAAAGTGAAACCATAAACTGAAAGAAAAATGAATGGATGTAAGTCAAATTTTGATTTCTTGGTATCGATATCAAATAGATTTTTTTTGTCATAAACTGAATTTTGAAGGCTAAATGAGTCCTCTGAGTAACTGGTATCATGGCTGAGACTAAGAACTACAATTATACCTACTTAGAGCCAAACCCGAAGCAAAAACTAAAATAAAAGGGCTGAAAAAAATAGACATACAAGCAGATAAACACACACACACACACACACACATCTTGCCTTTTATTTATTTATATATATATATATATATATATATATATATATATTATTGATTTTCTGCACTATTGTAAGAACTGCAACCTTGAAACTTCTGAATATCATTTCTTATGTCTTTGTCTATAAGTGAATCATATTTGATTAAAATTGGACCACTCCTTCTATAACCTGATTTTTTTTTATTATTGATTTTCGATATTTATCGACACAAAACCTAGCTAAGAACACTTGCAGACGCTTGTAGTACAACTGTGTAAATTTTCAAGAAAATCGGTTCAGCCGTTTCAGAGTCTATAGGCAACGGATGGAGGGGGAGACACACACACATGCACAAAGTTCCATTTATAAATAAGTTTAGATTTAGATTAGATTTAAATTTAGATGTGTTTTTGTAAAGGAAATCTCTTAACAATGATTCCTGCTCCCCAAAAATAGAAATTGTTAATTTTTAAGATTTGGTCAGTTTAAGAAGTCAGCATTGTAATTAAGAATTGCACAATCTACTAATAACAGAAAACAATTACATCTTTTTCAGTTCTACCTGGAACAACAGAAAAATATATTTATATAATAATACAAGAAATTGAAGAAATACCTATTGCTTTGTACTGTTTTCAAGTCACTTCAAAAGTAGTAGTACATTATGTTCATTACATCAACTGTTATGGCAGAGCAATCATAAGAAAGTTACTTAAATCAGCATTCTGCAGAGAAATCTGTGAGCAATTGATAGTTGTTAGTTCATAAAATGTAGACCTCTTCTTCATCACTGACAAAATTGCATAACCAGTGGTGGTGACTATATAAGAGAATAGTATTTTGTTACTGAAAACTTGCTCTATCCAGTGGTGTTATGTTCACTGTATCTGAATGTTAATCCACACTTTAAAAAAAAAATGTACAATTTTACTTGAAAGAAGAGTGATAGCCATGTTGTTGAAATCTACATGAAGAACAAAGCTGTCTAAATAAATCATTCTCTCTACATATTACTTGTCAGAGTTCTTTAATCTTAAATTTACAGTAGTTTCCGAGGAAATAAATTGGAGTCATTACTTTAGGAGCCTCCCTCATGTTATCAGATGTCTACTCATATAACCAATTTTCAAACAGCAAAGAATGTCTCTGGAGATTGTCTTGCTAAGTATTTTGTTCAAATTGCCTGCAGTCCACTATCAAAGTTAATTTTCTGTTACCATATATACTTTAGTGTAGTTCTAGTTTTTCATGGTTATTTTATTTTTATAACTTTGCAAGAATATACAGTATTTGAAAAGCAATTTTACAAATTACAAATATGTCTCCATTCTGTAGAAAAGGCCTTTCTCAATATTTGCTCATTGATAATTAAAATTAAAAATGACCATCCCCCTTTATATAATTTTATAAAACCAAAGATGACAAAACTTTTTGAAAATGGGGGAAAAATTTACTCAAAAAATAACTTCAACACTAATTTAGACCTGTTCTAAATTTAAAGTTTAAATTTCTTTCAGCGCACACATAAAACACTCTATTTTATGTCACCTCCTATCTGCACAAATTGCCACTTATGACATAACCCTCTGCCTCAAGTGTCCCTGGGCTTTGTGCAGGATTAACCTTACTGTAAAAAAAAAAATGTTTTCATTTACTATTTTAATCATTTATATTTATAGCTCATAATATTAATGTTTTTTTTACTTTTTATTTTTGTGAAATATAAAGGGACATACAAGTTCATTCAGTGTTTTTTTTTTTTTTTTTAAATTTCAACATTAACTTTATTGAACAACATATTTAATATTTTTTGTTCCATTATCTTCCTACACCCTTTAGTTTTTATAATTTTACTTCTCCATCCAACAACTTTGCAAAGAACTGATCTAGATAGCTTTTCAACCTTACATAAAATTTTACTGTTTCCTTTTTTCTCTCTCTCTCTCGTTTTTTTTTTTTTTTTCATTAAGAGAGTTCTTTAAATATTGCAATGAATCACCATTCAAGGTGCAGTATCTGGTGAATACAGCAAATGAGGGGAAATTTGACAGCCAAACCATAACATTGTTTGCCAGTGTACAAAAGAAATGTGCAATCTAGTATTATCCTTATGGAATATTATTAAATAATTCTGGACACTTTTCATCAGCTTCTGCCTTCAATTGGTCCAATTAGGAGCACTACTCATTCAAATCAATATATAAAAAAAATTTTCTTTATAATTAGGAAAAATTTGTTTTTGTTTCATTAAGCAGACCGATTCACCTTCAGAACAAAAGAATCATTTTACTGTCATAACTTGTTTCAAATTTACTCTTGATGAGTATTTCAGCTTCCTCTTTTATATGCCATGTCCCTTCAGGACATAGGCGATCATGTCCTTCCACATCTCCCTATCCCTTATAGATGTTAACACCCCTTCACTTGTTACTCCTCCCAGACCCTGCTCTACCATTCATTTACTCAAGTCCAAGTATGTTCAATGTTGCTTTCCCCTGTCTCGCCTTCCTTTGATCTTTCCTGTGAGTATCAGATTCTCTAAACTCTCCATCCTCATTACATGTCCCAGAAACTTCAGCTGTCTTTTCCTGATGTTAAATAGTTTCCTTTTTGTTTATAGCCTCTCTAAAACATTGTTGCTCATGTGTTCAATCCATGGTATCCTCGGCATTCTTCTTTAGAACCACATTTAGGTTGCTTCAAGTCTTTCCTTCATTTTTGATGAGATTATCCAGCATTTTTCTTTTTTTTAATCATATCACCCCAAGCAAGGCGGTAATGCCACTGATGTGCAGAGGGCTACATAAGATTGAGAAGATTAGAAAAGAGAAAACCAGAAACCGCATCCTAAACAGGAATCAAGGGATGAGCCTCTTCACCTGTTTAATAGGTGTGGGTGGAGTGTGAACCGGGCGATAGTTTAGTCTATCTACTCCAGCTGCTATATTGAAGAACAGACATCACATAGCAATCCAGTACTATCTTCTTTGTTTCTTGTGAAATTCTCTTTAAAACCACATTTTGGTTGCTTGAAGTCTTTCCTTCATTTTTTATGAGATTATCCAGCATTTGCTGCTATATTGAAGAACAGACATTACATAGCAATCCAGTACTATGTTTCTAGTGAAATTCTCTTGTCTCTCAATACTTTATTCAGCTTCTGGAAATGCATCCTTAACAAGGGTATTTTAGCTAGTTTGGTTGGAAAAAAAATGTTTTTCTTTCTTCAAAGTTTTAACTAAAGATTTATTAAATTATTGGTTAAAAATTTTTATTAAATGAAAATAGACAGAATTTGTTTTATTTTCACAATTTACTTTGTTGAATAATATGGATTACATTTTATGTTTTCTTCCACTATCTTAATTCCATCTTTCTAGAACATTTTTATTTTAGAGCAATTTCTATTGGCTGTTTTGTGCTGTCTTCCACATTGTGTAATATTATTTATCCTCAAGTAATTTCTTTCTTTGTTTACTATTGATTACAACTGGTTTTGCTCTGTCAGTTGAGGCTTCAGAATATGCTGACTGCACCTCTCCAGAGGGATAAAACTCCACCTATCAAGGTCACCTGTTTTCCATGGGTGGTGACCCATGATGCCTGAGGATGGGATCCTAGTAGTTGAGGACCTCAGTATTAGGTAGAATACTTCTGAATTCCAACACAATACTTTAGCCCTTACTTGAGTTAGATGGGTGGTCAGAGAGGCCTGCTCTGATCAGTTGGCTAGTCTTGACAAGTCCTAGTACTCACCCCACCAAAAACACAATAACTTCACATCCTACAAAAATAAAAATCATACTCACTAACCAAATTTAATCAAATTGGTACTAGAAGATGGTGGCAAGGATCAATCAGGTTATAACTAAAATGTATCATCAAAAATTTTAAATTACATTCAACTTCACAGGGGTAAATGAATGAAAGAAATTATTGATGACTACATATAAATACTTACTCTGAGTATACTATTTTTGTATCCCCAAAAGTTTACATTCTTCCTAATGAGTTCCTAGATGGAACTGAATTAAATAAACTACTGAAGCAGCTCCCACAACCATTTATTTTAATAGCCATAACATCATATGGGGTTGCAAAAATACTGACCAGAAGGGAAGATTAATGGAAGATTTTTTTTGTTTAATAGAAACAATATATGTCTATACAATGACAAGTTATATACCTATCTCCACCCATTAAGCAGTACATATACAGCAATAGAGCTAACCTTATGTAATCCTGCAACATACCTTGGCTATAATTGTAAAGTACATTATGATACATGTGGTAGTGATCACTTCCCAGTTGTGTTGAAAAAACACTGAATTTTTTTCCTGATGAAAGAATACCACCATATTGGAAACTTAAGAAAGCCAGTTGGAAGAATTTAAAAAAGCATGTGCCCTAAAACTTACACCAGAAGCCATTGTAGACAATGCAGAGCACATCATTTATTTTACAAAATCACTTCTAACTGTTGCAGAACAATACATGCCAAAATCTAAACCTGACAAACATGACAGACCTTGGTTTAATGAAAAATGTAAGCGATCAGATTACATCATGTGGCTTTACATAAGTTCAAATTACATTCAATCCAAGAAAATGTAAATATCTACTAACTAAATAGTCAAAGCACATAGAATGAATAAAGAATTCAAGCAATCATCATGGAAGATCTTTTTATCTAATATTAATTCTAATACCAAAACCAAAACAGTATGTAATATGATTTGTAAAATCACTAGGAAAAATAAAAGCATTCCATTGAGATATTTATGTCAAAGCAATATCAAAGTAACAAAGATATTGCAAATTTATTAGTACAAAACTCTTCCTCAAATAATACTAGTAGACTATTTCAGAATATCAAAATAAATGAAGAGAAGAAAAAGTTAAATTTCTTTAAAAATAAACAAAATTGCAACCATTCTCATACTTTACTTGAAAATCCCTCAAGCTATTGTCCAATCACATTTACAAGTTACTTATGCAAAACATTTGAAAGAATTGTTAATAATAGGCTTACTTGCATTTTTAAAGTTAATAATAAAATTAAAAATTTCCAATCTAGCTTCAGAAATAACAAAAGTGCAATCAATCACCTGGTTTGACTGGAATCTTTTACCAGAAATTCTTTCATTAAAAGGGAATATTTAACAACAGTTTTCTTTGACTTAGAAAAAGCTTATAACACCACATAGAAATGTGGTATGATGCAAGACTTAAATGAAACAGATCTTAAAGGAAGATTACCAATTCATATCAATAATTTTGACAGAAGAAACCTTTCATGTTTGTGTCAGTACCACACTTTCAAACTTATACAAGCAAGAAATGGGTATCTCTAAACAAGCATTTGGTTACACTCTTCAAAAATAAATAGCATTATTAAATGCTTGAACCCTGGCGTTAACTGTATGAAGATGACTTTCTAATATGTTGCAGATGAAAAATTATCTATGCAATTGAACTGCAACTCCAATAGTGTCTCAGTAAAGGAAAATGGAATCAGGTTCCTCAGACAAAAACTTAATGGTACAAAAGTAACTGTAGTAGATCAGTACAAATATCTAGGAGTAATCTTTGATAGAAAATTATTCTTCATAACACTTATAAAATATCTTTGTGAGAAATGCATTAAAGCAATACAACTACTCAGTCATCTCTCACAAAGACTGGACAGCTGCTACTGAAACTCTATCAAATTGGATTATGGATGCTTTATCTATGGTGCGGCAAGAAAATCATACATGAAAGAACTTAATACCATCCATCACCAGGGTCTGTGACTCATTCTAGAAGTCTCCAGTACATTCCCCAATTGAAAGCTTATGCACCAAAGCACATGAATTACCTTTGACATTAAGACAACATAAGTTAGCATTGCAATATTATATCAAACTATTTTCATGCTCAAATATTTCAGCATACAATTGTGTTCAATCTCAATATAAAGAATTGTATAATTTAAAGGAAAATGCCATTAAACTTTATGGCATCTACATTGAAAACAATTTTGATGAACTCAAAATAAACACTTCTCTAATACACAAAGCTGTTCTCTCAAAATCTCTTCCCTGGTAAATAAAACAACCCACTGTATTATAAAGTCTGACAAAACACTCCAAAACTGAAACTGACACATTGTATTCATGAAAGAAATTCATATCTTGCAAAAACATAAATTGTAAACATATATACACTGGCAGCTCCAAAAATATTGATAGAGTTGAATGGTCAGTTATACTGAACAAAACGATACTTCAATAGCACAAATAGACAAATCCTCAATATTTAGTGCAGAAGCAATGGCAATAAACTTAGTCTTGGATATTATCACAGATGTTGAGTCAGACAGATTCATTATATTCACAGACGCCCTATATGTTCTTTTATTGAAATATAAGAAGCTGACCAATCCTATAATAACCAAACTTTTAAACAAGATCAATATACTTTGTAATCAAAAATACGTCATATTCTTTTGGCTTCCTAACCATATAGTCATCCAGGGAAATGGAAATGCAGATAAGGCACTTAAACAATCACTAAAAGTAAATATATCAAAAAAACAAAATTCCCTAGTCTCAGCCATGATACCATTTACTCAGAGGACTAATTTAGCCTTCAAAATTCAGTTTACAATGAAAAAACATATTTGATATCGATACCAGGAAATCAAAATTTGACTTACATCCATTCATTTTTCTTTCAGTCTACGGTTTCGCTTTAACTGGAACAACTATTGCTTTTTAGTCTTTCGTTCCAACGTCCAAAGAGTCTGAGCTCCAGGACCATGAATTAGTTTTAAAGCTTTCATTACACCCAAGCAACACTGGGCTATACTGCTAGTCTTAAATAAATGGCAAGAATTATGGAATATTCACCCAAATAACAAATTACACAAAATCAAAGCTACACTCGGGATAATACACCATAACACCAGGCTTTTCTGAAGAGAAGTAGTAGTCTTAGCAAGAATCAGAATTTTTCATACCAATATCGCACATTCAATTCTTCTAAAAGATGAGAATCCACCTAAATCCATAGTGTTCCAGCAGACTTACACAGTAAAACATTTCATGATGGATTGTGCTGAATTTACCTCTATCTGTATACATTTTTTATAAAGTGAATAGTCTTAAAAACCATTTTGACCTATGAGAGGAATAGTAAATTATACACCAAAATTTAATTCATACTTCAACTATAGATGAACTATATATGACCAGTCTTCAATTATATTTCACAAATTTTAAAACTTAAAACTAAGATATTACTGGATAAAAATCCTATTTTCAGTTTTAGATGACCCAAGAGGGTTGATATTCTTGTAAAACAAACCAACCAAACCAAAACAACTGGTTTACTTGAACATTAAAGCATTGGTCAGCAAGAAATATCCAGTACAAGAATTTGCAAACTGCCTTTGACTTTTTGATCATTTAGAGTATAATTGAATCTGTACGTTTAAAAAAAGAAAATAATATGCTGAAAATGTTGCTTAATTTCTTCTATGATGCTAGAGTAACTAACTGTTAAATTTTTAACAATGTGACATGTGCCATAGTATAATCAAAGGCCATTTTTAAAATGGAATTATTTAAAAGCCAACACTTCAATAAATATTTTGAATTTAATCAGAATTATTTGAATTTTAATATTTTGCATTTGAAGTTTAATATTTTTCTTTTTCATTGTTATTTCTATAATTTTTATTTAGTCATTAAAAACAAATCATTTTAATATTATGTTAATGATATTAGATCTGGAAAAAAATTTATTGAAAATCCAATTTTCCACAGGGTATTCACCATTTTAGTTTTTAAAAAACTAGCAGTATAGCCCGGCGTTTCTCGGGTGTAATGAAAGCTTTAAAACTAATCCATGGTCCTGGAGCTCAAACTCTTTGGACGTTGGCACGAAAGACTAAAAAGCAATAGTTGTTTCCAGTTAAAGCGAAACCATAGACTGAAAGAAAAATGAATGGATGTAAGTCAAATTTTTATTTCCTGCTATCGATATCAAATAAGTTTTTTTTGTTGTAAACTGAATTTTGAAGGCATTTAGCCTTCAAAATTCGATTTACGACAAAAAAGTCCTCTGAGTAAATGGTATCATGGCTGAGACTAAGAATTACAATTATACCTACTTAGAGCCAAACCCGAAGCAAAAACTAAAATAAAAGGGCTGAAAAAATACAGACATACAGGCAGATAAACAGACACACACTAACACCTTGCCTTTTATATATAATCGATTTTCTGCACTATTGTAAGAACTGCAACCTTGAAACTTCTGAATATCATTTCTTATGTCTTTGTCTATGAGTGTATCAAATTTGATTAAAATCAGACCACTACTTCTATAACCTGATTTTTTCAATTATCTATTTTCAATATTTATCGAGGGTAGCTCAACACAAAACCTAGCTAAGAACACTCGCAGACGCTTATAGTACAACTGTGTAAAATTTCAAGAAAATCGGTTCAGCCATTTCAGAGTCTATAGGTAACGGGCACACACACACACACACACACACACACACACACAGACAAAGTTCCACTTATAAATAAGTTTAGATGTGCTGGAAACTTCTGCAAACAATCATTTTTCTTTTTAACTAATACCATCAAATTCTAATTCTTTATCAATTTGTGCATTTAATCAGGATTGAACTCACCAGTTAAGCATTGGTTTTCAATATTAATTGCTAACTATTTCTCTGTAATAGACACTGCTTTTGTAAAAATCATTTTTCCTGATGTTGACTATTGGTTTCATAGTAATTTTCAGATTTTTATGTCTCAAATCCATTGCTATTTGGATATAACTTAAGTATTGTATTTTCATAATATGGTTTATTGATTTTTTTTTTTTTTTTTTTTTTTTTACTGTTGTCATGAAATCTAAAGTCTAAATAGAATTGAGCTGAAGATAAGGATTTGGATTTGCTATTGCTATTATCTCTATTGGTTATCCTATTTTTTTAATGTCTCCCTTTCAAAAAATGTAGATAGATTTGCATTCTAAGCTCTGGGAATTAATCTGGGTTTTCTTTTGGCCGATAAAAAGTCTAAAGAAATCTACACTTCTGTTAGAAAAGGAAGAATATTATGCAGATACTTTGTGCTATCCCCTTTCAAGATGTAGGCAATCATGACCCTCCACCACTTCCTATCCTTTCTAGTTTTCTGTAATTTTTATCTTTTTGCTATCTCTCCTAATCCCTGTTCTGCCAACCATTACACATGCTCATTTTGTAGGTTATTCACTACTTTCCTCTATCCCTCTTGCCTTCATTATATCCTGTGAGTATAAAATTCTCAAAACTCTTTTCTTATGTTCCCTAAGAATTTCAACTCTCTTTCTGATTTTAAATATGTGTACATTTTGTTTCCATTTTCCCCAGAGCTTCATCATTGTTCACATGTTCAGTCCATGGTATTCTCAGTATCATTCTGTATAACAGCATTTATGTTGCTTTCACTTTTTTCTTCATTTGTGACATGATTGTCTAGCATTCACTATCGTATAGGAGGATCAATATTACATATGGGTTCAGTATTCTAGTTCTAATGAAGACCTTTTCACTATCTCAGTGCATCATTTTCCCTCTTTTGATAAAATACTTCTTAGATATTTAAATTTTTGTACTTGTTTGATTTTGCTACCTCTAATTTTTTATTTAGATTTTGGGCTGTTGCTTTTGCTGACAATCATACATTCTCTCTCCTTATAATTGATGCTTAGTCATTGCTTCTTGGTTTCCTTTACTGTCTTCTGTAGGACTTCCTGTAGTTTCTTTTCTTGTCTGCTATCAACAATTATTAAGATAGCAGCCACCAATAAAGAATTATTACTGTAATAGTTGAATAAGTCCAGTGAGAAAGTGCATCCTTGTCTTACACCCTTTTCTATTTTTGTATATTTACTGAATTCATTTCATAAGTTTTGGATTATTCTAAGATCTTTCCCAAATAAATTAAGCTTACCTAGTAGTTCAAGCAGTTTTTTGTGATATACTTCATCCAATTTGCATCTATAAAACCTATATACACTTAATTTCACATTAATATGGCTCATTTTGATACCATTCTGAGCATCAGTGTTATGTTCCTTGTTCCAGTCTCTTTTAACAACATTGCACTTTTCTTCTGTTCCCAGTCTAATTCTGCTATATGCTCTATTCATTAAAATTTGGATAAGTTTTGTTATGTAGCTGATTGTCCAATGAATTTTGCATTTGTTTGCACCTGGCTATTTAAGCAGCTTGATGAAAATGCCTATCTAGGTCTTCTGGTATATCACCATAGTTATATGCTTTATATCTGTAATTTTGCCAATGCTTAAATCCCTAAGGCTGCCAGCATATCTATTACAATTCCATCTAGACCTGCTGCTTTGTTCCTGTTCAATTTGGCCAATTCTGCTTTCACTTTAGACTTCAATATTTCTAGTCCTTCCATATTTTTGTGTAATGCTAGTTTTCCTCTTTCATTGTGCAAGAATTCTCTGATGCAAGCATTCCATCTTTGAAGTATTGCTAAATTTTTAAATTTATAACATTTACTACCGTATGTATGATGTAGATCTTTATTTCAAGTGTTGCCTTCTGTAGCATGTCCAACATGCATAGCCCTCTTCATTCATTTGTTCAATCATTGAGATCTGTTATAATCATCATCCATTTTTTCCACCAATGAGGTCTATAAGGTTGGTTGCACTTAGTCTGGGTCCTCCTTTCCAACCTTACTGCCAAGGGTGGCCCTACCAGGTGTTTAGCAAGAAGCAAATGTTGTAGTTGTAAAAATTGGGTAAATTTGAGCAATCTATACCTAATTGATAGACAGTAGGAATTAAAAAAGGTGAAAATCCTTTTTATAACAAGCTGCTAAAAATCAAAGAGAAGTATCTGTTTTTATCTCTCAAAGTAGTGAGCCAGTTCAATAAAGAAAAATATTGAATTTTTTTTTTTTTTTGAGTTATTAAATTTTTAAAGATTCTTCTAAAATGCCTAAATAATAAAACAAAAATTAAATAAAAAAATTAGTTTTCGCAACTTAATTTTACAAATTCAGAAAATGCAATTTATAGGTTAGATGAATTCTTGAATAAAATCCAAACAGACAAGTTTGTCTAATGTGATATCAGTCTCTTCAATTGAACTTCTATTAAATTTAACTAAATTAATCCCACGAGTGTAAATAAATTGATGCTTGAGTTTATTGAAGTAAATCAGAAGTAATGAATGGTTTGCATAATTACTTTGTCTTTTGGGTTGAGGTTGCAGGAATATTACACTAGGGCATTTGAAAATTGAATTTGTATATGTTACTCTTTACATATAAACTCATTGCATATTCCCTTGTTCACTGTTGTATCAATATTCATCAAATTTGCTCTGCATGCACAATGAATGCATTGTAACTGATAAGTGTCTGTATTTATACTTTATTTTATTCAGTGTTTTGTGGGTGTTTCCTGAGAATTTCAAGAAAATTCAAGAAATGAAATTATTTATTGTTTGCTTCAGTCTACCACATTTTTTTACATGTTCTTAAAACATTTTAATTGCAGTTTTTATGCAAAGTGTACAGGTTGGTTTTGTGATTTTGATTTATTGAAAATGTTACTGTAGTTGGCATTCATTTTTTTAAATTCTTTTATTAAAAGTTTAATTTTTCCTATTAATATGTACTTCATCTTTTTTCTTCATGTTTGCTAAGACTTAAATTGAAAACAGTTTGCTTCATTAATCAAAAGTGATAAATATAAATTACAAACTCTTCTCTCTCTCTCTTCATATATATATATATATATATATATATAGTGGTGGTACATTGATGTAATGGATAGCAGCTCGGATAGAGGAATCAGCCATGTTCGAATTTCAGTCAAGTTCGTTACCTTTACTTATGTGCAAATACCTTTGGAAACAATATGGGTCCCTCTTTTCTCTTCTCAGCTATGACTCTGTCCTATAGCTTTGGGTGGTAACCAGTCTAGGGCATGGACAATTCTTAATTCAAAAACTGAGGTGGGTCACTTGAAGATCTTGTGGTGCACTAGTTCTCTATATTCGGCTCTTCCCAAAAATGTAGTTGATTCTGCACAATTCCTTACTGCTATAATCAAATCAGGTGTATGAGTAGTCTGTAGTTCTAAGAATTGAATTGGTGTACTCTCATATGTCAGAAACAAGAGTCCAATATATATATATATATATATGTGTGTGTGTGTGTGTGTATAAACATCTGAATAATATACATATGTGCACCCTCATATGTAGATTTATTAATTCACGTCACTATATATATATATATATATATATATATATATATATATATAAAATAAATTTTGATGTTCAAAACAGTTGAATGATCATTTCAACATGAAATCCCTAAGAGAGATTTCACATCTCATCGGCAACTACCACATTTCAAAATGAAATAAAAAAAAATTAAAAAATATATATATATATATATATATATATATATATATATATATACACACACACACACACACAGAGGCTGCAATGGGTCAATTGAGACCATTTTATATTTTTTATTTTGCGCATATGTATTGTTTGTTTTTTATTTTTATCGACTGCACAGTATAATAGGACCAGTTGAGCACCTTCTGTGAGAAAAAGACCATCATGATTGATACTTTGTGTGTGTGTGTGTGTATATATATATATATATATATATATATATATGCGTGTGTGTGTGCATGAGGGATATGCTTTTCCAGTTATTATTATATATGATATCATTTTGAATTGATTTTAATGCCAACATTCTAAAAACACCAGCATTTAGTCAAATAAATCTTGCTAACCATGCTGTTAACACTTAGTTCTTGACAGTGATAGTTGAAAGTACTTGTATATAACAAAAACAAAAAAAAAACATGAATTTTAGATAATTCAATCTAGGTATACAACACCTTATTTAGAAATTGGAAAGGTTTAATAGAAGTTAAATAGGCCTTGTCAGTGGGATTTAATAAAACTTGTTTGGAGAGTGAACTGAGCCTAGGATAATGTCCAGTAGACTGTCTTACACTATACTTTAAAGAGGTTTATATGTAGAACTTGAAAATCACAGCAATTGAGCAAGATAACTGGGAACAACTGGCAACAGGTTATTCAAGATGGCATCAAGACAAGCATATAACAATCAAGTGGAATATAGAAGATTGCCAAATTATGTTCATGCTATGCACAAGTTTTACGTGCATTATCTGCAAGCAGAATTATGATCTAAGAACTGGATTGCTGAGTCATTATAGATGTTGCTCTTGGTAGGACTGATTCTAACCAACCTGAATGGTAACATTATATTACATGATAAACAGTTGCCAACCTATATAATGTAATCACATATTGCATGAAGTGTATAAATAATTTAGTTTGATCTAAATAAAAGTGCTGATTCATATATAAATAATATAATTTTTTTTTCACAGAAAACATTCCTGTTTCAGCTTTGACAAGCTAAATTAAAATTTTTGTTAAAAGAGACTCTGAAATTGCTCCTTTTTATTTCTATAAAAAATACAAAAGATACAGTGAACGCACTAACCCAATATATAAAAGAGTTTTCAACTGTAAAATATCTTTCCACATAGTCATGACCATTGGTTATGGATTTTATGCTACTCTTCATGTTGTAGCTGAACAGCTGTGCAGGGTAACCTATAATATAGCTTATCACACAATGCTGAAACTCATTACCCACTGCTTCACTGTGTTCATATTTACAATTTAGTCACTTTGAATTTTCAACAATTCTCAGTGAATATCAGTAGATGTAATAGAAGGATTCAAAGAATTCACTTCTCCTTCATATGCATTTTCATATCAAACACTATTTTTCAAAGCTGCTGCTCAACTTCTGTCTGTAAAAAGAAAAGAAAAAAATGCCTTGTTGACAGGAATGTTCAGTCTTAGATGCCATGCCACCATCATGGGTCAGTTTCTGAAAAAAATAAATAAATGTGGAGCTCGTTTTACTTTTGAAGGGAACCTCTTATTTGTTTTCACTAGTGGTGATATCAATTATAAAATTACCTGTACTGATCTTTGCAGTTATCATAAAGGCACAATTTTTTGCAATCATTTCCTTTAAGAATTTAAAATAAGTGCTCCCTCTTGAATAAGCATCTCAGAGTGACTAAATGAATATATCTGAGAAATTAAAATAGCTGCTTATTTGAATCTGGGAGTTTAGAGGCAGGAAGTTAAGTCAGTTTAATCAAAATATGCTTTCTTCTTAAAAATATATACACTCATATTTAAGTTCATTGTCCAGACTAATCACATTCTCTTTATTAGTAGTCATCACTGCATTCTTTCTTTGCTGGAACTACAATGCCTACTTTCCTTTTACGTTTCCTGGCAATTATTGCTTCCAGATGATTGCCACTATTTGTTTCAATAAATTGATTCATCAATTTATAAATTTCTGTCAGACCATGTCTAACTAGTCCCGATTCTTTTTTTTTTCTCTTGTTTTTCAGATATACACCAACAGCATTTTGGCTGTGTTCTGTAGCTTCTGCACTTCTATCCGTTATATAGCTCAATTCTTCATTCAATTTAGAGGTCCACTTTTATTTGTAAATGTGGCATCCATTTATTACAGATTCAAATTCTCCAGTGTACCACATATTAACAAATTATCTTGCTCTGGTCATGATGAATATATTGCTCTCTTAGCTTTTAAAGATCTTCTGAGTTTTGTTTGATACAATATATCAGCTGTTCTTCTAAAATCTGATATTTTCACAAAACTATTTCTAGTGTTCTCAGTGAAAAATATAAACTTTCATCTTTTTTTTCTTTTTTTTTTTCCTTTGTCATATGCAGTACTTTGCTTGATTTCTTTCAGTTTTCCTAATGGAAATAGTTTAGGTTTGGTTTTTGTCATATGGTTGATTAGAACTTAATAAAAGGAAGATCTGTAAAAGCAGAACTTAATACTTTTTAAAGGAAACCAACATTAACCCACAAGTGTGCAAGTTGTTTCTGGCTCCACTTAAATTTTTGCTATATACTCTCATTTCAGGGTTAATATCTCTGCACTTATTGTAAAAATTATTTTATATTCTAGAAATTCTATTTTTGTCCTATACTATACATAACAGAATTTTCCTAAATGAGTACTATTAAATAACGCATTATTCATATTTACACATTTTGGCCATTGTACACTCTGGTCTTCTTCGGGTTTTTTTGTAATTTTGAATCAAACCTTTTATTTTGTTCACCAGGGTAAGTTGTTCTAGTTTCACGTACCATGCCTCTTCATGATATCTCCCTTTTAGTTATTTTGTTGTGAATATGACAACAAAGACGAGGACAACAGTCCAAACAATGTAAATAGTAACAATATCTCGTTTCAGAGATATAGACAGCTCTAGAAGAAGTTAGAACATACAGCAGCTGAAGCATCATGGATATGACAATAAAGATGAGGACAAAAATCCAAACAATATAAATAGTTACAATACCTCATCTCAGAAATATAGACAGAGCATTATTCATAGTTTAGAAATTTCATAGATGAAGCTTTGTCATTATCATTTTTGTGTTTAATCTTTTTAATGACAATGTTTTATGTAAGCAATTCAAACACTATTAAATCTAATACTATGAGTGTATATAAACAAATAAAGAGTAGTATAGTATAATAAGAGAAAGAATATGATTGTCAATAAAGTCTTTGTAGCCAAACCAGTAATGGTTCTCGTGGAAAGACGGCCTCCTAAGGATAAAGAATGAGTTCAGAGATTGTTAGAAGCTTATTCGTTGTTTCTAATCTATGCTGCTTGCCTAATAGTCATAGAATAATGTTTTGAGAATTGAAATAAAAAGCAATAGAAATAACCTGAATGAAAGACTAGTAAAAAAAAAAAAAAAAAAGAAACTGATAATAGCAACCATTATTCCTCTTTCATATGAATCCATTTCTGATTTACTTTATCTCAATCTGTTTGTCAGATCTGGAGCATCACCCTTCTGTTACAATATTCTCTTTACCTCCAAAAATGTAATGCATGTTAATAGCACTTTCCTGTTTTTTCCTCATTTTGACTGGTTGGCAGTATAAATCTTCTCATGCCAAGATACAATGAGGAAACTCCTTCAAATCAAAAGCTCAGCTAAAGCCCTTCACTCTTCCTTTTTCTTTGCTCCATCAAACTTTGATATTTATAAAGAAAGATATTGAATTGTCTGTTGTACTTGATGGCTGACTCTTTTCTTTCTCCTCCTTTAGTCTTGTTACTAATACAAGAAGCACAACTACTGACAGCCATCCACAAATGGTTATAAATATTTGGCTACTCTGTATAAAGTAACACTGTGCACAAATCTTCTGGTAAAAAAAGTTGTTCACAGCTGGCACAAGTTCAATTTTAAGTGTAGCTATTAGACTGTAATAATAAATGTCAACTACAGTAATAGCGGTTTCCATCATATTTATAGATGGATTTTTCTCTGAAATGGTTATTCAATTCGAATATAACTTTACAGAAGAGAATGGAGACTTGTCACTGTGTAAAAGAAAAGTTCTTCTTATTGTAAATTGATAAAAGAAACTATGTATATATGTGAATATTTGCCAATAAGGATTATAATAATGTTAATAAAAAATCTTTCTGTAATTTAAAACTATTACACTTAATACTTACAACAGAAAGTTTTATGAAATCATAGTTAACCAACTTTATCAATTAAATAAAATTAAAAATAACGCTGGATAACTTCAAACATGTTGGTTTAAGTAATTCAGTTGGTTCTGGTGCAATTTAAAACCATCCCTTAAATTTAAAATTTAACCCTGTAACCTTAATACTGCAATATGTGACTCATCTCAGATACTGCCAGAATAGATTTTACCCCCAATGTCACATCTGACCATCAAAAATGCCAGATGCATCAGTAGATTGACCTGAAAGATAACCTATCTTCTTTTGCACTTTCTCTCATGTCAAGGGATCCCCTCTGACCCAGCTGTACTGAAGATGCACACACAAACCATATGAAAGGTATATAAACACCCACTCCAGAAAAAAGTTTCATGCATACTTGCAAGAATGTAAAGTCCATGTTCAGAGAAATCTCTTAAACTGCATATGTAATGGTCAAAGGTGATTGATGAAGTTCAGAGTTGAATAAAATGTAATCTTAAGCATCAGAGTGTTCTAATTAAACAGTTATGATGACATTGTTACACAATAACCTTAGCTTTTTCTTTGTTATAAATTCTCATTTCATATGATGCCATTGATTGCTTGGGCATATGTGCTTACATTTAAATCAGTCACACTTTCAGTGTGTCAGGATTAGGAGAGACTGAATACCATGCTGTCACACATCCATTGATTATTCCATCTTTGTTGAACCTGAAAGGTGCTCTGAGTTGATCAGTTTATTTATTTATTCTTTCCTCTGTAAATTATTATCTATTTGAACAAATTTTTTTAAAGTTTGGATAGTAATTGAAAGAAAAATACAAAACCAAACAAGTGCAATTTGATGAATATTTTATATGCAACTCATGTCATCAAAAGTAACAGCATATATGAAATTAATATTTTAAGTTTTTACAATTATGTTTTTCATGTGAACCTTTAAATATATCTTCCAGTTAATATTGATCTATTCACTCCTTCACAGACTGTCTCTTTGTCTCCTTCATAAATGTCCACCACTGTCATAACTGCTGCTTGCTAGTGCAAGGGAGATAACTTACTGGAATATGTTACAGATGAAAAAATATACAACTATACATGGTTAATACACTATGTATATACATTCTTCATGGATAGCTTACTTTCTATTTTCCTACATTTCAGTTGCTTGTCATATATATATATATATATATTTTTAATAGAATTTTTATCAGCATTATTTTTTATTAATATAAACATTGTTTTTAGTGAGTATACATATGAGTTGCTACCCCTGTTGTTTTTTTGTTTGTTTTTTTTTAATTTTCTTAAACAGTGAAATTAATAACAGTGGGCCTAGACTGAGAAGCCCTACTAAAAAAACTGATTGTCTTCAACAGGGATCAAAATTGCTTCCATTTTTTCATCAAAGAAACTGCTTATAATCAAACTGTGCCTTTACCAATTTGACCACTATATATAGTCATCTGCAGACAGATCTGTTTCACTGTATCACAGCTTATCAGTACAGTTAGACATCCGATTGTTTTTTACCCAGGATTGAAACCCAACCAAATTGGCGTCAGTCGGTGATTCTACCTCTGAGCTATGGGCACTCAGTAGAAGGAGGCAGACTTTTTAGCATGTATATTATCATTATACACGCCCAATAGCTGAGTGTTCTAATTCATTACTGAATGAACGATAAAGATTTAATACCACAGAACACAAATACTAATTTAAAAAGGAATTTTTTCCTTAAAAGTTGTTTCGACCAACACTTTGTCAGAAGAAAAACATTGGCATTATGGCGAAAAAGGAACAATTTTCACAGGAATAAAGAGGTGAGGAGGGAAAACTATGGAGCATAATTAGAAATTAATTTATTAGTAAAATAATTCTCAGATAAAAAAAAATGATAAATTGTTTCAAGTGAGTATAAAACAGAAAAAAATATTACTCACAACCCTCCTAATAGACAGAGGGAGCAAATAAAATGCTTTTCTTTTTTGCACAGAGCTTGTTGGTGTAACTTAATATGGACTGCTTCAAGAAACCGTAAACAATGAGCAGTCCAAGTTATCATGCAAGTGCTAGCCAATGACCAAATCATGTGCAGACTGATTTATCCTCAAAGAGTAACTCATACTACCTTGTCTTAAACTGACAGGATCATACTGACCAATTTGGATTTCCAGTCACTGATTGCTTTGTCCCATGTATTCAGCTTCACACGGACATTTGAATTTGTATACAATTGAACTGCTTTGAAAGTAGGACAAGCCATCTTTGACAAGAGGAAACACTGAATTAGTCCCCAAAACAACATGCAACCTGACGATAGAAAAACCTGATGAAATCCAAGCCCACACTCTGTCAGCCAGCATTTGACTTTCACACCTAGTTATAGTAATTCCAAATAAACAGGAAAGATTGGGACCAAAAACTACCGGTTCTTTAAAGAATTTAATCTTTTGCCCAACGACATGTTTAATACATTTGTAAGATATTCATTGTCATATGAAATATGATGAATGTTCTCCAATTCCTGAAAAAGTCTAAAAGGAGAACAACTCATCAATGCGCTATAGGCCAAGGTAGAAATCAGGTTTAGCTTATGAGACTTAGGAATAAAAGAATTCCATTTGGTGTACAAACCTGTGAACATAGGGTTCCAATAAACACTGGTGATGAACAAATCCTCTTACATTCAACCAGTACATCCAAAAAAGGCAAAGTACACCTGTTTTCCACTTCCATGGTAAATTGAAGGGAAGAATTATTGAGTTGGGTATGAAAAGTCACAGCATTGTTGATAGAATTGAAAATAGAAAAAGTATCAATATAATGTAGATATACATGGGTGTTACAGTATTCTTCAAATAAAAGGCTTTCATGAAAACCAATAAAAATATTAGTGAATACTGGATACAAGGGACTGCCCATCAAAACCCCATTAACTTGTAATACGTGATATTATTAAAACTAAACTCAACCTCTTCCGTTGCTGTATGCATAATTTTAAAAATAAACTTTAAGCAGGACCTAGGTGAACTATAAAGAGTGTCAGTACAGATTTTTAAGCTGTCTTGAATGGGAATATTTGTATACAAATAAACAATATAAAAAGTTTGTTTTCAGAACACAAATTGGAGTCTCTAATGAAATTAGAAAACCTAAATGAGTCAGAAATACAATCAATGGAAATCAGATCAGAGACTGACTGAAGCAATTCAGCCAAACATTTACCCAGTTCATGTCACACAGAGCCAACCATAAACAAAATAGGTCTAAGGAGCAGATTATACTTACGTATTTTAGGTGAGCTGTATATATACATGAATGATGGGTTCCTATGAGTCTAATACGGTTATACATCATCTTAGAAATGAAGTTGCTCAAGTATACAGAGAGTAACTGTCTCTGTACTCTTGCCTTTATTTTGCTGGTATTATCACAGAAATTTGCAGGACCAAATTTCAAGGAATCCTGTAAAATGACCTCCATTTTATTGATGTAGTCCTGACTATTTAAAATAACCACCCCAGAGCCTTTATTGAGCTTAGTGATATCAATATCACTTCTGGCTTTTAGTGACTTTATACTCTGAAAGTGGACACTCCACCAAAGAAAATCACAATCGACGGAGAGGGACAAATACTCACAAGATAATTCAAATAGTGTTTCACAAAGGGGAAACTTCCCAGATGAGGAAGGTTTATGCATGGTCAACTGAGAGAACAAAAGTTCAAACTCAGTGAAAATTTGCTCGTAAAAACTTTGGCATGCAACAACTACTGTATTAAAGAATAAAGGAAAGCAATTTTAATCATTGAAGTGTGTGTGTGTATGTATGTATATATATATATATATAGAGAGAGAGAGTGTGTGTTTTATGGTTAGGGTTAGGATTGCAAGTGTTGTTCATAATTATAAAATTAAGAATAATATAAGCTACTAGCAATTAATAAAAAATCAGAGAAAATTTACTTTATTGCTCTTGCTCTTCTCTTATCAGATTTATACATTAAAAAAAATCTTATTTCAAAGAACTACTTGAATGTTAATTACCCTTTTCAGAACTGTAGAAAATACCAAAATATTCCTTGTCTATGGGGATATTTCTATCTTATCTAGGAATATGAGCAAATATTCTCTTTTAGTCTCCTCTTTATTTTTTATACAGGTTCTTTGTATATCTCCGTTGAATATTGTTTTTTGGGGTTTTTTTTTTTTGACTAGCATATATTGAAATTCCTTTCTAATACTCAAAATCCTGTATCACCTACCATAATTTCAAATCACCAATTTCTGTTCAGTTGCTCATCACCCACCATTGGATGATATTCCCCAGGCTGGAAAATCCTGCTATAACCTGTTGAACTTGCTTCTCTTTATTTACATGCATTTTTATTTAAACCCCATTTGTCTGTACAAAAGGAAATATAGTCTGACTATTAATTTTTTTTTAAAATCCTGTTTTTGTTAAAATACACAGGGTACCCAGCAAAAATCCAAGAAACATGATAGTTCTATTATTGGAATTTTTGTTACAGTTATTTGAAACAAAAGCAAAGGATAGAAATTAAGTAGCTTAAAACAACAAAAACACAAATGTTAGATGTGTTCAAACTAAAAAAGTTTGTTTTTTTATGTTAGTTAATTTTTTTTCATCATATAGTAAACCTAAAATTTCTTTTTTGTGGGTCAACATGTATTTCTGTCACTTTAAAGACTTTTTGGTTTTATATTAACAAAAATCATGATTACTTTTGTTTTATTCATTGTCATGCCTGACAAGCAAGTCTAATGGCTTCTACTTTTTATTATTTTTCAGATAAAAGAAAAAATGGCGAGATGAAATCTAGTTCACTGGGTCCAAAAACGCCCCCACCAGAGCGGAAAAGTAAATTTGCAGCACTAGGAAAAATATTTAAACCATGGAAGTGGAAAAAAAAGAAAAAGAGTGAAAATATTGTTAGGAAAGCTGTAGGTAAGTGAATAAGATCCTGATATATAATGTGTGTGACTCGTCGGTATTGGGATCCTGATATATAATGTGTGTGACTCGTCGGTATTGGGATCCTGATATATAATGTGTGTGACTCGTCGGTATTGGGATCCTGATATATAATGTGTGTGACTCGTCGGTATTGGGATCCTGATATATAATGTGTGTGACTCGTCGGTATTGGGATCCTGATATATAATGTGTGTGACTCGTCGGTATTGGGATCCTGATATATAATGTGTGTTACTCGTAGGTATTGGGATCATGATATATAATGTGTGTGACTCGTCGGTATTGGGATCTCGATATATAATGTGTGTGGCCCGTAGGTAACGAGATCTCGTTATATAGTGTGTGTGGCCCGTAGGTACTGGGATCCCGTTATATAGTATGTGTGGCTCATAGGTAATGGGATCCTGATATATAATGTGTTTGGCTCGTAGATAACAGGATCAAGATATATAATACTACATATGCCTTGTAGGTAACAGGATCCTGATACACCCTTGTACAAATTAATTGAAACAAAACAAATAATGTCTTCCTAGGATCTTTCACACTTTCTCTGATATGTCATCTTTTGGCGTTGTTTGTTCTTTGCCTTGATGACACAACTAACTGTTGAAATCCACGATCCCTCTGTAAGGCTTGCCAGTGTGTTCGTGCGTCATTACAATTTTCGTATGCTTCCTTGGAATAATGTCCATTGCAGACAATGGCCATAGGACAACTAATTGACAATCAAGATAATAATACCTGGGCATGATAAAAATCTGATGCAATCACAAATGATGGAATATTTTTCCAGGCCAAACAAATTTCATCATACACCCCAATAATAGGTTCATATTACTGCATGCCACTGCAAATACACCTAATCTGAGGAAAAAAATAGAAATTGATTACACCCTGTCACTCCAGTGAGTCTAAAACTGACTGTATGGTGAAAGGAAACTGAAGCAGTTGTTTCAATTAATTTGAACAAGAGTGCATGTAATACTACATATGCCTTGCAGATAACAGGATCATAATATATATTGTCTTGTTAATGATAAGATCATCTTTATTGTCTTGAGGCAATATAATCTTGGGTATAAAAATACTTGAATATGCCTATATTATAGAAAAATAGTGCTATTACTGTTGAGCATATAAAGCTTCTATACAAATAACTCTTTTATATCACTTAATAAATCCCAGACCTAACTAATAAAACAACTTTTAGGCAAAATTCAACTTTATTCATCAACATAGTGATACACTGATTTTAATGCTTCTCTAACAATTCAATGTCTTTTTTTGTAGAACGATTTGTCTTTGGCCTCAAAATATGCCTCAGATTTCAATATCACTTTTCCTGGAGCATTCTTTTGAGGTCAGCAAACAGCCAGTAGCCGCTGGGGCCAGATCTAGAAAATAGGGTGGATGCAGAAACAATTCGAAGTGCAATTCATGTAGTTTTGTAATCATTGCAAATCGACTTGTGACACAGTGTGTTGTCTTGGTAAAAGATCACTTTTTCTTCATTTGTGGCTGTTTTTTTGGCGATTTTTCTTTCCTTCAAATGCACCAATAATACTATATAATATTCGCTATTGTTGGTTCTTTTTTTCTCAAGGTAATTGATGAACAAAATACTTTACGCATCCCAAAATACAAAGATCAAAACCTTGCCTGCTGATGTTTGCGTCTTTGGTCGCTTTGGACAGCTTTCACCTGTTGCTGACTGCCGATTTGACTCTGGAGTGAAGTGGCGGATCCATATTTCATCCATTGTCACATATTTACGCAAAAACTTCTTGTTACATTGAAACAGTTGCAAACAACGCTCTGAATAACTTATCAAGCCATTGTTTGTTTGAATAGTATTTTTTTTCCGTCAGAAAGCAATACTTTCTCAACATGAAATTCAGATTTTGCATTGTTTTGAAAATTTGCAACAGTAGCTTCACTTAAATAACTGTAATTTGTAAACTAATAATTTGATTTGGCCCAAATTTTGTCAAGTGCCATTTGAAGGTTAGCACTTTATAAAAATCATATGGATTTTTATTAGTGGTATGATCTATTTGTCAGGCCCAGGACTTATTGAGTGACGTGTTATGTACTAACCTTTCCATGTTATTTTGTCATTTTGATAAGTAGATATAGGCCCCTTTTTTCTTTTTTTTTCAGAAAGTAAAATAAGTAGACATCAGTGTGCAACTAATAGTTGGCTCCCTGTCCTCCTTTTATTTTTTTTTTAATTTTTTTTTATATATATATGTTGGAATGGCGTGTACACCCACTCTGTATAGGAATACAGTCACCATATTTTTCATCATAGTTGAGAGGATGACAAATGTCCCTGAGAATCAAACATTTTGTGAAAGTCATTATAATAGAAAAAAAAAGTTACTGCTGGTACTGTTGGATGCATGATCCAGATGCTATCTTTTAATCTGCATGTACACCATAAATTTTCTTACTATTATTTTAAAGTTAAAATATTTACAAAAGAACCCAGGAACCAGTCCAGAAATCTTAATTTTGATCACAGATGTTACTTTGAATTTTGTAAGATATCCCATATCACAAGTCCTTGGAGCCAGTAATATTTCGGTTTTCATAGATTCAAAAAATATTGCAGCAAAAATATATAAATACTCACACCACAAGGGATAAAAAAGACTATAAATATTATTACAGTTTATTTATAGAGTCAGTCAGTTAAGTGCCATACGTGATACACACTTGGGCAATCATGTCTCAAAAGAGACATGACTGACTGGGCAGAAGATTATCCCGCAGTAGGTTACCATGGCTTTCTGCGGTAGACCGGTTGCCGACCAAGGCTATAGAACCCAATCTGTCCTGTTATTTAACCCATAACTGGAAGGAATAGACGGATTAATACTTTTCCCAAGGGTATTTGTGCGTAAGTGAATGCAAGGAATTCAACTGGAATTTGAACTCGGCTCTCCGATTTCTCGTTCCGAGTCGATATCCACTGCACCACAACTCACATTCCATTTATAGAGTAATATATGAATAAATCAAATAGAGGGATAACTGAGACTAAAACTAATGAATAAATTTTATTTCAGACAAAATATACTTTGTATAAATTAATGAACATCATTAAACAATAAACTAAAAATATATGTTGCACTCTCATGCTTCTAAAATACACATAGCATGCTTGCCTCTCTGTTGCTTAATACTCTTACTTAACCGACAGTAGCATAAGATAATTTCCAAATAGTGGGGTAAAGAAAAACGACAGACGCATCAGATTTATTGGTGATGGTATGCAAATTAATGTAGAAAGTTAAAACTGTTGAAAAATTAGGTCATTGTATTTCCCTGTGATCCCTGATGAGGATTGATTTGTCTTTATACCTCAGTTAACACACTCAAATCTAGGAAGCTACTGGGAATGAGCTTATACTTTATTTGTTTTTGAAATGCTGCATTGATCAACAGTTTGCCTTGTCCAACAAGTATTTTTTTTTATTTTTATGCATAAGTGAATGAAACTTAGGAAGAACTATAGCTATTAATAGTGCTTAACAGTATTGAGTGATATTAGAATAATGAGTCAGATATCTATAATTGAATTGGTAGTTATCTGATATTGATGCCTACTGTAATTTTGAAATGAGTCATTATCATTCTAAAAGTTCAGTCATCTTGAACAACTCCTGGATATAACTGACCTTAGTTACTCCAATGAAATCATTAATCTTGCAAGATTTTAGAACTACACACACAGGAAAACTAGTGACGTACTGTATTTTGTCTTGCACTTTATTACAAGTTGTTCATTGAAAAATATTACTATACATCAGGAAAAAAAAATTAAATGCTGATTTTTCAAAAAACCAAAATGAAACTGTAATATCTGAAAAAGAATATCATCTGGGGTATTACTCTACAAAGTTGGGTTTTGGCACTAAAAAGATTTTTAGAGAATAATGAACCGAAAATGATTTTCAAGATGGGTTAAATGAAAAAAATCTATTAATGAAGAAGAAAATTAATAAGTCTCATTTAGCATTCACTAAAAAATTTTTGAATCAGTTTAATAATTATTTGGTTAGATGAAATAAAATTTGAACTATGAAGTAAGTGAAAATTGTTCAACAGTCATACACACATTTATTGATTTGTTTTTATTACTTTTTGCAGGTAATTTAAAACTAGAATTTTTTGTTTATAACTAACATGACGTGTTGAGTTTTCCTTTATAAACTTCATATCGCTCTGGTTAATACCCATTGAGCTCTCTATATGGATTTACCTATTAATAATTTATATTAAAGAAATCTTGTTGGATTATCCTCACCGTTTACAACTATACCTATATATATATATATATATATATATTTACAACTATACCTATATATATATATATATATATATAGTAAAGTTTTGTAATTTGCTTGAAGCATTGCGTAAAATAGTTTTATGTGTTATGTCTTGAAGTTCTAGTTAAGAACACACATAGATACGCACATGTACATACACGCACACGCGTACAGCAGCAGTGGATAAAGCCAGCCATTCATAGATGGACAGCTAAAAGCACGGTCAGTCTGAGGTTTTCTCTGCCATTCTGATGATGAGATTATAGTCTCGAAATATTATAATAAACAGGTCATACAAACACCTCCCGACCTTCCTCTATTTCATTCAACGCGTTGTGACAGCCTTCAAGACATAACACATAATATATATATATATATATATATATATATATATATATATATATATAGTAAGGGGTGGTGGGAGTTCTTCTCAATCACGAAACCCTTTCCTTAAAGAAATAATAAAAACATTGATGGACTGAGAACTTTTCATCACCAATCTCATTTACTAGTGTTTGCATTGTAGCTTATATGATGTAAACAATGTTTAAGCATGACAAAGATCAGCAGCAGCTCTTGATGATTCAGATAGCGTCTTTCAATATTGGCTTTCTTACATGACAATAAAACAAACCTGAATTTATACTTTAGCATTTTCATCTCACCTGAGTGAGTAAGTCTCAAGATAGAACAGGCTCTCAACTAGATATTGTTTCTATTGTAGCCTTCAATAATATTACACATTGCTGTATATCAGCTGAAAATCTATGGTTGCTGTTTTTTTTTTTTTTTCATTGCAAATGTCCCAGAAACAGAAGAGCTTTTTATAATGCTTCATCACAAGATTGACTGACACATTATCAAAATGTTTATGGATTTTTTTTCTCTGTGTTTCTTAAAAGCAAACACTTAGTGTTTGCCATCATCTCAATTCCAAAACCATTTAGAAAGTGGTTCTGTTGAGAAACAGATAAGCTGATTAACAATCACTTGGTATACTTCTATTGAATGGTTGCTTCTTCCCTGCTTTCCATAAGAAAATTGTATGCTTTTTTACATGCATTTATAAAAGTTGAAAAACATGTTGTAAAGAAGGGAGGAGATTGGTGAAAGAATGGGGGGGAAAAGCCTTGAAAGTTTTAGACTGTTAAAATTATTTCTTGAATAGATTTTTTTTATTTTTTAGATTTAAAATAATTTCCTCTTCCTTGCCTTTGACTAAATTTTTAAATGTTATTAAACAATTTTATTTTTAATATTTTAAGTCTTTTGAACAACTTTGCATACAAACTTCAAATAACAGTTGAGAAAAAAATTCTATTAAGTTTTCTTGTTATCTTACATTTACTAGAATATTTTAGAAATCTGAAATGTTTGCAAATTAAACAAGCTTTAATCTGTTAGGCTATTGTTTAGTGAGACAGAAGGCTGAAACACTATGATAACAACAAAGGAGGGGACATTAGTCCAAGTAAAACATGCCAGATTAAAAAAGAAAATCCATTAATTCTTTAGAAATTGCTTTATGTTTTGGCCATGAAACTGAGCAGCTATGCATTTCAGGAAAATTCGAACAAGTCAGTGTGCTTTCAAAGAAAAAAATAGAACCTTGTTTTCTTGGGAAACTCTTTGTAGCCAAGTGGTAAAAACATGCAGGATCAGATGGTGGTTCTTCCCACAAAGGAGAATACTGGAAGGTGCATTTTCTTAAGTTTCCTTGAGTACCAGATTAGTAAACAAAATAAATACTGTTTAAAATAGTGTGTATATTTTATATGTATATCCACAAAAGAAAAATGCTTCAAGTAATAAAAAAATGTCATATTAAAAAATTAAATCAATTCTTTAGAAATAGCTATTTTTATGTTAGGGATGCAAAACTGAGCAGATAAGTGACTGTGCTTTTAAAGGCAAAACAGAACCTTGCTTAATTGTGAAGCTCTTTGTAGACAAGCTGTAAAAGCATATTGTATGAGACAGCAATTCCTCCTGCAAAGGGGAATGCAGCTTCAAATCCTGGTAGAGGACACGTTTTCTTTATTATGTTTTCTTGAGTACGCGAACTGGGAGATGAAATAAATACTGTTTAAAATAAATGGAGTATCTACTCAAATACGAGTATCCACAACAGAAGTCATGTTTGAAGTAATAAAATTTGTCAGATTAAAAAACGGATAGACCATTAATTCTCGAGAAATTAGTTAAAATGCAAATAATGTAAACTCCTCATCTACAAAAAATCTGGCAAAAAAAATTAGTCTAGATTATTTTAAAATATTGTTAATTTAAGTATTTCTGGAACTTCATTTTTTTTATTTCACTAGCAGTATGTATCTGGTATTGCACAGGATGGGAAGAGTATAAGTTCACATTTAATTTTTTTTTTATATGACCCACATCTGCAGACATTAAATACAAGAGATAACTGTTGTATTTTTTGAAAGAATTATTCTCCATGTAAAAGTTACTGTGTTGAACTTATCTTTAGAAAAAAAATACTTGAAAATAAGAAATTAAAACAAAGATTAAACCGAGGGTTATGCACAATTTCTTTTTCTTTGTTGTGTAGAATGATAAATTTTCAAGGGTGTTTGAGTTTTGAAACAAATCAAATGAAAAATGGGGAAGTGTATGTTCATAGAAATCAGTGAGGATACACACACACACACACACACACACTCTGACACATATTCAATTTTATTTATATAGATGTATAATTACACTGCTTACATTATTTACATTCAGCTTAATATCTTCATTTTTTTTTTTATCATAATGTTTCTATCATTGTACTGTCTAGTTTTTCAAGTATCTGTCAAGCTGATGTGCGTTGTGGTGCAGTGGATATCGGCTCGGAATGAGAAATCAGGGAGCCAAGTTCGAATTCCAGTTGAATTCCTTGCATTCACTTACGCGCAAATACCCTTGGGAAAGGTATTAATCCGTCTATTCCTTCCAGTTATGGGTTAAATAACAGGACAGAATTGGTTCTATAGCCTTGGCTGGCAACCAGTCTACCCCAGAAAGCAATGGCAACCTACTGTGGGATAATCTTCTGCCCAGTCAGTCATGTCTCGAAAGAGACATGATCGCCCAAGCGTGTATCACGTATGGCACTTAACTGACTGACTGACTGTCAATCTGAATAATGTTGAAAAAAAAATTCAAACTGAATTCTTTATTTAATCTACATGGGTAGATTGTTCCCATATTTATATTAAGGGATATTTTGTTTTTTAGTACTGCTCAATTATTGCTCACACTGATTTATCTTAACTACTTGGCCAAAGGATTGAACTCGCTATTACTATGCCATCGAACTCACAAACAAAAACTTTCATAACCTAAATTATTGTCTTGTGGGTAAGAGGGATGAAAGACAATAACAAAGATGAGGACATTAATCTAAATGTAAATAATGATAACTCCTAATCCCAGAAATTTTTTTTATTTTTAATCATTTCATCCCAAGCAAGGCAGTTTTACTGCCACTATTGCGGAGGGAGTTACATGAGGGGTGGAGGAGTGATCAAAAAGAGGGGTAGGTTATAGGGGGTGTCAGGAGGAGAGTAATAAAAGTATGAGAATACTAGTGTGATGGGGTTGGAGTGGATGGAGAAAAGAGCTTAAGAGAAAGAATGCGAGTTAGTGAGATAGGAGATGACTACTGACCTTACATTTAAATTCTTGGAGATTGTAGTTGTCGGGGAAGCAAGTATACAGAAGGGAATTCCACAGGTGGGAAGTGCAAGAAAAGAAGCAGTTAGAGTAGAAATTGCGGTTACATTTTATCAGTTTCGCTGTAAAAGAGTGGGACCTAGTTGCTAGTCTAATAGCTTGTGTAAATTCATACATAGGAAGCACGTGAGCTAAGTTCATTGGAGCAGAAGCTGTGAAAGTATTTGTAGAAGAGGCACAGGGAAGCCACATCATACTGACAAGAGAGCAACTGCAACCAAGCTGCCAAGTCGGTATTGATCACATTACAGATTCTTTGTTGGATTTTGTCAAGAACCCTGAGGTGAATAACAGGGGCACCAGATGTAGCAGCAGTATTTAATACACGAGCAGATGGTAGATTTATATACATGCAAGATGGATTCAGACGGGAAAAACTTTCTGGCCCTGCACAGTGAATTGAGTCTGATCTATTAAAAAAAATAACTATCTCAATTTTTTTTGTTTTTTATCGTATCACCCCGAGCAAGGTGGTTGGAAATATAGAGTTAGTGGATTCTTTTTGATAAAATACCATATGTTTTTTCTTTTTTACCCTTGGAAATAATTTAAACAAAAATCAATGTAGGTAATGTTCTTTTTTGTTGGCAAAATGCTAAGTCTGTAATGATGCTAATCCAAGAGATTTCCATTAGTGAAAAAACAATAAATACTGTCAACTTTGACATCTAAAACATACACAGTAATTATCATCCTTTTCAGTTCATCTTCTGTTATTATCCTGATTGTCTGCCCTTGCTTTTCTTATATTTTATTAATAAACTTTATGGAATGGGAATTTTATAATGTTGCTGACATTAGCCTGTTGTATCTTTTGACATTTATGCTCTATATTAAATGTATTCCACTTTTAGACTAGAGAAACACAACTTCTGATATAATTAGGCTGCCAATAACCTATTGGTAGTGTAATAAATTGTTGTTTTTTTTTATCCATACTGGTAGTTGTGTGTGTAATCAGTTTTGTTTGATGCTTATACTTCTGAAATTCAGTAAATGGTATTGTTATTTCCAGTACTGATGGGGCTTCCTTCCTAACCTTTTGTTTGAAGTAGTATGGAATGTCAACATCTTGAAACTAATAAAACAATGAAAATGTTGATGTTCCACACTGCTTCAAACAAAATGTTAAGTACTGGAAATATCAATAACAGTAGACTTGAAAAATTTCCTGAAAAATTCTTTTTAGGGAAAAATTTTATAAATTTCAACCAAAAGTAGCACTAGCTGCTTAGTCAATGAATGTCAAACAATATGACATCATATATTGATAAATATATGAAGTCATATTGTCTTATAGATAGATGTAACCATATCTCTTCTTAGTAATGATGTTCCATTATTAATAAGAGAAATTACTCAACGCCAAAAATTGAGCATGTCTTGTGTTGCTATTACAATGGTTTTTCACATTTGTAAGTAGGAAAGATCAATCTGCTAATTCATTGCTTTTTGTTCAACTTTCTTGGAATATTTTTACTTTTAATGATTTAAAAAAATTAATTATTTCTTATGTATCAGTTGAGTTAATTCTTGATGTAGATAAAAATCCTAGATGACATATATAGAAACAATATAACCCAAGCAGAAATACTTAGATATTGCTGTCATTTTTATGTATAAAGTAATAAAAGCAATATGATTTTTATGTATAAATAATTGTTAATATAAACTATGACATATCAGGTATGGTATTTGATAATACTGATTAAAATCAGTTTATTATGCTTTTTATGCATAAAGAATATATAGTTTATAAAACCCATGATATACCAAACAGTTTATTAAATATAGCAACTATTTTTTCACTCTATTGATAACTTATATAGTGATATAACAAATGCTAAAAATCTATTATATGAAGTAAACAGACCACAAAGTATCCATAGTACATTTAGTTTGTTAACAGATATAGTGGATTGTTTCAAACTATGAATTCAGTAAACTGATCATTCTTTCTCAGACTATATATATATATATATATATATATATATACATTTTTTTAGATTTCTACTTGTTTCTCCGATGTAGATGATTCACAGAAATAAATTCAACCATATATATATATATATATATAGTCATCCGCAGACAGATTTATTTTGCTGTATCACAGCTCATCAGTACGGTTAGACTTCAATTGCTTTTAGCCCAGGATTTGAAACCCGACTGAATTGGCGTCAGTCGACGATTCTACTTCTGGGCTATGGGTGCTCGAGTGAATGCAAAGAATTCAACTGGAATTTGAACTCAGCTCCCCGATTTCTCGTTCCGAGCCGATAGCCACTGTCACTGTGCCACAACGCACATCCGATTGCAACTATTACAAAGCACAAAATTTCAAGTGTTAGTCAAGCTCAATTATTTTTAATCTAATTATATATTTCTACACAGGCATACATAAGTTTTGAAAAAAATAGATTAACTATGCTTCTAATCTATAGTGCTTCATTTTAAAAATATTTTATAAGTGTTGCTTTATTCTGGAATTACTAGTCTGCTTTAACTTGTTTTTTCAAGTTATATCTACTTTTGTAAGATTTCTGTTAGAATGCAATTTAGGAAATATTGTTATTTATATCTTACTTTTTGTTACTAATGTTCACTCAATACAAAACTCAAGAGCCACTCATGGTAGAGGATTACTGAATGATGTGTGTAATTAATGTGACAGGAGAAAATAGAAATTCTATATATCAAAAGTGTACCATTCATCCATACTTAAAATATTGCTTCCACATATGGTCTAGTATTCCTGCTGTATATCTAGAAAGTCTTGATAAAATCTAATGAAGAATCAGCAATATTATTGGTCCTGATCTGGCAGCTTAGCTTCAGTCACTTTCCCACTACTATAAGGTTGCATTGCTGTGTCTTTTTCTATAAATACTTTCATGGTAATTGTTCAATGAGTACTTCACTAGGATACTTAAACCTTTTTCATTTAAATGCAATACTAAAATGTTGTTGAGATCTCATCAATTTACAGTTGAGCTGGTTAAATGTAACTATAAATTCTATGCTAACAATTTTTTCACACTTTTCACTTGTGGAACTATCTTCTCACTCCATGCTTTCTAGTCAACTTTAATCTGCAAAAATTTTAATGCAATGTCAGTGGTTATTGTTATATATATCACAATCCTTATATAATATGTTAGACTCTATTGAGTGTGGTGTTGTTCTTACTGTCTAGCAGTTCTCTACTAACAGTGGTTATTTACTTCACACAGTTTGCAAGTCTTGTATTTGATGATATTATAAATATTACTATTTTCAACCTCTGTTTGGGTTATAACTCATGCAATAACCTTTTAGGTTACAACATGTTAGCAACAAAGATTTGCACATCGAAGATTTGACGAAATACAACATTATGGCTGGAAAAGATTTTCATGGCAAAGTTTGGTGACAAATATTTTTATGTCAAAGATTTTACTGATGACAATTTTTTTGGACACTGATTTTGGATGACCTCAAGAAAAAGATCACTAATACAACACTTTTGTGACAAAGATTTTGGCCAAACACAACTAAACAGTCATAACTACAACATCCTACGAACAAAGTATCAGTAAAACTCACAGGAAAAAAGTTACCAATATAACTTTCGTGAACAAGGATTTTTATGTAAAATTCACCAAGAACAACAAGAGAAAACGATGGCAAGTAACAGGAACGATGATTTAAGTGCTTTTTCTCAAGATTCTGTCATAAATGTGATAACAGAATTTAATTATATTCCAGAGCAAAACGTAACATTTTTAATGTATTTCCATAGATATAGAGACCTTTACAAAACTCACTGTTCAAATTGGTCCCACCACAAAAGTCAAACTTGTTCATGAAAACTAGGCACTGTCGAATACACGAAGTTTACAAATTGTATATTGCAAAAAAAAACCTAGTGACCCTACGTTTAAAGAAATGGTTACTTTGCTTTTGGAAGTGTTCAGTCCAAAGATGTCATTGTTCTATAAAAGATGGAAATGTATAAATTTGGTAAAAAAATAATGATAAAGACTTCACAACTTTCGCTATCATTGTGAATAATCAGTGTGAGAGATTCAAACTAGCAGAATTAAGCCCTGACAATTTTAAATGCTTAATATTTGTTCAAGGTTTGGTGTCAACAAAAGCTGCTGAAATCAGTAGACATGTTCTGAATAAACTTAACAATGTGTTCAATTTCACTTTACAAGGCCTAGCTGAAGATTGTCAGAGATTTATAAATGTTTGACAAGACACGAACAATATCACAGTAAAAAGGTGTGCCAAAAAATAAAGGGAAGAAAGAAAGACATTACTCCAAACCCCTGCTATATATGTGGAAAACAATATTTTCATAATGTCTGTCTATTCAGAAATAAAGAATGCTTTTACTGCAAAAGAAAAGGACATAAAAAATCTCACTATAAGATAAAAATAAAAAAAAACAGTTGAGTAATTGTGTTAAAGTAACTAACGCAAATGAATCTTCCGGTCGGAATACAAGAAAATTTGTGCAGGTAAAAATCCTGAACATAAATATCAAATTACAATTGGATAGCAGATCCGATTTAAGTATAATAAATGAATATACATGAAGGAGAATTAGAAAACCAGCGTTAATGGTTACCAAAAAATTGCTTACAGTGTGATTGAATAGAAAATAAAATCCGAAGGAGAATTTATTACAAATGTCACGGTAAACAAAAAAAGTTGAAGATAAGACTGTTTGTAATGAAAAATACAAATAATCTTTTTGAGACGGATTAGATAGAGCAGTTTAAATTATGGAACAGTTCAGTCAGTTAATTTTGCCAGAGAATTAATAGTTCTAAAAAAAACAAAAAAAACTGCAGAGTCCTTAAAGAACTGAAAATTAAATCCCCAGAAGTGTTTTCTGGTGGTCTAGGCAGGTGTAATAGATTAAAAATGAAATTCAAGCTAAAGGAAAAAGTACAACTGGTTTTCAAAAAGAAAAGTCATGTACTCTGTATCGCTAAAACAAATCAATGGCAAGCTTGACAGACTCGAAAAAGTGGGTGTTTTGTTCAAAGTTGACTATAGCGACTGGGCTTCAGTATAAAAAACAACGTTGAAAGAGATACATGTCTGAATGGATTTTACCACAGGCTTGATCGATACCCTCAAAAGTTATCATTACTCACTTCTGGATCCGAAAGAGATGTTCTAAAATCAACCTAAGCAATGCATATCTTCAAATTCCAGTAGATGACAAATGTTCAACATTACTGACTATAAATACACATTGTGGATTGTATAAATTCAGTTGTTTGTCATTTGGCATATAGGTTGCTCCAGTTATTTTTCAGCAAGTCATGGACATTATGCTAAGTGAACTTGACTTTGCAGTCACATATCTTGAAGATATTCTAGTGAAAAGTGAAAATCCAGAAGAACATAAGGAAAATGTTTTTCAAGTTTTCAAAAGAATTCAGGACTATGGATTCAAGGTAAAGGAAGCTTTCAAAAAATTAAAGAAATGCTAATGTCAGATTTGTTTTTGTTATGTTACTATCCAAAAAAATAAATAATCGTAAGAAGTGATGCTAGTGCATATGGTATTGTGCATAAATTCAAAGACAGTTCAATGAAACCTATTGCACACACATCCAAGATACTTGTTTGAGTTGAAAAAATTATTCTATGATAAAAAAGTAGTTTAGGATTGTCTTTGTCCTTAAGAAATTTCATAGATTCATTCATGGGAGAAGGTTTACTTTACAAACAGATCACAAACTGTTGCTAGCTGTTTATGGGTCAAAAAAGGACTACTGATTTCTACAGCTAATAGGTTATAGTGATGGGAAAACATTCTACTAAATTACAACATTAAAATGGATTTCTAGCTATTAAGTTACGCAGACAGATTGTCCAAACTTATTCCAAAAAATAATGAATCGGTAGAAGACATGATCATTGCTTCTCTACAATTAGAGGTAGAGATAAAAAAGATACTGGACAATATTGTGCGAGAGCTACCGGTGACTTTGAAAGAAATTAAAAAGAAAGTGATGGATGACAAGTTCATTATGGAAATAAAGGAAAAGCTAAAAGACATGAGTAAAACTGACTCCAAGGTTTATCCATGTGTGATGATGTTCTCATGCATAGCAAAAGAGTATTGGTACATTTTAGTACTACAAAATGAATCCTGAAAGAGTTCCATGCAAGATACTCTGGTATACTCAGAATGAAAAGCATAAGAAATTATGCATATTGGCAAAGCATGGATAGTGATATTGAAACGTTGGTAAAGTCATGCAAAGGCTGTGCTTTGGCAGTTAAAACACCACCAATAATGTTCAACTCATAGCCAGAAACTGATCGCCAATGATCATGTCTTCACATTGACTTTGCTGGTCCACTTAATGGATCATATTATTTGATCATCGTAGACAGCTATTCCAAGTGGCCAGAAGTATCTAGATGTAAGAAACCAAACAAACGCACAAGTAGTAATTAAGTTCCTACGCAAACTGTTTGCAAGATTCAAAGTTCCAGATTTGATTGTTTTGAATAACGGCACACAATTTACACTGAGATAATTCAAGGAATTTTGCAAAATGTATGTGGTAGAGCATATAACGATTGCCCCCTACTATCCTAGAAGTAACAGCCAAGCAGAGCATTTTGTGGATACTTTCAATAGGACTCTAAAAGAAGCTAACAGTGGATCCACAGATGCAGCATTACAGAAATTTTTGCAGGTGTATAGACTTACACCAAATAAAAATGCACCTTCAGCCATGACACTAGCAAAAATTATGTTTGCTTGTAAAATACGATCAGTATTTGACAAACAAATTCTCAATAAGAAAAAAAACATGATCACATGGTACAAAAAGCTGAAAAAGTTTTTTTTATAAAATTGGACAAAAGATTGTTTACCAGATGTATCAAATAAAATGTATTGAGAAGATCAAACTATTGTCCAAAGATTCGGAAGGATAGTATATCTAGTCAAGCGACCAGAAATAGTGCACAAAAGCACTTTAATCAAATCAAAAGTAAATATACAATGGAAAAGAAGAAGACACTAGACGAGGTTGAACCTATGAAGATTCTTTTTGATACATTCAAGGTATCCATCCCTCAGAAAGCTCCTAAAATAGAAATCTGGAAAAGGCATGGTAAAAGAAAAAGAAGACTTATGGAAAGGATTCTAAAAGAAAAAAAATATTGACTCTGTGCAGAGTAAATCTAAAAAGCAGAGTATATACGTACCTATGGACGGTAATGGGTTTGTCCCAATCCTTATATAACATGTTGGACTCTATTGAGTGTGTGGTATTGTTCTCTACTGACAGTGGTTATTTATTTCACACAGCTTGCAAGTCTTGTATTTGATGAAATTATAAATATTACTATTTATTTCCAATCTTTATTTGGGTTATTACTCATGCAGTAACCTTTTCGGTCGGTTACAACAGCTATCTGCTGTCCTCCTGATTACTCTTTCCTCTTCCCACTCATTATTAATGTTTCTGTTCCTAATTCTTCCCCACCCTGTAACCCCTTGTGTCTTAGTGGCTTTACTGCCTTGCATGGGATGATACAAATTAAAACAAAGATTTAAATGCAATGTCAATCACTATCTGCTGTCCTCCTGATTACTCTTTCCTCTTCCCACTCATTATTAATGTTTCTGTTCCTAATTCCTCCCCACCCTGTAACCCCTCGTGTCTTAGTGGCTTTACTGCCTTGCATGGGATGATACAGATTAAAACAAAGATTTAAATGCAATGTCAATCACTATCTGCTGTCCTCCTGATTACTCTTTCCTCTTCCCACTCATTATTAATGTTTCTGTTCCTAATTCTTCCCCACCCTGTAACCCCTTGTGTCTTAGTGGCTTTACTGCCTTGCATGGGATGATACAAATTAAAACAAAGATTTAAATGCAATGTCAATCACTATCTGCTGTCCTCCTGATTACTCTTTCCTCTTCCCACTCATTATTAATGTTTCTGTTCCTAATTCCTCCCCACCCTGTAACCCCTCGTGTCTTAGTGGCTTTACTGCCTTGCATGGGATGATACAGATTAAAACAAAGATTTAAATGCAATGTCAATCACTATCTGCTGTCCTCCTGATTACTCTTTCCTCTTCCCACTCATTATTAATGTTTCTGTTCCTAATTCTTCCCCACCCTGTAACCCCTTGTGTCTTAGTGGCTTTACTGCCTTGCATGGGATGATACAGATTAAAACAAAGATTTAAATGCAATGTCAATCACTATCTGCTGTCCTCCTGATTACTCTTTCCTCTTCCCACTCATTATTAATGTTTCTGTTCCTAATTCCTCCCCACCCTGTATCCTCTTTAAAAAAAGAAAAAGAAATGATTATGTGGACATGGAGGAAAGATAAGAATTAACTCTTGATTTGAAGATTACAAATTGTAGCTTTTGGGAAAGCATATACATGAGAATCTGATCAACAAAGCAGCAGGTCTTTGGAGTGGGAAACTGAGTGGAGCTTTTTCCTTACAATTGGAATGAAGTTAGAGAGTTTCAACTCCGTATTGTAGAAATCTCTATATAACTTTTATAATAACTTTAGCAATATCATTGAAAGTTGAAAAAGAAATTGGAAATTTCCAAATTGGAATCATTTTATTTTACCAAGCATTGCTTGGAATTTCTTCTGAAAGCCATTTGGTATTCAAAATTTAGAAACTGCTTATACAAAAAGCTTTTCAAACCTGAACTTATAAGTTTCTATTATAATGGTATTTTGCAATATTTTGTACAAGCAATGCACAGAAGCAAATATTATGTTCTAATTTTCCAAGTATGGTAATGAGAAATCTTGTCTCCAAAAAGTCTGTCACCCATCCTGTCTGCAGCCCAAAACTGCCAAGAATAAGAATATGAATTAATAAATTCAATGAACCAATAGAAAAGGTCAATATTCAGTGAACAATGTTAGAGAATCTATTAAACTTGGTAATAACAATAAACACTATAAACATCAGTAAAGTGTATCAATAGTTACCTGGTGATTATGAGTTCAATCCCTGTATCAGGTTGTTAGAAAACCTATTAGGCTAAAGTGAGAGGTTTCCAGCAGGTGTGCAAGTGGTTCCTTACTTTTTCTTGTTAATTATCATAAGAACATTGTAGATGTTCTATTTACTTGAAAGGAAAAAAGTTTACTCTGTAAAGAAAAGGATTGTTTGTCTACATAGTGTTTCATTTCTTTGAATAGTATCTAAAAGTTAAGAGTCTTGAGTTTTCGTTCTCTCACTCCAGACCTAAAGTCAGGGGAGAAGAGAAATAATTGTTACCTGACAAGCTAGCTAGCTCACAAATGTCACTTTGGTCATTTTGGGTAAATACTTTCAGTTACTTGTTAACAGTGCAAGTTGAGAAATATGTCAAGTGTCACTTGAGGATTCTATTCATACTCTATAGCAAGTAAATAAACAGTAAGATACACAGTTGACACAATATTGATAACAGGTACAGAAAGGAAACTACAAGAACTTCTGCAGAAGATAGTAAAGGAAAGCATGAAGAAAGGGCAAACATCAATTGTAAAAAGACAATGTCTGGTTGTCAGTGAAAGAAACCGCCCAACATGTGAATTACAGATTCAGTTAAGTGCCATACGTGAAACACGCTTGGGCAATCATATCTCGAAAGAGACATGACTGACTGGGCAGAAAATTATCCCGTAGTAGGTTGCCATTGCTTTCTGCAGTAGACTGGTTGCCAGCCAAGGCTATAGAACCCAATCTGTCCTATTATTTCACCCATAACTGGAAGGGAGAGACGGACTAATACCTTTCCCAAGGGTATTTGCACGTAAGTGAATGCAATGAATTCAACTGGAATTCGAACTCGGCTCCTTGATTTCTCATTCCGAGCCGATATCCACTGCACCACAACGCACATCCAAATTACAGATTGGAGATACCAAAATTTAGTTTAATTTTTAAATAAATTTAGAACAGCAAATATTTTCTTACAAGTTATAATAACCATGTAATATATGAAGATGACACGGTGTTGATAGTATTAACAAAAAGGAAACTACATGAACTTCTACAGATGGTAGTAAAGGAAAACAAAAAGAAAGGACTAAAGATCAATTGTAATAAGACTAGTAATATGATTGTTAGCAAAAGAACAGCCCAACATGCAAACTCCTCCTCCTAAACCCATTGGGGTCATTCGAACTTCTGTAACTTGTCTATTTTTTATAGGTAGAGATGTTGACTCTACACAAACCCCTTTATCCTTTGGGCAAGGTAACAGTCCATGAAGTGCCAGATGTAATACACACTTGGGCTGTCTCTTTCGATCTATGACTGACTAGGCAGAAAATTTTCCCGCAGTAGGTTGCCATTTCTTTATATGGTAAACTGGTAGCTAACCAATGCTACAGAACCTAATCTGTCTTTCTATTTAACCCATAGCTGGTGGGAGAAGAGATGGATTAATATCTGTCCTAAGGGTTTTTGTCACATAAATGAATGCAGCAAATTCAACCAGAATTCAAACTTGTCTTTCTGTTTTCTCGTTCCAAGCCAATATTTGCTGCATCACAACACACATCCAAACTACGAACTGGCGACATCAAAATCAAGCAAGTATAAAAATCTAAATATCTAGAAAGTATTTTTATAGAGGAGAGAAAATTCAACACCAAAATCTGTAGGCACATTTGAATAGCAAAATAAGCCTTCCAAAAGCTAATCAAAGTATTAAGAAACAAGAAAATTTTGGTAGAAACAAGGAAAAGAATACTGAACTGTTATGTAATATCAGTCAGTTAAGTGTCATACGTGATACACGCTTGGGCGATCATGTCTCGAAAGAGACATGACTGAGTGGGCAAAAGATTATCCCGCAGTAGATTGCCATTGCTTTCTGCAGTAGACTGGTTGCCAGCCAAGGCTATAGAACCCAATCTGTCCTATTATTTCACCCATAACTGGAAGGGAGAGACGGACTAATACCTTTCCCAAGGGTATTTGCACGTAAGTGAATGCAATGAATTCAACTGGAATTTGAACTCGGCTACCCGATTTCTTATTCTGAGCAGATATGCACTGCGCCACAACGCACATCCTCTTAAAGACATCCGCATTTTCTTTTCTTTTTTCTCTCTCTCTGTCTCTCTGTCTCTCTCTCTATATATATATATATATTAGTCATCTGCATACAAGCCTGTTTCGCTGTATCACAGCTCATCAGTGTGGCTAGACACATCCACTTGCTTCTGGCCGGGATCAAAACTCGACCGATTTGGTGTTAGTCGGAGTCGCTACTCCCTAAGCCATCGACGCATGGTATGTAATATCAGTCCTCCTATATGGCAGTGAGTGCTGGACTGTCTCTTCATATGTGAAGAAGATACTTGAGACAACAGAAATGTGGTTCTATAAATGGCTACTGGGAATAACATGGACTGAACATGCGATTGATGACAAAGTTTTAGAGAAATTGGAAACAAAAGGGACACTTATATTTCAAATCATAATAGATGAAATTTCTCAGGTACGTAATGAGAAAAGAAGGTTTGGAAAATTTTATACTCACAAGACATTGAAAACGAGGGACAGAGGAAAGCAGCAATTAACCTAACGAACTTGTGTAATTGATTGGCAGAATAAAGATGAGGAAACTAACTAAAAACAAAACTTAGAGTTGCAAAGGACAGGAATTTGTGAAGCACTCTGATCACCCATGTTCTGGAGGGACATGGCACCAGAAGAATATCAGCAAATCTTAACTCATAGGAAGTATTTTTAAATGGTTGAGTTTGTTGGCTTTGTCAGTTATTGTTGAAATGTCACTACCTCTCAATCCATACTTTTTTATTATTTCATGATCACATGACCTACAGTATCCCCAGTGTACTAAAGGGTGGAGTCAAGAGCAGTCATTGATTCTGAAACTGAGCAATTTCAGGACACACCTCTCATAAAAATTAAAAACAACTTTGTAAACACATTCTACTCTTCTGTGTGAGCAAAATATATAAGATGACCTGCTGATCTAGTCTTCTTATTTGCTAATGTTTATAATCTGAAAATCAAATTTAGTACTTATCAACACTATATTAACTTGAATAATCCCTCAGAATAAAAATGGGTGCAAAATGATCTAAGAATTATCTTCAGTCTGTTGTTAATTTGGACAAGAAATTGTTTGTTAATTTTCATGCCATTAAAACTGAACTGCTCATTTGTAATTGTCATAGATAATGTTTTTGCATTCCAACAGCATAGTTGATGCTAATCTCCAGGTGAGTAACTCATTACACCTTCTTGGTTTGACATTTTCCACTGATGAATTGGAATGATGGCATCGAGTCAAATGCTAAGTTTACTGCTAAGAAAATTGGTTCACTGTATCATGCTAGACAATTTTTCTTGCTTGAATCTGTCTTGTAACTTTGTCTACTATCAAATATTGTTGTCACATCTGGTCAGGTGCCTATGCTATATATCTAGAGATTCTTAAAAAATCCATAGAATTGACAACATTATCATTCCTGACCTGACATCTTAACATCAATCAATTTCCCACTGTTTCATTGATTTTTTTTTTTATAATCATTTCCCCCCAAGCAAGATAGGACTGCCACTGGTGTGCAGAGGGTTACAGTGAGAAAAAAAAAAGCAAGGTACAGGGGATGGTGAAGAAATGATAAAAGATGGATGGGAATCAGGATGGCAATTGACGTTGCATTTAAACATTTGGAGATTGTAGCTATCTTGGAAGCAAGCAAATGAAAGAAAGTTCCACAAACAAGAAGTGTAAGAAAAGAAACTGTTAGAAGCAGTTACCTTTAACTATTTCAACAGTAAAAGAGTGTAACCTTGATGCCAATCAAGTATCACACATAAATATGTGTGAACAGGGTACCAGGGGGTAAAAAGCTCATCAGAACAGTTACCATGAAAACACTTGTAGAAAAGACAGAGGAAAGCCACATAAAATCAGTGACAATGTGACTTAAGGTGAGCTGCTAATATAATTCAGATCCTCCTTTGGATTTTGTCAAGAACCTCTAGATGAGTAGCAGGAGCACCTTACCAAATATGGTGACAGTATTCAATCCATGAGCGAATGGTAGATTTATAAATGTGCAAAATGAATTTTGACAAGAAAAACTTCCTGGCCCGACACAGTGACCCAACTTTGCTAGCAGTAGATGCAGCTATGGATTCAGTGTAATCATTCCATTTGAGATCATTTTAGAGAGTAAGGCCAAGGAGGTAAAGTGTATTGCTCTCTAGGAGACTTTGCATTATTCATTCTGATGGTAGGAAGGAAAGTTTCTCTACTATGTCTGAAGGAAAGCAGCTTCATTTTGGAGGCATTAAAATTTACAAGCCATTTTCTACCCAATTCACTCATAGATTGTTGGTCCTTTTGAAGGGAAGCAGCCAAGTTTACTTAATCAGCCTTATAGTGGTGTCATCTGCATAGATGCCTACTTGGGAACTAATTACATCAGGAAGATCATTGATGAAGATAGAAAAAGCGTAAGACTTAGGATAGAGTTTTCAGGGACCCCTGCGTTCATATGAAAGGGTCTTGAAGTTTGCCCATTCAAAACAACCTCCATTTTGCGATTTGATAGGAACAGTTGATTGATTTGTTTTTCAGAACTTTTTGCAGATTATTTAAATCCAGAAAATATTTTTAGATCATGAGAATTTTTTTGTGATGATAATGGTTTACTTAATGATACAAGTCCTACTAATTAACTCATAACTCTGAGAAAAGAGGTGTATTCATACCTTTCCCAAGGGTATTTGCATGTAATTGAATATAATGAACCCAGCTCATATTGAAACTTGTCTCTCTTAATTTCCAATTCCAAGCTGTTATCTATGACACCACCTGCACATCCAAGCTTACAGCATCTGGTATTCTCCAGGAGTCATCAATCTAGGTACTGATCATGCTTAATGTTGATTAACTTCTGTAATCATACAAGAACCAATGTTTCAACATGATATGGCCATAAGTCCCCACTGCTGTAACATAGCTTCCCTTTGCCTTTTCTATAAACATTTTCATAGTAATTTTTCTGATGCACATTTTTCTTTCGTATCTCTTCATGAATTTAAGTTTAGTACTAGATTGGCAGCTAGGTCTCATCATTTTACTGTTGAAATTGCTAAATGAAAGTTTTATTCTAATAGTTTCTTCACTGGCACTTCTTACTTGTGGAATTCTTTTCCAGATTCTTACTTTCCTGTCAACTACAATCTTCAAAAATTTAAATGCAACATCAGTCAACACCTTCTACCTCCTTGAATCCTGTTTTTTATTGCCTTTTCTCTTCAGTAACTTTTTTCCATTTCCTTCATTTTGTTTTTCATCCTCAGTAATCCCTCACTTCTTAGTGGCTTTATCGATTTGTTTGAGGTGAAATGATTTTCAAAAAATCAATTTTGATATGCCTCATTTTATATTTAAATGAAGTTTTCAACTTTCAACTCCTATTTTATTTATCGGTTGAGTTGAATATTGTGTTGTTTTTTGTTTGTGTATGTGTGTGTTCTGGATATTTTAAAAATAATTTTCATAAGACCAGGCATGGTAGATATAATAAAACAAGTATCACATTTTGCTAAAAGGATTTGCAGGTGTTTAACTTGCATGAGAAGGATCACAAAAGTAATTGCTTTACTCCTAGACAAACTTTGACCTTTCTTTTTACTTTTTATATTATACAGACTTTTGATCAAATATGAGAAAATATAAGCTGATAATTTGTCTTGACATAAAATCCATAGCAGTTGACTAAACAGATAAACTGAAAAAAATGTTAGTTTCTTCATAAAATTTGCATCAGATGCCTTTTTTTTTCTTTTCTTTTTTTCTTTATTACTTTAACAATTGAATGCGAACAAATATTTTGTGACAACTTGTTTGTGTTGTTTCTTGTTTTATTTTCCCACTGGTTTTACATGTTTTATGGATGTGTTGCTCCCAGAAAAAGAAAAAGTATTGTCAGACTAAGTTATCTAAAACATGGCAAACAATTTTATCATTCTGTATAGTCTTTACAATTAAAAGAGTGCCAGTCAAAAGTTTGTGGTATTAGATTTGTAAAACAGGTTCTTTTATTTAATGGTGTACTGATTTTCAAAGATGTGTGAAATGTTCAGCAACATCTGGAAAATGGTGGATAACTTGATAGATGAATTTATTGATCAGTCAGTTCAAATTCTCTGGAACTTTTTGCATTTTAAGTAACATCTCCTGTAGCTGCACTCTTTATTTATATATATATATATATATATATAATTTGTTTTTGTTTTGTTTTTTTCATTTGGAAATGAGTTATTTCTGCAACTTAGGTTTTAACCTTTCGGTATCTTCAGGTAGTTTACAAAAACTGATTTTACCGTTTTTTAGAAATGTCTGACTGGAATTTGCAAACAACCAAAATTTTCGATTGTTTGAAAATTCCAGTTGCATGTTCATAAGAAATCCTTGTTCAAGCACTTGATAAAAATGTTAAAATCAGTTATTATAAATCGCTTGAAAATAATGAAAGGCTGAAATATAAGTTGGGGAAATAACTCATTTCTGAATAAAAAAATATTCAAAAGTTCTATAATATATTTATAGAACTTTTGAATATTTTTTTATTCACACTTCTTAATACAAGTGTGTACTGGTCCAATTTAACTATGACCAAAAGCTAACTAATTATATATATATATTGATTTTCTAAGCACTGCTTAAATGTGGCACATGCCTGAAAGTATGGTGTACCGCATGAGGATTGAACTCACTACTCAGATGTAACAGGTTCTAGCGAGACAAGCTTGCTAACCATTACACCATGTCAGGGTGCCCAATTATATAGTTGTCAGTACCCATTCACATCTGAGCATTGGGATTGTTGTCATGGCATTTTCTTTTTCTCCTCCCTAGTGGCGGTGGCAAAGATGGCTGTGAATCAAATTTTAGTGATGCCAGTCACATGAATATGATTTTGGTGGGCAACTCTGCATGGCAATGAAGCCCACACACTTGACCAGAAGTACCTCTCTTGTGACTCGAAGGGGATCTGGCAAACCTGATTGTATCAGTTTAGATAATGATACTTAGAGAGTGATATTTAAGAATAGACATGGTGTTTAACAATGTTGAACAATATTTCAAGAGTATGTCTATCTTCAAATTATGCTTAAAAATTGCATAAAATATAAAAATTATAAGTATAAAAATATTTTAAAGACTTTGTACAAATGTTTCTTGTCTTGACAAAAACAGTTGTACTGGTCAGTCACTTAAGTGCCAAATGTGATACACACTTGGGCGATCATGTCTCTTCAAACACAAGACTGACTGGGCTAAAGATTATCCCGCAGTAGGTTGCCATTACTTTCTGCGGTAGACTGATTGCCAGCCAAGGCTATAGAACTCAATCTGTCATGTTATTTAACTAATAACTGGAGGAAAAAAATGGATTCCCAAGGGTATTTGTGTGTAAGTGAATGCAAGGAATTCAACTGGAATTCAAATTCAGCTTCCTGATTTCTTGTTCCGAGCCGATATTCACTGCACCACAACGCACATCCTGTTGTACATCACTAAATCAACACAAAAATATATATATATACTAGCAGTATAGCCCGGCGTTGCTCAGGTGTAATGAAAGCTTTAAAACTAATCCATGGTCCTGGAGCTCAGACTCAGCCTAAAGAATATTTGTGTGAAGTTTGATGAGAATCTGATAAAAATTGTGGATTTGTATAAAGTACATACAGACAGATAAACAGGCACACACACACAAACATCTTGCCTTTTATTTATATATATATATATATATATATTATCGATTTTCTGCACTATTGTAAGAACTGCAACCTTGAAACTTCTGAATATCTTTTCTTATGTCTTCGTCTATGAGTGTATCAAATTTTATTAAAATCAAATCACTCCTTCTATAACCCGATTTTTTTCAATTATCGATATTTATCGGGGGTACCTTGACACAAAACCTAGCTAAGAACATTCGCAGATGCTTATAGTACAACTGTGTAAATTTTCAAGAAAATTGGTTCAGCCGTTTCGGAGTCTATAGGTAACAGATACACACACACACACACACACACACACACACAAAGTTCCATTTATAAATAGGTTTAGATATAGTGTGTGTGTGTGTGTGTGTTTGGGTAGCAGATTCTCTTTATATCCCTTTTTATTCCCATGTATATCTGATTGATGACCATGAAAATATTTCCTTTAAGAAATTTATTTTTCTTACAAATACTCTTATTTATGCTTCAAGATTATAAATGCATTTCCTGATATTATTTCCCAAACTATTTTCATTTACTTTGGCCATCTTCAGGCATGATTTTCCCAGATAAAAGACTTACTATTTAACTCTTAACTGGAGAGAAGAGGGATACATACATTTCTTAAGGATATTTACATATAAGTGAATGTAGTAAACCCAAATGGAATTAGAATGTAGCTCCTACAGTTCAAATGATAACCAATGCATTTGAGTTTATTTATAAATCAACATTTATTTTTATAAAAAATAAGGAAAAACAAAATTATACCATTTTGTTTATTTACTTTTACTCCCTTACCATTTATAGTCTTATATTTCCTCATAGCACATTTAAAAAAAACCTTTCCTAATTTTTTTCTTTATTGAATTAAGGCATATTAAGTTTTGCAGGTGTCTATAAAGTGAAAGTAACAGGTGGTAAGTTTCTTGATTTATAAACCTAAGGTGTTTTGTCTACACCAAGGTTGTTCTTGAGTACAAACTGAATGAGAAGTTACACATCAGAAGAATAATTTTAGTTTGTTAACATATGTTTTAAATGACCATGACCTACCTCAAATGACACCTGGCACCCACTCCACTCTATATGAAAACACTAGATTTGACGATCTTAACTTGAAATAATTCCACAGCCTTTGAATTTTCGCATAAAAGAAAGCTTCTTTGTATGTTATTTCTGACTCATTCTCTACATTTCTGCATGCATGAGAGATATGTAAATATATGCAAATATAAATCTTTAGTGTGTGTGTGTGTGTGTGTGTGTGTGTGTGTGTGTGAATATAAACATATACATATATAAGAGAGTGCTGAAAAGTTCCTGAACTGACACACTTCTTAAATGCTGGCTAAATTACCAATTATCAACTTTTGTTGTGAAGGTGTCATTGTTGATTAGATATTCAGCACTCCTCTCTCTGTCTCTGTCTCTGTCTCTGTCTCTCTCTCTCTCTCTCTATATATATATATATATATATATATATTAGTCATCCACATACAAGCCTGTTTCGCTGTATCACAGCTCATCAGTGTGGCTAGACACATCCACTTGCTTCTGGCCAGGATTGAAACTCGACCGATTTGGTGTCAATCGGAGTCGCTACTCCCTAAGCCATAGGCACATATTTGGACTAACTATATTTGCATAAACTTTCCACGTGTTTATTTATAAGTAAAACAAAATTAATTCTTGCTAATGGCTAAAAGTATAGCCGAAAGAACAAAATCTTTGGACACTTCTTATATAATTTGAGTTCCGAAAAGAAAAAAATTATATGAACACATGAAAAATTATATAAAAAAACTTAATGATAATACCTTCTCTGTCATTTTTAATGAAACCTGTGTGTGTGTGTGTGTGTGTGTGTGTGTGTGTGTGTGTGTGTGTGTGTGTGTGTTTAAAATTTGCTATCTTTATGATTTTTTTCTAAGCATTGGTTAGATGTGGCACAAGGCTGAAAGTATGGTATACCCAGTGAGGATTGAACTCACTATTAAAAGTAATTAATCCAAGAGACAAGCTTATTAACTATTAAACCACGTCAGATGCCCAAATTTGCTAGAGCATTTGTGAATATAAACAGCATGAACATAGTGAGCCACACTGCATGTTGACTCTCTCTCTCTCTCTCTATATATATATATATATATATATATATATAGTCATCCACATATAAGCCTGCTTCGCTATATCACAGCTCATCAGTGTGGCTAGACATCTGATTACTTTCAGCCAGGATTAAAACTCAACTGATTTGGCATCAGTCAGAGTGCCTACCCCTAAGCTATTAGTGCACAGCTGAGAGAGGAGGAGATTTTAACTTATATATACGCAGTGTATAATCACTTAAGCAGAACACATTGAGAGTATACAATTTTTTTTAATCTCTTTATGTAGTCATTTTTATTATGTTAGTTTTCTTTTATTATGTTCTTACAAAAATAATTGGTTCTTTGATGTAGCTGTTCCTTGTTACATTTTACTGGAATTCTATGTGTGTGTATATATATATATATATATATGCACAGGTTTCATTAAAAATGACAAACAAGGTGTGATGGTTAAGTTTTTTATGTAATTTTTCATGTGATCTGTGTTCTTGATCCTAATTTCATAAATAATTATATACACCATATCACTCCAAAACTAACTCAAAGACTGGCGCTACATCTCTCACAACAGAGCTCAATTTGATCTCATTTAAACACACTCAATAACATCTACTGCAAACACGCTAACAACATGCTTGCCATATTGGGTACATAACACATACCACTACTCCACATTATACATAACACCACCTACATTCTGTTGAACATAAAATAACATTCATCTTTGAAAATGGCTAAAAGATGGCGCTACATCTCTCACAACAGAGCTCAATTTGATCTCATTTAAACACACTCAATAACATCTACTGCAAACACGCTAACAACATGCTTGCCATATTGGGTACATAACACATACCACTACTCCACATTATACATAACACCACCTACATTCTGTTGAACATAAAATAACATTCATCTTTGAAAATGGCTAAAAGTATAGCCGAAAGCGCTCAGATAAACAAAACATCTGGACAATTTTTATATAATTTATATCCTCAAAAGAAAGAATTCATAGGATCACATGAAAAATTGTATAAAAAACTTAACCGTCACATCTTGTATGAAACCTACATAAAGGGGAGATTGCTGCCCAAATGTGTGTGTGTATGTATGTATGTATATATGTGTATATGGTAAACAAAAAGTAGCACCTAATTACTATTTTTATGGCTGTCAGTTGATTTAGAATATCTAATAATCTGCAAGACAAATATAACATTACTTCCCAGAAACTGGGCACAATTTTTGGCTCATTCTCTGTGTATATATATATATATATATATATATATATATATATATATATATATAGTATGTTTTTTATGTGAAATGTGTTTCAATGAATATATAATTATATTTCTCTGAATGTTGCTTGATCTCTGTGTTTAGATGTTTAATATGTTCCAGTGATATTTATATCTGTTGGAATGTTGACTGGTCTGCATCATTTATTTGTAGTTATTTCTTCTGAAACAGTTATGTTCTTGCAAGTTTCAAATGTCTTTCACGTAGGACTCCACACACCACCATTTCAAAATTGCTTATCTCGTGTGTTTACCACCTGATTTTTTTTATTCCTGTCCTGTTGAATTAGTTTCACTCAACCAATATTTCTTCAGAGAAGCACTGAAGTGCTAGCAGTTCTTTTATTAAAACAAGAACTTATAACTTACAAACATTTTTTTCAATTTTTTTTTATTGCATGTTATCAAGACTTGGGCTGGGTTTTGGGTAATCTTTCTTTTTTTTTTTTCTTTCTTTTAATGTCTTTTTATAAATACCACATTTTTACCCAAACGCATGAATTATACTTTGAACTAAACTTATTTTTAGTGAGTCTGTCAAAAGTAGGAATTTTACCAGTAAAATTAGAAGTTTTCAAAATGTGATATTTTTTTTCTCATGTTCACATTTTAAATGTCACATGTTTCAGACCTTATCAAAATTTAACCTTTTCAGCTTGGAAATATGGCAAAATCCATCATTGCTATTTCATATTAATAATTTGACTGCTTGATACAAATTGCAGTGTATTTTAGCAAAGTAAATGTCTGTTTCACTTTTTTGCTTCCACTCTTGCTGAGGGTTTGAGTGTCCTGACCTTGTTCAGACTTTTGTTCATGCTAGATAACATGCTCTCTCCCAGAAACTGTAACTAAGGTCTACTCAGCATAGTTGAAGTATAAACCACGAGTGGGCTCTGTGTTTGTTGAACAAATACAAGATTGCCTGAGCAGGCGTCCACAATGGGGATTAGCTAGCCACCCTTGTAGAAGGGTATCCATGAATATGAGTGGCCAGCCATTTAATGTGTGTGTTTGTAGGTTTATATATATATAGACAAGTTTTGTCTATTTTAAGTAATTTTTTTTTCATATTCTCTGATAAGCTTAATAGCATTATCATTAAATGAAGAAAGAAAATTACAATATTAATACATAATTTTTAATAATCCAATCTAAGCTTTCAGCTTACATTAGCCATTTTCAAAGATGTCAAATTACATTATATATTATAAACCATGGACAAACGATAATGATAAACTGTTTTTGTTTACATGGAAGATTTCCAAGCAACAACAAACTCATGCATATAAGACGCTGGAAGTGAATGTCGCATCACAGCTCATGATGTCACACATGACCAAGCAAGAGTAAAAACAAGAAATATTAAGTATGGGAAGCCATTGGAATGAACCAATGGCTTCTGCCAATTAATTATAGGCATTTAAAGATATTTGTGGAGATTTCATAGTTTATCTTGTTCAAGTTAGATTTCAACTGTTTTATGTATATAGCTTTGAGAATTTTTAGTTTTTGTTTATTGTTCTCATGTTTAAGTATAGTTGTGTTTTCAACTAGGGTTTTCTAGAATTTGTTTAATTGACTCGGCATGTTGTTTTAAATACCTAAAAATATTAAAATTATTCTAACAAGCATTAATGAAAAAATGCTGGTTAAATACACACACATACACATATATATATATATATATATATATATATATATATATATATATATATATATATATATAATTTGTTTTCCAAACACAGTCAGCACATTATGACCATATTCATAGTTGATGTTATTGAGTGTTGGCTTTTTCTTTTTTATTGATAATGCTTCCACTACTTTTAGCCATTTTATGTGTAGATGATGCTATTATATTTGTATTATTGACAAGTATGTTATGGATCGAGTTTGGTAGGTCCCTGTGTGTATTTAATGAGACCTAATAGAGCAATGGTCGGAGAGTAACGTGAGTCTTCTTGTTAAACATGTTGTATATCCAATGTAATTATTAATGAATTTGGACTGATAAAGAATACAGTTCTTTAAAGAAAAATAAAACATTCCTATAACTAGTATTTGTCTATATTTCTGAGATGAGGTAGTATTTACAGTATTTACATTATTCAGACTATTGTCCCCATCTTTTTTGCCATTTTTACGGTATTTCGGCTGTTTTACGCTCCATTCTTTATCAGGTGCTAATAATTTCAAACTGAACCCTTTATTACAATCACTGGGATATCTGAACTCTATTCCTTGCTTAAAGCCTCAATTTGAAGTTTATCTCCCTCTAACCCAGCAAGTTACTTGTTTACCGCTGCTGTATTCCTATAACTCTTGATACATACAAAAAAAACAATGTATTCAGTCAAAAGTAAAATAAAATTTATCCTTGATAATGGCTAAAAGTGTAGCCAAAAGTGCTTGGATAAATAAAATATTCAGAAAAATTTTTACATAATTCATGTACTGAAATGAAAAATATTATACATGTTTCATTAAATAATATAGACATATTGTGTCTACTTATTTTTATACTGATCCATTTCAGTTGTTTAATCAGTTTCTTCATGTTAAGATTAAATTTGTCAAGGAAGGTGCCTATTTTTTTTTTTCTTTTTTTTTTCCCTTTAATCCAAGTACTTTCAACATTTTCTAAGATCATATTCAGTGGTAAATTACAAATACAAACTTATTTTAACTGTGATAAAATCTGCATTTCATTGTGATTAGTGAAATTTAAAAACAAGCATGAACACACTCTGTTATAGTTATTTTATGATTATTAAATTTATCCATTGTAGTTTAAATAAACTTTAAAATAAATGTAACAGAGTGTGCTCCAGTCTGTTTGTAAATGACTTATCTTTTTAAGTTAGCCAACGCGTTTCGTCAAAGAATGAAATATGTCGGCTAATATAAATTTTCCCTTTGTCTTTATTCAAAGATTAATGTGGATATATATCTACTGGTAACATTTTTAATTTTAGAAAATTTTAATATTTCTTTCAAAATAATAAATGCTCAAGAGAAAAAAAAATAATTTTTGTCTCGGTACAAGGGAAGTAACTGTAGTTTTTCAGTATGAATGTTCTCCCCTTGTTTTGTGTGTGTGTGTGTGTGTGTGTGTGTGTGTGTGTGTGTGTGTGTGTTTTACTCTTTTTTTTTTTTTGTCAAAAACTTTAGCTAAATAATTTAAACTTTTAAAATTTATTGGCAAAATAGCTTCTAAAATTTAATTTACATTTTATACTCTCTTTGCATCGGTTAGAAGCCATTAGAAGCATATAAGAAAAAACAAAGAATAAAAAAATTGTAGTTAAATTAAGATTTCTTCATTTGATGTATTTATTTTTTTGTAATGCTTACTGGATTTTTTCTTTGTTTTTTTTGTTTTGTTTTTTGTTTTGTTTTGTTTTTTGTTTTTTTTAATTGGTTTTTGATAGATTTTATTTATTTTCCAGATTTAGAAAGAAAAATATCAATGCGCTCTACTAGGGAAGAATTAATACGAAAAGGGGTTTTAAAAGAAACTGATGATATTCAGGAAAATCATGTAAATAAATTAGGTAAGTATATACTTATATATATATGATAATTTTTTTTCGTCCTTTCTTAATATTCTGCTTCAAGTTGTTTCCTTTTTGTCTGTGTCCATTTCTTTATTTGAATTTCAGCCAGAACTGCAGATTAAAAAATTAATTCTTATGGTTCTTGCTTATTTTCAGCCTTATGTTATTTGATTGATTAACGGATTTCAAGTGTTTAATCTTCAGTTGTCTTTCTTTTGCCAACCATTTCTCTCTTTTACAGTAATTTCTGATTGAAAATTGTACATTTATGATTGAAATTAATATGATAAATTAGGATTTTTTAAAAAGTAAAATACAACTATTTCTTTATGAACTGTCTCATTGAGTTTATTCAAATAAAAAGTTAGTTTGCATTTTAAAACTGGAAATTTAGAAACATTTTGTGTGTATGCATAATTTTGTGTTTGTCTTGTATATCATTATGATATATATATATATTATGTAATAATAAATATTCATTGCTCTGTTTTTATATTGAGCGCTGTTTAAATTGTTTTGAACATTGCAATTTTATTTTTCATTCTTCTTTATTTGGAGATATAGTGCTATTAATAAATTGTCATCTAAATTACACAAAAATATCATGATTTAGTAAAGATTAAATTTATTCAATAAAATCGCCATTAGCTTCTACCACAGTCTCCAGATGACTTTGGAATCTCCTGCATCTCTTCTGGATAGTCTCCTTGTTTAAGTTGGTAACTGCTGTCAAGATCCTTGACTTCAATTTATCTTTGGTGTTACAAGTAGTTTTGTTGATCTCTTGCTCAACTGTGCTCTACACATAATAATCAGGCTTATGGCCATATCATGTTGAATACACCGGTTCTCGCTCGATCACCGAAGTTAAGCAACATTGAACCTGGTCAGTACTTAGATGGGTGACCGCTTGGGAATACCAGGTATTGTAAGCATTTAGTGACGGATGTGCGTTGTGGTGCAGTGGATATCAGCTCAGAAAGAGAAATCAGTGAGCCGAGTTCAAATTCTAGTTAAATACCCTGCATTCACTTAAGCACTGGTACCCTTGGGAAAGGTATTAATCTGTCCCTTCCCTCCAGTTATGGGTTAAATAACAGGGTAGGATTTGGGGACCCTGCCCTTAAAAACAAATCCTAATGAATTTTGATACTTGTAAAGAAAAAGTATTACTAGACACAAAACTTATATAAAAAAATAACAATAAATTGTTAAAAGAAAAAGATATTACCAGCAATAAATAAATAAAAATTTAGTTGTTATTAAATGACCCGCCCTGGTTGATATGCCATAAAAACAAAACAACCAAACCAAACATAATAATCAAGGGGGTTGAGGTCTGGAGAGTTAGGTGGCCACATGTAAAAGTTGATATGTTCACAGAAATTTTCTGACAGCCATGAATGGGTTCTCTTCTTTGTGTGGTAAGGTGCAGAGTCCTGTTTCCAGACATAGGGTCTTCCAGCAGCCATCCTCTTGACCCAGGGCAGCACTATCTTCCTCAAGGCAGACCTCTGTATTTTTTTTTTTTTTTTTTTTAATCATATCACCCCAAGCAAGGCGGTAATGCCACTGATGAGCGGGGAGCTACGTAAGAGTGAAAAGATTGGGAAAGAGAAAGCCGGAAACCACATCCTAAACAGGAAACAAGGGATGAGCCTCTGCACCTGTTCAATAGACATGGGTGGAGTGTAAACCGGGTGATAGTTTAGTCAATCTACAACCGGGCGATAGTTTAGTCAATCTACTACAATTGAAAAAAAAAAACAGAAAGTGACCTGCTAAGTTTTAACTTAGTTAAAGTCCACTTAAAGGAATTTCTGCTAAAAACAAAACCAATCCTTCAATTAAAGTTTTAAATTAAGCAACATTTAGGCAAAAAACGAACAAAAATGGCTTACATTTTACAATATTCATGCCAGTTCTGCCGGTCGAGTTGAAAATAAAATAATTTTAACTTTTGATCAGAGTTCTGGGGCATGGGAGAGTTAAATAGATAGCTGCACATCCAGCCGGCAAAGAAAGAAGGAAGGAAGGAAGAAAGAGAGAAAAAATAAAATAAAATAACGACAAAGAATCCAACACTTAAAGGAATTTCTGTATTGAGTCTGAGGATAAATAAAGACATAACATCATCATCATCATTACTAGTCATCATTCAAAACACTATGATAATCACTATTAGACTTCTCCAACTCTTTCCAAATCCTCTGTTCTGTCCTCGGATGGACACCCAAATATTCTGAAATGTTTATATTGCAGCTTCCTGCATGAATGCCAAACAGTACAGTATTTTATTTCCAAATTCTACTGGAGTGAATTGCATCATGGTGCTCATTTCCTTAGAGACAGTACCCAACTATAACACTATTATACTGTGCAGTTGACAAAATTAAAAATATAAAATGGCAACAGTTTATCCATCGGACCCTGTATAAAGAAAAGGATGGATTTTTTTATTTATTAATTTGATAAATTTTTATTATAATTTTTTTTTTAGTGGATACTTGTATTTAGTAAACACTCCATTTATTTATTAAGCAGAACAGTATATTTATTTTTGGCTACTGGTGTCTACTATCCTTGGATACGCAAGGAATTTTATTCGAGGAAAAAATATGCACTCTCCTGCAGGATTCAAAACTGCATTTGCCTAACAGACAACACTTATTTTTATCCAATAAGAATTCTCAATTATTCAGAACAGTAGATGAAAGTAAATAAATATGTTCCTTAATAAATAAATGGAACAGCTACTCAAATATGAGTATCTATTAAAAATAACATTTAAGTAATAAAAATATATTTATGTAGTTAAAAAAAAAAAAAAAAACTATCTCTGTCCTATAATATTAGATTGAATTTTAAATAATATCAACTTTATTCTTCAAAATCCAATTTCTCATTCTGAGCCATTATCTATTATGCCACCTTTGCATCCAAGCTTACAGCACCTGGTATTCCCAAGTGGTCACTCATTTAAGTACTAACCAGACTCAATGTTGCTTAACTTTACTAATCGTACAAGAACTGATGTTTCAGTGTGTGTGGCTGTAAGCCGATTGTTAACAAGCTAACTTCATAATCCTTTCATTCTTGTGGTTATGTGCTGAGTTTAGCTTCTTTTTAGATTCTTTGATCAAATCAGCACTTTTAATTCTGACTGCTGAATTGAATAATTATCTGAAATTAGAGAGCATGGAAAATAAAAACAATTGTGTATGGCTATGAAATTTTTTTTTTTTTTTCTCTCTCTCCCTCCTGCATTCTTTTGGTGGCATATTGAAAGGGAGATCACTTTGTTGCTTACAAGAGTAATACAACTTAAAATGAAGTTTACATCAAAACTTGTTTTCACAGTAGGACAAGCAAATTTAACCTGTAACTTTCTTGTAAATAATTTTCTAAACACTTTCTATTTTAATTATTACTTTATTTTGCAATAATTGATATAATTTAGTGTTTAACCAGCTCATTGAAATAATAAACAGATTGTGTGTGAGAGAGAGAGAGAGACATTTTGACAGAAAATATTTCATTTCAACAGGTCTTATTAAATTTAGGTACTGCCATGAATTCGCTGAAAAAAACAGCATAGTATGAAGAAAAAACAACAAGACTACTGTAATTAAGAAACACTTTTGTAGTACATTTCAGGCAGTAAGCAAGTAATATTTGTTTCAAATCAGATTAAGTTAAGTTTAAATTTTTTAATTTGAATAAAATAATGTATCAGTGAGGTATATTTTATTTTTGCAAGATTTTTTAAAACCAAGAAGTGGCTTTGGGTTACAAAATGTGCTGATCAATCAAAAATAGCTGAAAAATTTCGATTTCTTCTTTCCTTTTTTTTTTTCCTGAAAAATTTTAGATTTCAATCCATATAATTTGGGGTTTGAAACATACCAGAGTATTTTGCTTACTAGAATTAGTAAATTTAATCTCTTGGCTTTCAATTAAAGCTTCAAGCAAATGTTTTTATTTTTAAAAATTCAATTTAAATTTACATATCGAAAATGAGTGGAGGTACCTAATTAAATTCAGTTAACAAGGTCTGTTTAATTTTTTTTTTTAATTGTATTTTTCCAGTTTTCAAACAAAATGTATATCAGGATTAAAATTGGTTAAGCTATCCTTAATTGATGTTTTCTCTGTTTTTGCTCAACTACTTCTTAGCACCTCAGTAACATTTTGTTCTAGATAATGACTGAAAAAGTCAAAAGTACTTGAGCAAAGACAACAGCAAACATGAACTTCGGACAGATTATCTACAATTTTTATCCACATATACAACATTTTATTCACATATTGGCATAATACAATAAAAAATTAAACAAACCTTGTCAGTTGAATTTAATAAAACTTGTTTGGAGATATATATATATAATCAGCAATTTTTATGCATGTATTATTGAATTTAACTGACAATAAAAGATGATTGTTTTTCATCAACTATTTGGGTTTTGCAACAAACACTTTACATGGAAATCTTTGAACATCCCATCAAATTGTACAGAAGCTATAGTAGGCTTACAGCTACATCATATTGAAATACTGGTTCCCATATGATTACCAAAATTAAGCAACATTGAGCTTGATCAGTAGCTAGATGGTTGAGCATTTATGAATACCAAGTGCTGTAAGTTTTGATGTGCGGGTAGTGCAATGGAAAATGGCTCAGAATTGTTAATTGGAGTGCCAAGTTCCATTTCCTATTGGGTTTGTCATATTCAATACACACAAATACCCTTTGGAAAGGTATGAATGCACGTCTTCTCCTCCCAGAAATGAGCTAATTAGTAAAACTTGTATCACTAAACCATTATCTCTTTTTTTAATTTTTTTTTTTAAACAATCTTAAAATATTTTCTGGCTTTAAATAACCTGAAAAAGGTTGATAAGTCATAGAAAATGAAGCTGTCAATAATCAGATGTTGGGATAGAATTCAGAGCTTCTTTTTTTTTTCTCAATGTTTTTTTTTTTTTTGTTTTTTTTTTTAAATTTCTGAATTGGTATAGTTGATTCTCTTATGAGGTCACACCAAACTGGGCTGTTTATGTTGGGATTTTTATACTGACATAAAAATAACATTACAAACATATACAATTATATGCATACATAGAATTTATGAAAAATTATGTTGGCAAAAGTTGGAGGTACTGATAAATTTTTTTTTTTAAATGTAAGTAAATTTTTATTCATTATCCTTGTTCATACATATGCTTCTGATCTTTTACAATCATTTATTTCAGCAATGTCAAGTTTTACATCATCAATTTTACTTGAATTTTCTGGCTTTTTTCTGTCATAATAATGGTTGTGTTTGATAACATTAACATTCATCTTATTCTTCGTTTTAATTCTCAAAGCAAAGAATAATTTAATTTCTTGCCTGCATATGTTTCTAAGATTATTGTTTTAATCTGTTAGTTGCTCAAGCAAGTAAACTATTTGTATATCTTGTTTTTAGCAGATCAAATTTAAACTGGAAATTTTATTGAATTTAATATTACTTTATAATGAGATATTACTTTTACATTGCATTTTCTTTCCACGTCTTTCAGGTTTCAGATCATCCAATGCTTGTGATTTAAATCATAAATTATAGAAACCAATTCCTTTATATGCTTCTATTTATTTTGTTATGCTTGATAAATTTTCTTTACAATTTTAATCTTTTTCTCTCTGATGCTCCCCTCCTCCCAATCTTTTTTTTTTTTAAGTGTCATGTTTTAACTTTAAACTTACAAGAAACAAGTCCTTTGGTTCCTGTCATTAATATAAAATCATCTTTTGATGAACTTTTTTGCATTATTTCTTATTTATACAAAGCATCAACAGCCAAAAAAATTTTGGTATTTTTCTTTTATTAAAGAGGAAAACTTTTACTATATGAATCATCCTTTTTAGAAGCAACTGAGAATTTTGGGTAGTAACTGGGTTGCTTGATTTTTGCATAAGAATTAATTCCCATGTTTTAAATGCTTTAAGCTTGAGTCTATGACATTTAAATGTAACTAAACTAAAAGAATTAGTAAAATTACAGTATATAAAATAAATTTAGTAACTCTTTTTGTTTAATTTTACATTATTTTTTGGTTGCTTAAGCTATATTAACATCAGTAGTGAAGTTGCTTCAGATTTAGTCAAATTTGAGTACAATCACTAATTTAAAAATTGTATAGTCATTGAGATCTATCTTTGCTTTGATTGTATGAACATACATCAATAAGCCTATAGCCTAATGGTGAAAAATGCCTTTATTTTACACAACAAATATTCATTTTTCACCATAATGTTTATCAATGCACTTAATTCAGTAAAAAATACTGACAATATTGATCAAATGTGATGCAATGAAAATTTCAGATCAAAATTCAGCTAATAACTAAATATCAGATCTTCATTTGTACATATTGTGTGTATTAATTATTTTTTAAGATTAATTAGCTATAAACATGTATGGTTTATCAGTCTTCATTTTGCTTTTATTGTCATCCTGAAATAGATTACTTTTATCATGAAGAGTGTGGAGTCAGTAGCAATGGTCAAATGCAAAATAAGTAACAGAACTGTCCAACAAACAGAATTGACAAAGTTTGCAAGAAAAGGAACAGGGCAAAAAATATATAAAGCAAGCAAACAATATATGCAAGGCAAATCAAAAGTGATATGGTAAAAAGTTCACAAACTAAGAATTGGTGTTGACACACAAAAGCAAGATGAATATAGTGTTTTGACTTCAAGACACATCAAGACCAAATCAGATGAAATCAAGAACTGGACTTTTTTATTTGTGAGAAAAAATCCCAGTATGCATTTATGTCGGTATGCCTATAAAATGGGGAGGGGAAAGTGTTTTGCAGTCATTTCTATTGGGATTCCAGTAGTCTTCCACTTTTCACCTGAATACTTCCTTGTCAAACTATCTGCTTTTGGGCAAAGAAGAACCCAGATGATGCCATGTGCTTTTGCATAACCTTGTCTGGGGCAAAACAATCAGGAGCCTGACCCTGCCTTATGCAGGGTCTGTGGGAAAATTTTGCCCAACCTTACAGGCTTATATCTCTCACGTTAAAAATCGGCTTTGTGCCACATCCAACCTCAGTTGAGAGGTACCCATTTCTGTTGGGATTGAAACCAACAAAGAAAACAAATCTCTTTTTTTTTCTTTTTGCATTATAGGAGCATTGTTATTGAATGAAAAATTTAAGATTTTTGTGCATATTCAAAAACATCAATAAGTGCATTTTTAGCAGAGCTGAAAGAAAGATGATGTTACCATAAGGCCAACGTGTAATGATATTTATCCTCCTCCTCGCTGAGGCAGAATGTGGCACGAAACCATTTTTATTGTGGGCTTTCCGAGCCCTTAAGCTTGGTCAAAAATATCCCATAGACCCTGCATAAGGCAGAGTTGGACCATCTGTCATCTGTCTATTTTCTCCCAGATGGGACTCTGCCCTTTGGTGAAGCCTTATCTGGGTTCTTCTCTGCCCAAAGGCAGAGAGTCTGACAAAGTCAGACTAGCGTCACATAATGTTTACAATTTTTTTATATATATATTACTTACAAACATTGTTTACAACATTAGAAATAACATTTAATTTGTATTATATTTTGTAAAAGCCTATTTTAATAAATATTCTATCTGTTATTTATTTTTAATTCAAATTTTTAAATATTGCTATATGTAAGTTATGATGTTATTGATGTTTTTCTTTTAAAAAATTCAGTCATAAGTTAACAGAAAAAAATATCAGCCTGTTTACATTTAAAGAAAACATAAAATGAATGTATTTTTTTATTTCTAAAAATATTTTTTTTTAAAGTCAATCAGTTAAGAGCCATACGTGATACATGCTTTGGGCGATCATGTCCCAAAAAAGACATGACTGACTAGGCAGATTATCTTGCAGTAGGTTGCCATTGCTTTCTGTGGTAGACTGGTTGCCAGCCAAGTCTATAGAACAAAATCTGTCCTATTATTTATCTCATAACTGGAGGGAAGAGACGGATTAATACCTTTCCCAAGGGTATTTGTGCATAAGTGAATGCAATGAATTCAACTGGAATTCAAACTCTTAATATATAGCAGGAGCACTGGAACACCTGAAAATGTTGTGTATGCCTAAATTTTATAGTGATAAAAGAACTTCTATTACAACTGATTTTCTCTGTCTGTAGAATAATTATTCAGCTAGTAATCAAAATTTTAATCTTGAAAATATTTTGCATACTTTTCATGGGCATTTTTAGAAGCAAATATAACCAAATCCTTTTGTTTCCAATATTTTCATTTAGAAATTCTTGTTATACTTTATCCAACATTAAGTAAAGTTAAACAAACTATGTATGATCTATATACATTGTAACTGTGTGTGTGTATTATAATCATTTCACAGCAAGCAAGACAGAATCACCTCTGGTGTACAGGGGAATACAGTGAGAGAAAAGAAAAAAAGAAATGATATAGGGTATGTCGAAGAAAGAACAAGAGAAAAATGGAAGATGTAAATCAAGGAGACATAAGATGGCAATTCACATTACATTTAAACTTTTGTAGATTGTAGCTATTACGGAAACAAATATACAAAAGGGTGTTCCACAGGCTGGAAGTGCAAGTAAAGAAACTGATATAGTAGATGTGGAAGTTACATTTGACCATTTTGACAGTAAAAGAGTGAGACCTATATGCCAATCTAGTAGCATGAGTAAATTTATGTGGTCTTGAACACAAAGGAAAGAAGCTCATCAGAGCAGAAGCTGTGAAAATATTTGTAGAAAAGACAGAGGGAAGCCACATCCCACCTTTGAGAAAGTGACTTAAGATCTTATTATTTTATTCCTGTAAGAAAAAATATTTTTTACCAAGATTTTATAAAAAGAATGATTTCAAAAATAATTTCATTCATTTGTGAATAAGTCCTGAAAGTTTCATTAAAATTTGACCACTATTTGATTTTTGCAAGAATTTGCAAATTAATGTGTTTTTCACCGGAAAAAGAAAAATGAGTTTCATAATATTATATTTAGTAAAATAAACTCTGGTAAAAATTTGGTCACTTTCATACAGTGTGCTAAAAAGGATTTTTACCAAAATTTCAAACTTGTTAGATTGGATTAAAATTTTTTTTTTTTTTTTCAATAAAAAATACTTTGATGTTTCCTCTTAATAACATAAATATTTTGCCAGAAAAAAATGTTTGTTTTATTAAGTTTGGGGCTTTTTCTTTTTTTTTTTAACCTACTATGCTGTTTTTTCAGTGAATTAGTGGAAGTATCTACGCTTGCGGAAAAAATTAAGCATGAATGTCAAATATTATATACAGTGTAACTTTCAGGTAATAGTTCACCTAATAATTGTTTCCGGTTACGAATTTATGGATTCTTTGTATTTGACTCCTAGAAATTCAGAGTATGGGAGGCTGCTGAAAAACTCAACCCAATCGATTTTCAAAAATTTGATAAAATCCTGTCTTCATGATCGTGTACTTTTTCAGCATCACATCATTTCAGTGATATAACATTGGGAGTGCTCTCCCTTAGATCAATTTTTTTTCATTTGATTTTGGGTTTTCTCTTTATGTACTGTGTCCCCTCAGGATGTAAACGATCATGGCTCTCTACAGTTTCCTGTCTTTTACAGCTCTAAATAAATTCTGTTCTTTCATTATTTCTAAACCTTGTTCCACTATCCATTTTCTCAAGCTTGTCAAGTATGTTGTGTGCCTTTTATAAGTTTGATTTCTTATTGTCTTTCCTTTTGATTAGTATCTTTATCTGGCCTCACAAAACTATTTATATAACAGTAGCTTTAATGACACTTTGTTTGATTGAATAGAGGAAAAATGTTATTTTAATGCTGTAATCATCTTTTATAAAGTTTATAACTTTGGTCCTGTGCATGTAACAGTCAAAATATAAAATACACTGATATCAAATTTATTTAAACTCAAAATAAGAAATATCTTTTCTTTAATAAATGAATTTAACATAAAATTTGAAAATTTTTGATTATATATTTTTTCAATTGAATTTGAAGTTTTCACGCATGCTAGTATTCTAGAATAAATTTTATAAAGCATACCAAGAAAACAAATTCTAATTTGTGTTACAAAAACATGCCTTATTGGTAGTAAATAAGAAACTTTTTTTTTTTCTTTTTTCTTATGGTGGGTGGGTCTTTTTTAGTATTTTTAAATTTTTTACTCATTCTGATAGGAGTAGAGACGATAGCCAGCTTGACGCAAAATATTCACCTATTGTGAGTCAAGAATAATAAACATCTGTTAATTTTTTCCCTTCCTAACTACTAATGAGATTTTCTTTTTCTTTGTTGCTAGGATACAGTCAAGTTGCTACTGCTGCTTTTCCACTTGACTACATAATAATGAGCATCCTGTTATGCTTCTTACTCTTTCTTAATGAAATTTAATCATAGTATTTTTGTTATGTAATGCTTGCGTATAAAGAAGCACTCTGTCTTCCCCCCCTTTTTTTTCTCGTTTCAAGAATTACTCACATGTCAAATGAATAAATTGACAAATAATGTTGAAAAATTATAGTACAACTTATAAGACTTAATTTTTCAAGAGCTTTTATTTTTTAATATTTGAATGCCAAATTTAGTTATGGAGTAAAAGAAATTAAATGTTAAATAGATAAATTGCCTTAAGTTTAATTCATTACTTTAACTGAGAGGATATAAATCAGCATTTCTCAACCAGTGCACCCAGGCACATTGATGCACCAGTGTGTGTCCCAAGTTAGCATAAGTGTAATTTATAAATTATTATTTATGTTTAAGAAAAATCTTTATTTAAAAAAAAAAAAGCTACAGAAACCAAGCTCATGTCTAAGTCAAGTCTTTGTCATTTGATATTTTAAACTGGATGCAAAATTCATTAATCTTTAAGGAATAGTGGATAATCATTTCCCTTTTGTCTTCCTTAAGAGATCTAAAAATAGATTCTTCATAAATCCCTTTAAATAAGAGCTATTAATGCTAAACCAAAAATGACAAACATTAAGGGTCATTATCCAATTTCCAAATTTCATGACTAATTTCTCTTTATTAAAATTTAAAGCACATCTCATAGTTTTAGTTATTCTACAAGTGCACTCTGAAGTAAGAAAGGTTGAGAAATGTTGATATAAATCCTTTGCCATTCCTACAAATTCCCACCCATCCAGTATCGGTTGGTCATATTTAATTTAGTTCTTCTCCAAGAACGGCTTTACAAATATTTCTTATTTTTCGTTTTATCTTTACACATTCATCTATATTTTTATTCAGTCAGTTTAAATGATAAAAAAATCGATTCCTTTTTTTAAAAATTGGTCCTTAATAGTTTTTAAGGTATAGCACTCTTAAAAATCTAACTACAAAATGCAGTAATGACACATTCTCATTTTATATGTAGATTTAAATATAATTCCTTATTAACCTCTCAAAATTTTAAAATTCTCTTTCTCTTAATGAATTCCCCAAAATCATTTCTCGTCAAATCATAACAAAAAAGAAAGCTCTTTAGCAATTAGTCATGTATTTGCAAAATATTCAGTAACCTTTAACAACTATACATTGAATTCCACCCCTTACAGAATCCTCTTAAATTATTTTACTAATGAAGTCAAGTTGATACCATTATATCCTGACAATATAGAAGTAGACTGTTAGGCAAGAAGATTTGTGTTTCTAATGATATAAACACCATTATAAACAAACCTAGGGGGAAAAAAATGAAACCACTTTTTGCAGTTTGTAAATGTGTATTTTTAAGCCTATCATATAAATATACATATTGTTCCTGAAATAAGCAATGTATGTTCAATTCTTACCTATAGCTACATGTTAACTATTAGTTATAAAGACTGTGCTACATGTTGGGTTGCCTTTTAAGCCAACTGCTCACTAAAGCAGCCAATAAATCAGATTGATTCTAACATGAAATCCATTGGGAAAATATCCAGCCATTTAACATTGACATAAAAATAGCCTACCACAGGCATTAATCCCTCTTCAAAGTATGCCCTTTGGGACATTACAAAGCATCCTTTATCATGAGCCTAATAGTATTGACTTTGCAAAATACCTTCTGTTTTTGATTGTATATTCCTCATTATATCCCCTAGTGGTTCTCAACCACCATGCCACACAATTCTTTTAAGTGTGCCACGAAATATTGCCAGTGTGTGTGTGTGGGGGGGGGGGTAGTGTTGATAAAGAGTTAGTATTTGAATAAATGAATAAGTACTAAACTTTTTCAAATAATTTTTTTCACTATTCTTCAATTATGTTATTTTAAATACTTTTTGATATTCATTTTTTAAAAAATATTTTTTTTTTTTTAATTTAACTTTTTAAAATTATCCTTTTATTTGAATAAATGAATATGGTATTTACTCAAGTATAGTGTGATTTTTTTTTTTTATTATGATCAGTTTTTTATGAATAAAACAGGGTTGCACTATACATAGCTGATTTTTTTGAAGAGGTTCAAAATCAGGCATTTTTTATTCCCAGTTATACTATACACAGGTACATTTTTCAGGAGTGGGGGTAAAATTCAGGAGTTGCAAGTTAGCTTGTACATAAAATCAAATTCTGGAAGTATTAGCTTTGTGTAAAAGTTTTCAATATCCCCTCCTCCTTCTTTAAAATCTCTAAAAAAATCAGTTTAAAAAAAAAAAAAGAGGGTCTTGAAAATTTTTGCTCTCAATGATAGAAAATCCTAAGCACAATTCCGAGTTTTATAATAGTGCCCCCTACACATTATTTCTTTCTTGGAATTTTGGTGTTAATATTTTGACCAAATAGACATTTACTTTAATTATATTTATATTTTTTTGTTCAGAAAATTTTTTTTTTAAATTATTAGAACCACTTTTGTTTTCATCAAATTTATATGTCTGATTACTTGAAGTGATATACTGATTATAGTCAGAACAACTTGTTTATAGCTACCACTTAAACAAGTTTAAACCTGTCACTTCGATAGGATTATCAAATTTCAAATCTAAATTGTTTATCTATTTAAAAATACTACACTTATTACAAAATATATTCAGTTTAAATACAGAAGGATTCATAAAAATAACTTCAACAGGCTGGCTTATATACTTTTCCTGTTACCCAGGCATTGTTGCCAGACTAAGAAATTAGCTCTTGGGACACAGATATCCTTTTCTGATTTCATTCAAATTATTTATATGTGTGTTTGTGAGTAAGTAACTTACAACACAGACATACACATTACCTATGCACAAGGAAAGTCACATGTAGACAATGATTGACAAACAAAGAATCAGTTCTTCTTTTAGAATATACTTTACAACAATGAATTATCAATGCCTAGATTTTGCTAATAAGCTTCATTAGAACTTTTGAATTTAACTATAAACTTCAAAGTTTATCCCACTGGTCTAACCACTGAGCTAACAACTAGCAACTCATTCAACTCAAGTGAAAAATATGACTAACCATTGTATCATTACTGGTTACACTTGTTAGTTTTTGTTTTTGTTATAAAGGTGTGGTGAAATAGGAGTGTCTACCCTGCCCAAATTCTTCCTTTAGTTCCTAACCATTCTTACTTGGTTGCAGAAAGTTTCTGAAGACATTCACTTCTCACAGAAATGGCATCTTTATTATTGTTACATTCTTTTTCTTCTGGAAAATCAAATTTCATGGAGAAAGGTAACCTGCTTATTTTATTTTCTTGTATATGTTAATGTTGAACAACAGATGGTATGATCATCTTGTGACAAAGTGATTTGAATTGTTTGGTGTACTAAGCATAAAAAATAGTCTATAAAATCTCATAAATTTTAGAAAGTTTATTTTAAAATGATTTTAAAAAAAGATTTACCATTTTTTATTATTTTTGTTTAAAGCAAAATTAGCATTTATGCTCTCCCTGCTAGATTATATTCTATTACAAACACAAACCTCAAATATTATCATACAAAAGAAGAAAATAACAAATACACCTTGAAGAAGAAAGTTGACTGTAGAATTATTTTTAATATTGTACTCTAGTTATAATTATGAAACTCCTCTTTGGTGTGTTTTTGCAAAATTGTTATTTTGGTCATAATTTTCAATTATCAAATGAAATAACCATTTGTCAACACCTAAGACACATCGTTTACAAGGGTATTTGTGTTATTACCACTCACTGCATAATTTCCAAGCCCCATAAATGTTCATCTGAAGCTTTAGTAGTTGGCCCCCATAATACCAGCAGATAGTATTCAATACAATATATATATGTTTTTATTTTTTAGTATTTTTTAAATGGGCAAATTATACATCATAAAATTTGTTATTTGTATTAATATTCAGATTGGTTATTTGTTTTTCTTATAAGTACAAATAAAAAAAAAAGTAGTACTACTAGAATAATTTAAAGAGTAGAGGAAATTGGTAGTCATATCACTATTAGCAAAGCCAGCAGTTGTGGGGCTGAGCAGTTTTTGACCCAAGTATATGAATTTTAGTGCCCCATATTAATTAAACCTGACTTTGTATTACATTACATTGCTGTGGGGTGACCTACTAGAACAATTTCAAATTCATTAGACTTTCAAATTTGAAATTAACTCTGACTTATTTGGCAAATCCGTCCTTTTTATATAAGGAATATTGTAGGGACTGATGAAATGAGCTAATGAAACTCATTGAAATGAGCTATATTTTATAACCAATCAAAATGAAGTGTTGAGTTTTCCTTTATAAATTTCATATCGCTCTGGTTAACACCCATCGAGCTCTCTATATGGATTTACCACTTAATATTTTATATTAAGGTAATCTTGTTAGATTATCCTCACCGCTTACAGGCTGGACATCTATATATATATATATATATTGAAATAATTGCATTATTGGAAAAACAAATGATTATTAAATATTGATTTATTTATTCTTGATTTCCAACTATTATGTCATACAAATAGCCATAGAGTTAATGCCAATGACACAATGATATACAGTGCACTCAGAGATTGGCAGTTGATCTCTAATCCAATCTATCACTAACTTTTTAGTGGAGGAAAAACTGGCTGGTTACATTCTATGCCTTGAAAACTAAACTAGTTATATTCCATCATCGAACCCCAAACTAGCGACAGTCACTACGAACAGATATCACCTTGGGGAGTCACTATACCTTGATAGACTATTGGGTTTTAAACTTTCACCTGACCTCAAGTGGAACTCCATGCAGGTAAAATGGTCATCTCCCTGTACTGCTCCAGTAAGTATCTGACACCTCATGCTATCCTCTACTTTTATAAGAGCCAGATCAGGCTGAAAATGGTGTACTGTTGCTATATTTGGATGGAAGCTTCCCAGTCTTCATTTTTCAGTACGAAGAGAATTCAAAAGCATCTTCGGGTCCTTGTAGGTGACAAATTATTTGCAGATGAGGTATAGCAAACTTCTCACTACTCTGTCACTACTTCCATGAAAAGTGTTTGGAAGAACTACATTCTTTGGTTCTGCCAGTTCCAGGATTCATCATGCCACTTATAGTGTAGCAACCCACCCCCATTCCCTCTGTATTCCATTGGTGAGAAGTAAGTTTTATTCAAAGAACTTCTTCCTGTGAACCACTGCTTTGTAGAACTGTCTCCTGAGAGGATATTTACTAATCCCTATAATCTTAACCGGTTCGAGTCTAGGGTTAATTCTTATCTTCCGTTACCGTCCATACAAACTGCCTCTTAAAATAGTTCTCTACCTCAAGTAGACCCTGGACCTTGTACAAGATGAACCTTACTGTTTAAAAAACAAAAAATAGTTATCAAGATACTTATCAATGAGAAAGATCAGAGAAAAGTTAACTCGTGCCTTTTTCAAGAGAATATTAAAGAAAAATAAGTAACCTTAGCTGAAACTTAAATTTGGTTTGCAAATTTTCTTTTCTATGTCACCTCAAACTACCACGCACACACTTTTCAACTTACACATTGTTTTGAGTGTTTTTGTTTTATAAGATAAACACAAGGATTATATATATATATATATATATATATATATATATATATATATATACAAAAATTTAGGTAGAAACTAGAGGTAATGATGGAGCTACTACTAACATATATATTCATTTCACCTCAAGTAAGTCAAGTAAGCCACTAAGAAGCAAATTTCAACAACATTGTTTAGTTAATATCAAGTTTATTGTAGAAATATTGACTTGCATAATAAAATCTGAACATTGTGTATAAAACTGATTTTTATGAAAAGTTTATTTGTAAACAAAAATATTACAATCATATGATTTAGTAAATTTTTAGGCAACATTTATATTTTAAAGATCTATCGAAATTGAACTCTTTTTAATAAAAAGAAATGTTATACTTATTTATTTACAAGAACATTTTTTTAAATGAAGAATTTTCTTTCAAATTTTTGGAAATAAAATGATGTACACAACCAAAATTACAGACAAATGAAATTTGCTTAAACAATACATGCTTGAGAAAGACTAAGGTTTTGTGAAATGGTTAGAGGCGCCAGAGGCAGCAGATTAATCATTTCATTTTCCTAGAGTCAGCTTGCATATTTTTTTTTTTAACTCTCCTGTATTTTTAAAATATTTTTGATCTGCAGTAGGTTGAATCTGTGGATATTAAATCTGCATATATAAAGAGTTAATTTTGCTATTTTATGGCGAATGAGGATGATTATAAGTCACACGTTACTCATTGTTATGTATATACTCTCTTCTGGCTTCATGCTTCCATATCTACTTTTGATCTTCAAAAATTTAAATGTAATGTCAGTTGTTATCTTCTGTTATCTTAATTCCAGTTCTGTTATTGTTCTCTCTTCTTAATGTTTTTTGTTTTGTTTAGTGTTTTTTGGCTTTTGTTTTTTTCTCATAGGCTCTCACACTAAGTAACCTCAGTAGTGGCATCTAAGATTAGTTTTCCTTTTGTCTTTATTCTTATTGTCTTTTTACAGATATATTTCTAGTTATTTCCAAAATTTCAGACACACACAATATTTTTATATATCAATAATAAATATACATTTTTCTTCCCTGATAGCTCAACTTTGAGTTTCATGCACAAGGCAGGTGCTGATTGAAAACTGACTATTTACTCTCTGTAAATAATATGGATTACTCCACTATAGTCCTCTCTGTGTGTGTATGTGTGTGTGTGTGTGTGTGTGTGTGCATATATATATATTGAAATTCTGTAATGTGCAGTTTTCAGTCAGTACCTGAAGTTGTGTTGTGCATGAAACTCAGTGTTGTTCTATAAGTGAGGAAAAGATGTATATTTATTATTGATATATAAAAATATTACATGTATTTATGCGTAAAATTTTGGGTATAAGTAGAAATATATCTGTAAAAGGATAATAAGAACAAAGAAAATGCATGTTTTTTTTTTTATATATATATATATATATATAATTATATGGTTATGTCAATTTTACATTGCGACATAGAAATTTCTATGTTTCGAGATTAATTCTCATCATCAGGCAATGTTGGTGTGGTTGTGCAGATGATTTACATTTAAATGACAAATACTTTCGGTTTACTGTGAATGTATGTGGTTGGGGTTTGACCCCGAAGAATTTCTGTGCTAACCAACTTTTTTCCTCCTCTTTTTTCTTTTTGTGACCCTATTTTTCTCTTGTCTGAAAACATTAAGGAAGGAAAACAGACAAGAGAAAAATAGGGTCAAGGAAAAAGAAAAAAGAGGAGGAAAAAAGTTGGTTAGCACAGAAATTCTTTGGGGTCAAACCCCAAAGTGAATCTCCATTCTGATTAGCCACACACACACACAAAAAAAACACCCACATACATTCACAGTAAACCAAAAGTATGTCATTTAAATGTAAATCATCTGCACAACCACACCAACATTGCCTGATGATGAGAATTAATCTTGAAACATAGAAATTTCCATGTCGCAATGTAAAATTGTCATAACCATATAATTATATTATATTAAGCTCTATAATACTCATTATATTGAGCACTGTTTATAATAAAATAAATGCCAGAGCACTCAAAATAAAAAAAACCTTGAGTCCTCTTCACTTGGAATTATATATATATATATATATAACTTGAATATATGGATCAGAATCTGACAAGATGAATAGAATATGTAAAGAACAAGTAGGAAAAAAGTGTCTTTAATATAACATGTTTCACTTTTAACAAGCTTATTTATCAACTAGCAATATAGCCCAGTGTTGCTCGGGTGTAATGAAAGCTTTATAACTAATCCAAGGTCCTGGGGCTCAGACTCTTTGGACGTTGGCACGAAAGACTAAAAAGCTATAGTTGTTTCCAGTTAAAGCAAAATCGTAGACTGAAAGAAAAATGAATGGATGTAAGTCAACTTTTGGTTTCCTGGTATCGATATCAAATTTTCTGCACTATTGTAAGAACTGCAGCCTTGAAACTTCTGAATATCGTTTCTTATGTCTTTGTCTATGAGTGTATGAAATTTGATTAAGATCAAACCACTCCTTCTATAACTCGTTTTTTTTTATTATCGATTTTCAATATTTATCAGGGGTACCTTGACACAAAACCTAGCTAAGAACATTCGCAGACGCTTATAGTACAACTGTGTAAATTTTCAAGAAAATCGGTTCAGCCGTTTCAGAGTCTATAGGTAACGGATACACAGACATGCACACACACACAAAGTTCCATTTATAAATAAGTTTAGATTTAGATAAGCTTGTTAAAAGTGAAACATGTTAGATTAAAGACACTTTTTCCCTACTTGTTTATTGCTTATTCTATATATATATATATATATATATATATATATATATATATATATATAAGTACATTTATTCATTTACAATTGAATAAATTGTGCAAAGAACAAAGCATTTTATAATGAAAATTTAAGAGACTAAGCAATTTGAATTCTATCAACTTAGAATAGGCATATCATTTAAATAATTGCAATAAATAAGATATCAGGCTTATATGCATTTATTCTTTCAACTTGAATTTTTTAAGGTATAAAAATATAACAACTAAACTTTTTTTCTTTAACTTTTATTGTCAGTTGCACCATTCTTCATATTAAAAACTTTTATTATTTCTATGCTGAAATATGAATATAAACTTAAGATTTAAGGTTGAATAATAAATATGTTGAACTTTTAACAGTGACTGTATTTGTATAAGTCAATATTATATCTAAGAGCAGAATCTCAAAGAAGGACACTAGTAGCATGTTGCCAGTATTGTAGATATTTGTATATGCAGTCACCCATTCCTGTAACATAGCATCCCTGTTCCTTTTCTATAAATATTTTCATGGTTTTTATTATTTTGAACTTTCCTCTTTGTTATCTAGAAGTTATGAATTTAAGCACAGTACTAAATTGGCATCTAGGTCCCATCATTTTACAGTTTAAATGGTTAGATATAACCATAAGTTTTATGCTAATTGTGTCTTCTATTATATTTTATTGCTTGTGTAACTCTCTTCAAGCCTTTACAATCAATTTCTAAAAATTTAAATGTAATGTCAGTCATTATATTGTCTTCTCAATTCCTGTTCTTTTATTTTTTCTCTCCTTAATAATGTTTTTTTTTTTTCTCATATTTTCTCCCACTCAATAACCTCTTGTTGCCTTGCTTGGGGTGAAAGGATTAAAAACAAAAAAAGTAATGTAAAATTTCTAAATTTCTAGGATAAGGAGTTATCATTATTTATTTTCCATCTAATGTCATCATCTTTGAACAAGAATAAATTGAATTATTACCATAGAATAAATAAAAGGTTCAGTTCCAAATTCCCTTATTTTAATTTATTATATAAAATATATTATGTAATAATGTATTTAATTATATATATATATATTTAATTCAGTTAATAATTATTAAACTCTTAAATAATTGATAATAATTATTTTATTTAATCATATATATTTTATAAATTTAAAATTTTATTTTAATATTTCCTTATTATAAAATCCATTGATTGACAGACACCTGAGAAAGACCAGAGAGGGCCACAATGGCACAAATGTGATAATAACAACAAAAATGAGGACAGTGTGAATGTTACAAAAAATGTAAACTTCCCAAGAAACTAAAAAAAACTTCTAGATTTTTAGCTCTAAGCTGTTCATGAATTTTCTCGCTTGTTTGTATGAGACTGTGCTGAAAAGCCCTCATTCCACCTACTTCTCAAATTCTAACTAAACATCAAAATTTTTGAAAGAATCTTTTTTGGTCAGACTGACGATTTTTCAGCACCTCATCATACATAATTTCCATATTGTAAATTAATTAAACACCTGTCATTGAATGACTATCAATGTAACAGTTTTTGCTATTACTGCTTAACTCTTTTAGTTAAATGTTTTTAAAAGAGAATCTAATACCTATTCAACACTCTCCACATATTTTTTTGTTAACCACTGTGACATGCCAGTAACAATAAAGAGAATATTTGACTTTATCAAGGCAAGAGAAGTGAAAAAATAATGTTTCAGCTGAAACTGGAACTCTGTTCAATGAACCATGTTTTTAATTATTTACGTAACTAGACTGGCATAAGGCTTTCACTTCCAGTGGTATCCGCACTTATTGAAAGTATTTTATGGCTCAACTGATCTTAAATATTTTTAAAATAATGGGCCACGGCCCCTCCCAACTAATATTTCTTAACAGACATTTTTTAGCTGGTGGTAGACACTTTGTCGTCATAACTGTGTGTGTATGTTTTTTTTAGTGCATCTTCTCGTGCACACAAACATTTTCGCGCGGTACACCACTCCTCTCTTAGAATGATTCCAATAATGGTAAGGTTTTGTAAACAGCACGTGTTTTCTGTCTCTTTTTCTCTTGGGTATAGGTCACTCATTTCTTTCTGACTTGCGCCTAAGAGAAGGAAGGAAGAAAAAAGTAAATAAATAAATAAAATTAAAATAAATAATAAGGAAGTCAATAACATTTTTTCCTTTCTCCCTTACCCCCGCCTTCTGTTTCTCTTTCCCTCCCTCATAATTTTCTCTCTCAAACTCACTCTCCCTTTCTCCCTGTCCACTATGTGCCTGCTGCTGCCTGTTTCTTTATCAATTCCAGGAACATATATGGTGAAGATGCAAAGCAGCCTTAGTCCTGTGATGATGTGCCAAATAAACTCTCATAACACACACACAGTTTTGGAGTCCTGCTACTAGAATTAAAGGTAGTTGTCATATTCGACTAGGAACACAACTACCAAGTTTCTTATCTTTAAATCCAAACTGTTGTGTTTAGTGATTTTTTTTTCTTAATTATAAACCAAGCCAAAAATAATCGAAACCTTTTTTTCTTAATTTCTTTGTCTGCTTCTTGATCAAACCTGTTGTTTATACCATCAGTTTGTGCTGTGAACTGTGGCAACAACATTGTTAACCCGATACAGTTTAAACGGTTACTTATGTAAGTACCTTTTTGGTACACATTTTTTTTTTTTTTTTTTTTTTTTTAATATATTCTTTTTTTTTTGCTATCTCCTTCTTGCTACTGCCAGTGCCACTCTCTTTTATAAAACTCATCCCCGCCGTTACCTGCTCTTTTTTCTTCTTTTTTCCGCGAAAGCATTGTTTCCAACTTTTTTTTATGAAAGCATTGTTTTCTGTTTGTTTGTTGTTTTTATCTTTTAATTTTTCCCCCATTTTTTTATTTTAATAGAAATTAGTATTTCAAAAGCTCTTTTTTTTTCTGTTCTTTTCTTTTTTATCAAAGTAAATTTTTCTACGCATACTTTTTTATCAGCTGGAAGATCCCTCTTCAAACGTTGTAGAGCAAAGTTATTTGTTAATCCCAGAGAAACTAAGCAACTTTTGAAGTTTTTTTTACCAACCTTTTTTTAATTGAACTGCTTTGTGTTTAGCCACTTTCACTCTCTTTTTTTTATGAACTCTTAAAGATATGATCACTCCTTTCACTTTCATAACTCAAATAAAAAATGTGTGTATGCTTTAAAAATAAAGTTAGATATTTATTGATTTTAGAAAAACAGTTTATTTTTTCTAAAAAATTAATAATAACTGATTGCTTTTTTGGGGGTAAAAAAATAAACTAAAAAAAAGTAACATGCTTTTTTTTGTTGAAGTTTTTATGGTTTAACATACTAAGTGATAAATAATTAATTCTCTTAAAAATTTTTCGTTTCACTTTTTAAAAATTTCTTTCATGATGAAAATAATTTTAACTGCTTGTCTTAAAGATCATTAAAAGTTTTCAAACTATTCTTATTTTTTGAATCAATAAATGAATACTTAGACTTACGGGAATATTTTTTAATGAATGTCTCCTTGCAATTTAGATATGAAAACAGTTAATCATTATTATTTACTGTCGATGAGTTGGAATACGAGTACGTGTGTATTTTCGTAAAAACACGAAGTTAACAAAAAAATAACTTTTTTTAGGGGTAGAGATGCCTAAATTTATTGAGTTTTCTTTTTTTTAATTTTAATTGATTTCATGTGCATGCGTATATTCTTCTTTAAACACAAACAGTTTTTAAGTTTTTATTGTTTACCATTTTAGGCTTGCTACAAATTTCCAAGTTTCAAATCGGGACAGTGTTTTTTTTTTTTTTTTTTCTTTCTTTTCTTTAAAAATTATCATAGACTTTTAGATTCTTTTTATAATAAAGTGCTTTCATGACCCTTAAGCTTCAGGATTAACACAAACTAAAGTTTAAAGACATCGGGGTATCAGAGCAGACCCCTCAAACCTAAACGTATGGTCTTTCTTGTCTCTTCAAAGTTCTGCATGTTTTTTTATTTTTTATTTTTATTTATTATTCATAAAGTGACATTGCTTTGCAGTTTTAAAAAAAAATCTGCTTTTTTTTTCTTTGTGCCTATGAGATCCGATAGGAAAATGTTAAAAAAGCTTCTTTACCTTACCACCACCAGACCTAATTATTTCTTGGTAGATATGTTTTTTAATGTACAATGTACTCATTACTGTTAGTGTTTTTCTAATCATCATCATCATCATCAACTGACTAATAACTTTGAAGGTCGTTTGTGCAATTTGGTTTCTTTCTTAATGAAAATTACACTAGGCAAATACGTTACTTAAACTGCAAGCACCGCCAAATAGTAAATAAATATACACAGTAAAAAATAACTTATCGAAAAAAAACATTTTTTATGCCTTACCAGTTTTGATAACTTTTTTTTTCATCGATTCTCACTCATCGTCCCTATTGGTAGAGATCAAAACATTTTCTCTCTAAGTTGTGTGTATGCGCGCACGCGTTGTCCCTTCAGTGGGCGTTCATGGTTCTCCACATCTCCTTGTCTTGTTCCCAGAGACATTTGATTTGCTTCACTTCACTGTGTAACCCATTTTTGTTGTTATGGTACTTACTTGTTGCTCCATTTATTTAAATTTGTTATTCAGCTTCTCTTGCCTTTTTTCTATATATCCTGTGAGTGTTACATTCTCCAAGCCTTCTGATTCCTTTAACTGTGTCTCAAAATTTTCAGTAAGTTCTATCTTTCTGATTGTTATCAACAATTATTGGTAAACTTTCGTAAGTACTACCGTTGCTAGTCTCCCTTCAAATTTATCCAAATCATTGTATAATAGAAAAAGTATGTGCTGAATTCAAATCAAGTGCAATTTATCGAAAAAAAACTTCCCTTTTTTATCTAAATATCCATTTGAAAAACGAACCGTGCCCTTCTTCTCTCCCGTAACTGTCACGTAGACATGTAACTAATTGCAGAATGACGGGCTGCGTCCCCTCTTTACCTCCGATTAAGGAAGTAATGAGCCTTTTTTCTTTTTTTTCCGGTACACAATTTAAAGATAGTTTTTTTTTTTTTTTTTTAATATGTTAATATGTGTAAGTTTCTTCGATAAATTGCACTGGATTTGAATTCAGCACATACTTTTGCACTGATATAATGCTGCTTTGGATAAATTTGAAGGGGAATAGCAACGGGAGTACTCACGAAATTTTACCCAATTATTTGGGGATCCTCTCATTAAAATTTAAAATTTTCTCATTTGTTTTATGTACCTCCAAATTGTACAGAGAAACCTGTTTTAAAATGAATAAATAAAAAAAAACTTTTTTGAAGCTTTACCTTTAGCTTTAATTGAAAGCTAAATGATTAAATTTACTATTTCCAGTCAGCAAAATACTTTTGTTTATTTCAAAAAATATTGATTGAAATCTAAAATTTTGAAATTTTTTTGATTAATAATGAAATTTAAAAAAAAATTTTTTTTTTTATTATAATAATTTATAAAGTTTCAAAAATATTTTTAAAATAATTCAAAGATTTGTTGTGGTTAGTTTATAAACTTATTAAGTGAAGATTATATTTACTAATCGAAAATTAAAGTTTAATACAAATTGTCATGCTTTCATATTTTTTAAATAATTTTTTTTTTGTGTATTTGAAGCTAGTTTTTCTTTTTTTTCTTTTTGTATGGTAATTTCTATATGTACATGAAAAGGTCATGTGCTTCAGGATTTCTTCCCCTTACAGAAAAAATTTGTACAATTATGTCACTTGTGCTTGCCATGCACTTATCTCAACTGTCAATCTGTCAACACATTTCAATTACAGTGGTTAAAAAAGTTCAACTCTGTGTTTAAAAAATAGTTTTATTCTAAATTTCATACTATAAATAATACTTGTATAAATCAGATTAATTTAACATTAAATTTTCTAATTTTCCCAAAATAATAAGTCACAGATGTATATTTTATTTTTTGGCAATATTTTTAAAACCAAGAATTAACTTTCGTTTACTAATTTGTCAATCAACCAAAAATGGCGAAAAATTTAAAAGATTTTTAAAAAATTGGAAAAAAATAATTTTAGATTCCAATAAATATAATTTCTGTTTGAGCTTGTAGTTTTAGATTAAGAGAGGCTAGATGATCTGATGCCAGATAATTGTTTTATTTGTGTTATTTCACTCTTTTTAACTAGAAATAATTTTTATTGTAAACTCAAAAAAAATCATCTTGCAGATTAACTTAACTTCATGAATAAATTATTTTTGTTTTATCAAATCCATTTTTAACAAAGAAAATAAATAAACTTGGACTGAAAAGTAAATTAACAAATAGAATAAGAGACCGGATTATTTTTACTGGCATTACAATCAGTACATTGTTACGGTAGTATGTAGAGGGTACAATGGTCCTGACCATTCATATCTGGAGGGCATCCAATCAAATAGTGAAATAAAAATTTAGTTTATATTTAATTTGAATAAAGTATGTTTCATCTGTTTTTACAAATTTCAAATGTCTTTCTTTCTCACATTTTTCAATACTAGGCTCTATATGCCCCACCCCACTCCCACTTGAGTCTTAGGGGTATAGAATCAAGGGGTTGGCCCCATGCATCACCAAACATCATGTCACTGCATTGTTAACTTCCTCTTTGTCTGAAATGAAATCATGTTTTAATATATAAATAGCAAATATCTATAGCAGCATTTCTCAACCATTGCACCTGGGTGCACTGGTGCACCCTGAAAGGTAGCTATGTGCACCTCAACAAAAGTTCTATTTATGAATTATTTTTATATTTGAAAATGTTTATTTTTGAAAAGCCATGGCTTCCATGTTTAAGTAAAGTCTTTGTCATTTGATATTTTAAACTGGATGCTAAATCTTTTAATCTTTAATAAGGACGGGAAACCTTTCATCTTTGCTTTCGTCAAGGCATAGCATATAAGGCCTGTCAAGTAAAAAGTTATCAAAACACAACAAGCACAGTTTTCACACAATCATGCTTAAATAGACAATGTAATGTCTTAAAAATATTTATTTTCCTACCTTCAAATTTCATGACTAGTTTTACCTTATTAAAATTAAAAGTGGTGCTCAGAGTTTTAATTATTCTACAAGTGTATCCTGAAGTTAAAAAAAAAAAAAAAGCTTGGGTTAAAATTCACAGGATGCAACAAAAACATGCACTTTGCAAAAACACATCTGAGTCTGAAGCTCAAGATATTTATAGAACGTTTATCCTCTTAAGTACAATGAAGAGGTGTACTCAGATATGAATCTCTGATGTGCACTTATTTATGCTTCTTGGCCATATAACTGGCATGTATTAGGACCTTGAATAAGTTCTCACTGATTTTTCACGAAAAGTAATGTTTTATTTGGAAAAATTAGTACAAAACATGTCACTGAAAGAATTGTTCATTGCTAGCTACTACTTTTTCCCATCTTTCTGGCAGCATTTGAATTCCATGTAAGAAAAACAACACATCTTTTAAGGTTAACCATAAGTCAATCCATTTTTTGGCATCTTCTAAAAAATGAAAGTGCTGTTCAGCCATTGATTGAAACAAGTGATAATCAGACATGATAATGCCTGTCGAATACAGTGGGTGGGGTAAAACTTCCAATTTAAGCGTTTCCAAGTAAGTTTTCACCTGTATTGCAATATATAGCCTCACATTGTCGTGTTGAAAAACCACTTTGTTGTGTCTTTGCTTGTATAGCAGCTGTTTTTTCTTCAATGCTTGGCTCAAACACATCAGTTGTAGTCAATAGCAATCTCTCGTGAAAGTTTCAGTTAATTTCAGTAGCTCATAATAAACTGGGCTTCCGGTCATATCACATTGAATACACCAGTTCTTGCTCAATCACCAAAGTTAAGCAACATTGAGCCTGGTCAGTACTTAGATGGGTGACCACTTGGGAATACCAGGTGTTGTAAGCGTTTAGTGACGGATGAGCGTTGTGGTGCAGTGGATATCGGCTCAGAAAGAGAAATCGGTGAGCCGAGTTCAAATTCCAGTTGAATACCCTGCATTCACTTAAGCACTGGTACCCTTGGGAAAGGTATTAATCCTTCCCTTCCCTCCACTTATGGGTTAAATAACAGGGTAGGACTTGGGGACCCTGCCCTTAAAAACAGATCCCAATGAATCTTGATACTCGAAAAGAAAAAGTATTACTAGACACAAAACATATAAAAACAACAATAAATTGTTGAAAGAAAAAAGGTATTACCAGCAATAAATAAATAAAAATTTAGTTGGCATTAAATGACCCACCAAGGTTGATATGCCATAAAAACAAAAGAACCAACCAACCAAAAATCATAATAAACTACACCCAGCCGATCCCACCAAATGTAGAGCAGAAGCTTCAAACTATGGATGTTTATCTTACCCACTGATGTTGATGCATGGCTAGACTTATCACACAATCTTCTATGCTTAAGGTTATCATAGTGTATCTACTTTTCATCACTAGTCACAATATGAAGCAAAATACCTTTCTTTTTCTGCTGTTGAAGCAGCTGTTCACACATGAGAAGGCGCTGTTCAGTGTCTCTTGGCTTCACCTTGTACAGTACTCAATGTCCTTGCTTTTGAATCATTCCTAATGCTTTCAAACATTTCTAAACTTGTGTGATCAACTTCTAATGATTCTGCAAGTTCAGCTTGTGCCTGACATGAGTCTTTATGAAGTAATGCCTCCAGTTCTTTGTCTTAAAATTTTTCCAGGGCACCTGAGGGTTTTTTTTATCTTCAATATCAAAACCATTATTTTTGAAGTGTCAATCAATCTCTGCATGTCTGCACATTTTTTTGGCACGAAATCTGACATGTTTAACACTATGAAAAGCAAAGTTGTTTACACTTTGACAAAATAACATACACTGAATTTTAAGCCTTCTTATAGTACTCTTTTTTTTTTCTTTTTTTTCATAATCGTTTTACCCCAAGCAAGGCAGAATTGCCACTGGCATGCAAGGGGTTACATAAGAGGTGAGTGATGAAAAAGAGGAACAAGTTACAGGGGTGCCAGGGAATGAGTAAGAAAAGGATGAGAATACAGATGTGAAGAGGGCTGCATGAGAGTAAAATGGAAAAGAAAGAGGAACATTACAAGTGTTGTCAGGAAAAAAATGTAAGTCATAAGAGATGGCAATTGACTTTGCATTTAAATTCTTGGGGATTGTAGCTATCAGGGAAGTAAGTATATGAAAAAAAGAATTCCACAGGCAGGAAGTGCAAGTGAAGAAGCTGATAGAGTACAAGTTGCGATTGTATTTTATTGGTTTCACTGTAAAAGGGTGGGACCTAGTTGCTAGTTTAGTAGCTCAAGTAAATTCATGCAGAGGAGGCACCAGGGAGCTAAGCTCATTAGAGCAGAAGCCTTATAAATGCATTATGAATATAAATTCATTACCATCTTAAACTACATGTAAGCAGTGCTGGGAATGCCATCTGTTGGAAAACAGCAAGAACTTATTCAAGGTCCTAATGTATTTCACTTGTGGTATAATCACAAATGTTCTGCATTTGCATGGATTCAAGTTTTGAGGTATATGCCTCAAAATCATCCTAGCAATCAATGGATGGTTTGAAATCTTACCACTTGTTACAAAAATTAATTCTTAGATTATGGTAAAGTGGCTGGATATTTTTTTTGCATTAATGTATCTTCATTTTGCTGTCTTCAATATTAATATTTTGAAGAAGGATTCTATCCCAAAACTAATTTTGTATTTGTCACTTTACATGTAAATATTTTTATTTTCTTCTTTGTATCTTTTTCTTCCTCTAAAATAAAATGATTTAGTAATATCCAACAAATGTTATATTTCAATTATTTTGAATTTCAATGAACATTATTCCAGATGTTTCATCCTTGCTAATTATTTTTTTTTTTACTTTCATACATTTTTGTTAGTACATTTTCTGCTTTCCTCAGCTTCAGATGTAATTGTACGAGTGTTTATAATTTTGAAATTCAATGTTAAGTATTTCTGAAAGTAGCAATACTTAAGGAATCAAACTAATTAAATTAAGTCGTAGATTATCATAGATGCTAAATTTTATAATACAGTATACGGCAGAAATTCTTTTCACATAATGACAAGACATTAGTGACAATGGTGTTTTCCTCTAGCTATGGTCTTACCATTATGTGGAGGGGTATTTCTGCCTTACCTGTATATGCAGGTCATAATAACAATGCTGCTTTTCTTTCAGTTATGAAAGGCTTTGTTATTTCTACCTCTTTGTTATTGAACATTGCCACTCATAATGTTGAACAGCATATGTAGCCTTTCATCAAGTGCATCTACAGAGCCTTCTTTCCATGATACTGTGTCCAATGAGATATTCCTTACCTGTTATTTTGCTCTCGTTTTTAAGGTTATGTTCTTCTTTCTGTTAATGTTTGAACAAGCCCAAACATAGTCTTTGTGGTTCTTCAATAAACCTTCATCTAAACCAGTGGTTTTCAACCAGGAGAGAATTCCTATCTTTAGAAGTCAATTTCGGAGTTACAAAGAGGAATTAAGACCACAGATTTTTACAAACAACTCTAAAATACACTTTTTGTGTCAGATATTTTTAGAAGATGGTATAACAGCTGTATGGACAAGAAAACTTTGATAACCACTGGTTTAACTATTTAAATTCAGTCGGTTAAGTGATACATGATACACGCTTTGGGCGATCATGTCTCAAAAGAGACATGACTGACTGGGCAAAAGATTATCCCGCAGTAGATTGCCATTGCTTTCTGCAGTAGACTGGTTGCCAGTCAAGGCTATAGAACTCAATCTATCCTATTATTTAACCCATAACTGGAGGAAAGAGACAGATTAATACCTTTCCCAAGGGTATTTGTGCGTAAGTGAATGCAGGGAATTCAACTGGAATTCGAACTCAGCTCTTTGATTTGTCGTTTCAAGTCAATATCCACTGCACCACAACATACATCTAAAATAAATATTATCAGGTAATCAAATCCATGCACACATTCATGTAGCTGAAAATTATATGTGCTGATAAGGTATAATTACTACCTTGAGTCTGGCACTTAGATCGCTCAGCCATGCAGCAAACTTTTGATTTTAATGCAGTTAAGCTGAAAAATGCTGTGTTAATCAAATTTGCAATAATTAAACATTCCTTATTAATTTTATTCCTTGTAAAATGCAGTAGTGTAGTTCTTTGATAAAACTAGATTAGGTTACAAAATACATAACTACTAAGGAGAATGTTAAGCAAAGACTTCATGGTTTTTTTATTAACTAAAGGTTGTCCTTACCTTTGAGTTTAAAATAGTTAGACTAGGACAATTACTCTTTTCTGCCAAAAAATCCATCTGGGACATTCTTTTTCCAAACACCTATAATTAAATATTCAGTAAATTTCTCTCTTATCCCTTAATTTAAGCTGCAAACATTCAAAGAGTGTGTTTGATTTCTGAAAATATTTTTTCTTAATCGAGCCACTCCATTTATTCCAATCACTGTGTCTAATTGAAAATCAATTTTCATTTTCTTAGGACAGTTGGTTATAATAATCTTCACTAACTTGGCTTGGAGATAGAATTGAAAACCTCTTTACTATCAGTTTGCAATACTAACTACTAAGCTAAGCCTTTAGGATTGGGTGTTGGACATCATTGTTGTTCCATGTGTCTTCAAGGTGATGAAAATATGCTTGGTATTTATGTAATCCAGATGTTGAACTATTTATAACATGTGATTTCAGCTGGTAGACTGACTGTTTTAAAGTAGATATCATTCAGTACTTCTATGTCTGACTTGTTAAATGCTTTTCTTTCATTCAGTACTAATGCTACTTATTACAAAGAATCAAAATTACTATCTTATTTGAGTAGAGAGTCTTCCATAGCACAAAAAGTTATAAGGACATTTGAATTCCTCTTCAAAGAAACACTGTCTCAGTTCAAAGTGGTTTGTCAATCTGCTAGAGAAAACTGCTTCTTCTTTTATGTGTCATATCCTTTCAGGAGATAGGTGATCATGGCCCTCCACATCTTTCTGTCCTTTATAGTTCTTAATAAATTTTGTCTTTTCATTTCTCCTTGAGCCTGTTCCGCCATCCATTTTGCTGCTTTCTCCTGTCCTTTCTCTCTATCTGCTCTGTGAGTATCAGATTATTCAAACCTTCTTCATCCTAGTTATTTCAATTGCCTCTTCCTGATGTTAAGTGTAAGTTTTCTTTTTGTTTCCATTTTTTCCAAAATCTCATCATTGAGCCCATGGTATCCTTAGAATCCTTCTGTAGAACCACATTTCTGTTGCTTTGAATCTCTCTTCCATCTTTAAGGAGATTGTCTAGCATTTACTGCCATAAAGGTGGACAGATATGTAATAGTTAAGTACTCTTTTCTTTGTTTCCAACAAAATTTTCTTGTCTCTTAATACGTTGCTTAGCTTTTAGAATGCGACTTTGGTCATTCCAATATTCCTTCAAATTTTAATTTTGCACTTTCTATTCTCTGTTAAAATATTTTCCAGGTATTAAAATTTCTGTACCTGCTTGGTTTTAACATCCCCGACCTGCAATTGGCATTTTGGGCTCTTCTTTTTGCTGATGACCATGCATTCAGTTTTCTTGTAGTTTGTTTAGTCCTTTCTTCTCACTTTCCTTCACTACATTCTGTAAGAGGTTTTGTATTTTCCTTTCTGTGTCTGCTATCAGCACTTTTATCATCAGCATACTTTATATTGTTAAGTTATTGATTGCCAGTGATAAAGCCTGGTAGGGTTTCTAGTTTTCTCAGAATTGTTTCACTGTATAGGTTAAATAATTACAGTGAGAAAACACATCCTTGTCTTACACTTCTACTTTTGTATATCAGCTGAACTTATTTTTTGTCTGTATGCAGGCTGTTTGCTGCCAGTGTAGATTCTTGATTATTCTAATGTCTTTCCCAAATATGTCAAGGTTGCCAAGCAGCTGTAAAGCTACAAAGTTAATAAAGCTGGTGCTTTACCCACTTGATTTTTGTTCACAAGCACTGCAGATTAATCTCTAAGAGTAAAACTAGTTTTCGCATTAAACAGAAATAGATTTTTACCTGCTGAGAAAAGGGATTTTTATGAGCTTATTATATTTTTTAGCTTATTTCAGGTATTTAATCTTACCAACCTAAAACAGGAATTTGAAACCTCAAATTTGATCTCCACTCACTTATTGACGCTATGATACCATACGATTTGAAATGATTGGTCAAGGTTTTACAATAGTGATTTTATGAACTTGTAAATCAACAAAACGCAGGAGGCTGTGATGAGCTATTATACCAATGACTTGTAAGGACATGATACTTTGAGACATTTCTATTTACTCACTCTCTCTATGATGCCATTCTATTTGAAATGATTGGTTGTATTTTTACAACAATGAATTATCAAACCTGTAGACTGACAAAATGTAGGAAGCTGTGGAGAGCCATGATACCAATTATCTGTAAGAATATCACATTGAGAGAAATTTCTGTTTGCATGATTTTTTCTTTTGATAAATTGACTGGAATATTTCATTCATTTTAATTAATATTAAAAGACAAAAAAATTTTTGCTAAATTTATAAGAATTCTTGCCAATGGCTCAGTAATTCTTTGGTATCTGTTCTTGAATTGTTGCAGTAAACAGAATTTCTGCTGAAATTAAGAAATTGCATTTTAGGCCAAATCAAAAATGATTAGGGAGGTTTTTAGTTTGTTTTTTTTTGTTTTGTTTTTTTAAGATGACTAAACATTTGGATATCAACTTGGAATGACAAATCACAGTACCGAGTTCAAATTCCAGTTGAATTTCTTGCATTCACTTACACACAAATACCCTTGGGAAAGTTATTAATCCATCTCTTTCCTCCAGTTATGGGTTAAATAATAGGACAGATTGGGTTCTATAGCCTTGGCTGGCAACCAGTCTACCACAGAAAGCAATGGCAACCTACTGCAAGATAATCTTCTGCCCAGTTAGTCATGTCTCTTTAGAGACATGTTCGGCCAATGCGTATATCACATATGGCACTCAACTGACTGAAACATTTTGAAGGCTGTTACTCATTCAGTTAAATAACCAAACAGTTTACCTTATAGATATAAGATATTTTAATGTATATATTTATCTATTCAAATGTTTATTCTTGACTTATATATTTTATATTTTGCTCATTTTATTGTACCTCCTACTCTTCCTCACTGTTATGTTCAATTTTATTGATAAAGCTCTCTCTCTCTCTCTCTCTCTCTCTCTCTCTCTCTCTCTGAAATACTCTTTCTTTTCTCTTTTCCACTTGTATTTTTATTGCCTTGAACAACAGTTAAAATTTTCCAAATATAAGCCTACAGAAAATAGACTAATCCACTATCTCAGTAATTGTGTCTTGTTTAGCTTGTCTGCAAAGTCAAAATTGTTTCAGTACAATTGGCATGATGATTGTTACTTGATCAGTCAAGCGTGATTTCAAATGCTTTTAGTAGTGACCGACTAATCCTACTTTGGATGCTCGTGGCTCAGTCTATTTTGGCTGCATTGAAACACAAGAGAATTCTTGTAGCTTGCAACAAATTTTTATATGTTGCAAAACTTAATGCATTTCTGTGTTTCATATTTACTGTTTGGTTTGTGTTCTCTGCAGTGGATACTTTCAACTTGAATATTTATTCTATAATGGGGAAAATTTTTATTTTCTAGATTTATGTATATAATTAGGATTTTTTTCTCATCTGCATATAAGTATTACATTAACTGAATCTATACTCCAATAAATATAACATTAATATATTCTGCAAAAAAAAACAAATGCATAGCAGTTATAAACAGAACAAATCATCGTTTTAAAACCTCATCCAAAAATACACAACTTCCATTGACTTAAACAAAAAAAATTAATTATTTATAATGCAAAATTTGAAACAGCTAACCAAATCATCAAAAACATTTCACCTGCAAGATCTAAACCAATATTATTTACAAATTTACAGTTTCTTTAAAGAACTGCATCCATTTGCATCCACCTAACTTCAAAAATAATTATATTGACCTTACAACTATAAAATTGATGTGAAGACTCAAACTGCATCTCTTAGAACAGAACTCAATTTGATCTCATTTAAACATACACACACACACATACAGATTTACCAAACTTTATCCATAGCATACTTGTTACCAACACAAATATCAGCATCATTCACATGCAAAAAAACAAAAAAAAAAGGCTGAAGATAATTGAAGCATTATTAATAAAAAAAGAAAAACCCAACACTCAATAATATCAACTACAAACATGCTAGCAATGTGGTTACCATATTCAAAACATAAAACATGTAAATATGTATAACACTACAAACATTCTGTTAAGTGTAAAATAAAATCCATCCTTGATAAAGGCTAAAAGTATAGCTGAAAGTGTTCAGATAAACAAAACATTTGGTCAAATTTTTATATAATTTATGTCCTCAAAAGAAAAAAAAAACAGATCACATGAAAAATTATATAAAAACTTGAACATAATACCTTGTCTGTCATTTTTAATGAAACACACACACACACATATATATATATATATATATATAAAACACTTTTTTCCCTTACCAGTTTCATGTACAATGCAATCTATAGGTTCTAAACTTAGACTTTTTACTTAACTAGTGTATCGCAAAATTATAACTGAAAACTTTGGATGTTAAAACCAAATGAAAAACAGCAACATTTTATTAAAGATTGATAATTAACTGAAGAATGTACAAATTTTATTTGGTATTACATGACAAATTGGTGCTTCATAGTAAATAACATGGAAGAGTCACTCAAAAGAAAATTGGTTGTGAGAGTTCGACATGGAAGTAGCTAGGAAAAAATTTACATCATTTGCAATTCAGCGCAGATCTGCAAAAACAGACATTTCTAAAATCCGTAAGTTAAAACTTGTTTAAATATTTGTAACATGTTGAAATGTAATCCATTTAAATATTTGTAATAGATTAACCAAGTTCAAATTCAGGCTGAGGTAGTTTGTATTCACGTTTCCCTATTGTTTTTGAAGAAGGTACAAATCCACTTCTCATTAAGCCGGATCACTTTTGACTTTGCTGTTGATACCAATACAATTTGTTGCATATTATTTGGACAAGAGATGGTCAATCCCAGTTAATTTCATTGACCCCAAAAATACTATGAATAACTCAGTATAATCCCCTAACAATGGGTAAATTTGATTTGATTGAATACTGTGTAGGAGTTCTGCTATAAAAACTTTATGGTATAGATAAAAGATAATGTTCAAATGCATTCTCAAAAGTTAGTCATGCTGCCAATATTAATTGATACAATATTAAAATATAAGAGCAATAAAAGAGCAATAAAACAAAATTATTCCAGATTTTTCTGTCATTTATACACTGATAAATTATCAAGTATCTTTGCTATTTCCAACCCAGACCACTTAGAGAATTGAAAATTACTGCAGTCACAAATATCTTGTCTCTCCAAGCAATAATTACTGAGTGCATGCAACAATACTAGTTGATATTGGTCTATGACTTTAAGCCAAAACAAAACTCTAATTAAATGTTTGAGAGTTATCATATGATAATTATTTTTTGTTTTATCATACATGAAAATAATTAAACAAATCACTAATTTCCTGTATTAAAGCAGTATTAAACTTGCTTTCTCATAAAATTTGAGTTGGTAACCTTGTCTCAGGAGCTGATTGTTTAGCACAGAGCATTACAGGCCTGGACAGGAGCTGTGGAGATCTTGAGCTGCCTGCCTATACGTTAAGATCCCTTTTTATATGACTGTATAGTCCTATATAGAGAGGGATATTAAATGAACAAACCCATCCCCAATCTTAGGGACTAATCTTTATTTTTGTAGAGATATTTTTCTTCTAGGTGGCAGATTCAAACCAAATGTTTTGCCTGCCTCTTTCTCCAGAACAGTTTAGATGTTATTTCAGTGACCACCTGTTTTCCTTAATATGTTTTTTCTATTTTCCAAGACTGACATCTTTGATGATACATTGTCTCTTTATTATTGGCGGAAAGTGGGGAAGGACTGGTAGTCTTGGTTTTGCTCAATCTTACTGAATTTTATCTAGTTAAATTTGGGTTCAATTCTTCTCGGAAACTTTTTGTGATTTTTTTTTTTTTTTTTTTTTTGAAACATCATTTTTCCAACACATTTAATTTTTAATTTTCTTAACTTTTCACTTTCCTGTGAATTTCAACAATTATTATCCAGTTAGTAGTCTTTCTTTTTCTTTTCCTTTTTTTTATTTTTTTTTTTATTAATTCTCTGAGGTTCCAGTGTCACACATTTACTTTTGTGCAGCACTAATATATATATATATATAATACTGCAACAATGCTGAACAGACCTTAGTTACAGTTTCTGAGAGAGATACTGAGATCCATAATTTTGAACAAGACAACTAAGTTCAAACAATTCAGTCTCAATGACTTCGTTCAAGAACAACCGTTGATGTCTTCCAAACAGTTTCATCTACCCAATTTCACTCAAGACTTGGAACAACTTGTGATATTGCTTTCAGGCATTTCCCAATGGTGCTATATGCTGGGATCATCTCCACAGTCTGGTATTAGCAATAAATCTTCTTGGAAAATTGACTATATTGAGATTCAAATTCAGTTCTTATGGTCAGAACACTGACATTCTAATTGCTCGGTCAGATTTATATACACATATTGCTGCCATATATAGGCTGGAACTGCAAAAGTCTCTCTTTCCAGCCTCCTTTCAAGAGAGTTTATGCAGCCTTATAGACAGTTATTTTCCTTCCTACAATCTCTCCCCCACGCATGCAATGTTGCATGTCTCTTGCCTCTTTATACCCATTTCCATAGAAAATATTCAACGACATTTGTTAGTCCTACTAGTTCAGACCATTCCATGAACACAGATTTGAATCATCATTATCATTTTTGTATTCCATTGTTAAGAAAGAAGTTCCAGTTGGATTCTTCTCAAGAATCACTACTTTATGGAACAGACTCCTGAGAAGGTGTTTCTCCAAATTATACTTAATCTCAACAAGTCTAGGATCAACTATTAGCTATTGTATGTATCTTCATAATCTGTTTTTACTTCTCCTTCTTATGTCTATTTATAACAACCACATTTCATAACTCTCTATCTTGAGTGACTCTTGGGCTTTGTATTGGATGAATATTTAGTTTTAAAAAAAAGTGTGTGTGTATGTTCTGTTGGTTACTTCTGTTTTTATTTTTTTTAAGATGTAGGTTAAGATTGTCAAGAATTTATCTATGTATACATTTTACAATTACTTTACATTCCTACCCAGTTTTAGTTAATGTTAACATAGACAAATGACCTACTTATCTTTAGGTGTATAATATTCTTATTATTTATATTTTATCTTTGAAAGACATGTGGTCACAAACCAGGTTTTCATATTCTTATATACAGTTTATTTTTTTGTCTAAAGTATAATATTTGCTATTTGCTTAGACACATTTATTTCTAGGTTGTTTTGCTACTTTGCTGAAAGTATTTATATCTACAACATTTTGATTTCTTTGTTCCATGATCCAATTTACTTTCTTCTGGAAGAAAAATTTCTATCAATACTAGTAAGAGAAATAACAGCTACTGGACTTGAGAAATCTGTTTTCCTTGAAAATTGTTTTAAGAGAAAGATTTTATAAATTTCAACCAACAACAGTACTAACTGCTCAGTCAATGAATGCCAAATGTTTCCTTGTAAGGAAATGGATAATATTACTATTGTATTAAATAAGCTCTAAAAATGAACCAGTATCCAGTTTCAGAGGACCATTCCTTCAGACTCTACATTACTCATTGTACTTAAGTAATGCTGTTAGGGTGGAGAGCAAGCACTGAGGCTCAAAGTATCCCAAAAGAGTGTAAAGAAACAGAAATTTTCTGGTATCACCTGCATGCATGTGTAAAAAGCTCAATATTATAACCTTGTGTCAAACCTACTATTGTGTTAGATGTAGATAACTTAATTCCCCTATTTACTAATGAGGTCTTTCGTCGTTATGGTAACGTGAGGCATGTTCATTTATTCAGGACACCCTTTGTTCAAATAACAATGGAAGCTCATTACTAAAAAGTGGGGATAAGGTTGCATGACATTTTAAATATCTGAAGTTACATTCATTTTTATATTATTGATGAAGAGTTGTTGCTGTTATTGTACAAGTAACAAGAGCAACAACAAATATATTTGTATTTAAATAAAGCAAAAAGATTAGAACCAAAGTTAAAAGGTAATAAGGCAAGCAACTAAAATGACTGTGAATGTTTGTCAGAAAACATGAGTTTGGGGAAAGGAGATTCACAGGAAACAAGCAAATGTTTGAAAGTTTTTCTTTGTTATTTGACTCTACATTCCTTTGAGCAGCTCACACTTAGACATTGAATGCAAAATCTTTTCTTCTCTATTGTTGATAAATATTTATGCATTTCTATCAGAATCCTTTCTAGTTAGAAATAAACCATAATAGGGAATTTGTAATTTAGTTATTTTTAGTCATTAAGCCCAACAACTTTGCTTATTTAGTAAAATATGTATCTTAAGAAAAAGGTTAAACTTTTCTCTCCTTGTCTCTCTTCTATTTATTTACTCTTTTTTTTTTACCTCTTTTCTCTCTCTCTTCTTATTTTCTTTCTCCCTCTTCCTTTTTCTCTCTCTCTCACCTTTTCTCTCTCTTGCTTCCTTTTTATTTATTTTTTTTGTTTTCTTTATTCTTTCTTTCCCTTTTTTTTTCTTAATCTGCAGATTTCAAATCGAGGTAAAATTTTGAAGAGGTACTAAAAAGTGAAAAATTCTCAGCCTGACCAAGATGCATTTTTACAATAGAATTCTTATGCTTGATCATTTGGTTATATTTTGGCAAGTGTATTAGTCTGAAACGTTTTTTTTTTTTTTTTGGCAAATCATTCTCAACTTTATAGCATTTACTGATACATTAGTATCAGTAAATGTCAAGGGGAACTTGACAATTTTTAAAATGAGCAAAAAAAAAAAAAAAAAAACCATGTCAACAAAAATCTAATATAAAGTAGTTTATTGATTAATATTTTTCTAAATGCATAAAGGCATATTGATATTAATTGCATACTTTGTTGAAAACCCCAATTAATTCTTACTTCAATAAGAAACCCCTTTTAGAGTCAGATTTCAACTGTTTGAACTAATTTCTGTTAGTACTTGTTTTTCCTCTTGTAAAATTATTGTTGTATAAGAGATATTATATAAAGCTTCATTCCCTCTTATTGTCTGTGTATATATTTTTGTGTGAAGTTTCATTGCCTGTAACAATTCATAACCTTTAAATATTGGTAAATGTTATTTTTTTCATATTCCCAAATAGTTCCTGAAATGGTTAATATACATGTCATAGTAATTCTATTAAAGCATTTTCAGCAAAATATTTATCAGGAACTGAAATTCAAATGATGAATGTTATTGTTTATCATAACAAAAAGAGAATTTATTTTTATGAATTTCTTTTTTCTTTTTTTCAAATCTTTATTTATTATCATTTGTTTTATTTCAGTCTTAACATTTAAAAGTAATGTTTTTTTTTTCATTTTGTCTTTTTTATTCCAATTTTTAATCCAAAGTCATAACTTGAAACAAGAGGAGAAGACATGCTTTGTTTGAAATAACATTTTTACCTGCTTTCAGCTTATAGAAATACCATTTGTTAACTATTTCTATATTAATCCATTGTAACCAAAAAGTGATTTGACACGACCAGATTATTCTGTTGAGTAATTTGGCTGTTTGGCTCTTATCTATATTTTTTTTTTCCTTTTTCAAATAAAAGTTGTACTTCTTTAATCAAGCAACCTTGGGACTTGGCCACTGCTGAACCATAAAAAAATATCACAAAACAAAAATTGAATTATTTTTTTGTTACATAATATATTTTGACAAGTTTCTAATCTTTTTGTGTGAAAAATTAAATCATATATTTTACTATTACATAATGTAAACTATAATAAATTAAAATTATTTTTTTATGCTTTTTAATTGCATTAAAAATAAATCACTTCAATCTGGACCTCTTCAAGTCAAGAGTTGGTTGTTGTTTATCCCCCTTATCTTCATTTTCTACATTTCTCTTCTATTCATATCACTCATCTCATTCATCCTTACCATTTCAACAGTAACTCTCATGAGTCACTCTCGAGCCTTGTATTTGGTAAAATTTCATTTTAAGAACATAAGGGTCAAGGGAAAAAAAATACATATATAATTTTATGGCAAAATAAACATCAGATGGTTTCAAACAAGAAAGGTCTTAAACATTTGGTTTAACAAATCAGTTTATGAACAACTAAATTATTATTCCAGTCATGGTTTGAAACTGAGTCAAGAAAAACATACCAGAAGTTGGGTGGTGCCAGACCACAGATTGCCAAATTAGATAGGTACAACTTATAATTTTAAATGCTTTCTAGGTATATTAATCTCTTTGTTTTCTTTTTTAAAATCATTATTTCCAAGCTACACTCTAATATGAGGCTTTCAAAACAGATATCAAAAATATATATGCAGAAAAATCTTCAAAACTGCACAAAATATATAAAACGTTAGCCATCATGACAATGAATACCTTTTTTCTATTATATTATTTAGTAAAATTCATCCTGAGTTTTTAAGACAACCTTACTGTAAATAATACAAACAACAAAAAAATGTAGTTGCCTGGTGATATTGAGTTGAAATTATTTTGCTATTTATAGCAAAATAATTTGAAATCACAGTAACTTTAAAAAAATAAACAATTACAATTTATTTTTTAAAATTCTTTAATAACAATAAGAGAGAAAAAGATTAATATCATATGCCTAACTACCATGGTCTAAGTAGGGAGTTTGAAATTTAAAGGATTAAATAATTTCAATATTATTTTCATACACAATAATTTTAACATTTTAATTCTTTAGAAGAAAATTGTGTTTAAAGCCTTCTTGAGAGGTAGACTTTTTGGAAATAAATGATTTTCTAATCATTAACTCTTTCCAGATGAACCAGGACAAAACACAATATGGATATTTTGTTATATTTATTTTCCATGGAAATGACCACAACCAGATATTCATGATTAAAAATGCCTATCCCCTGCACCATCCTACCATAGAAAGGTTAACTCGTGAAAATTTATAGCTTACAAATTGAATGTAAGTTTGTATTACCAGTCACTATATTCTCTTGGTGTCAGTTTAAATTGACATCTCCCTGTATCTAAGATAAATTTGGAAAGTGAAAATTTCACTAAAATAAATTTGAAGATTTCCAAGTATTCATTTAAATAATTTATTCATTTCATTAAGTATTCATTTAAATACAAGGAAAATACAAATTTTGATCAAAATAGTCATAATATATGGAAACTAAAAGGACAGAACTTTAAATTGATATTAGGAGGATTTATGTTAAACTGGTAAAACTCATGATGAATAACAATAGTATAATTACTTCTAAAGTGTATACTCTCTCTCTCTCTCTCTCTCTATATATATATATATATATATATATATATATATATATACATACACACACACACACACACTAATATTTTATTGTAAGTTTATAATTTTTATTATAAACTTATAAAAATATTACCATATATAATGCTCTACTAAGTATCAAGCACTCTTAAAGTAAATCACTACAAATAGTGAACTATTTACTATCGTTTGTACTACTTCTAAGATATATATTACATATTTCAGTGAGGTTTTAACACCTTAATAAAGTTGCATGTTTGTTTTCTCCACAGTTTTTAGAAAATTAATTTACTTGTGTATATCAAGAAAAAAATATTGCAAAATGATTAAAAAGTTTTATTTTATTTTGTGTTTTATTATATAAAGCTGTTGTATTATTTTTTATTTTAAATTCTCATTATTTTAATGTCTCGTATCATAATAATACCCTTTTTTCTTTTTCTTTGCTGCAGTAATTTTATAAACATTTTTGTCGCCATGGGAAATTATATAATTTTAGTGAGGTTTGTTCTCCATCTAAAAGTAACAAAAATGCCTTCAATAAAATACACTCAGTACAATTTCAGGTTCTGTTTGTTAAGGCCTCTTAATTATACAACTTCAGTATTCATTTTAAGAATCCTTCAATCAAAAGTATAAATCTAAGAAAATGTTTCCTAAACTTTTGGAAGAATTGAGTTGCATTAACTTTCTTGCAAATGCTTTTCCTATAAACTTTAAGAAAAATTTGTTTATTAACTTTAAGTTTATAATTAACTTTTTACTACTATTTAAAACAAGATTTTGCTGTCTATTACAATGTTCAAATTGTTTTACATTCTACAAAACTTAAATAACATTGGTTTAAAAAAAAAAAAAAGACACAACCTTCAATGAGAATTGAACTCCTGTATCAGTGTTTGAAACTACTTTATTTCCTAATCCCTTTTATTGACAGTGATCATAAAATATAAATCAATCTGAGCACTGTAATAGAAAGCAACAATAATAAGATGAAAAATATATTAGAAAATTAATAAATTCGGACAAATTAATATTGTCAAAAAATTTAATTTATAATTTTCTTTTTTAGAAATTTAACATTTTAAAAGACCCAGTGTGTTTGGAAGATTTTAGCAGAATATTTTCCTCTTCTAAACTCTTTTTCACAACTACAGAAATATTTAAAACAACTTGAGATTAAAGTAAAAGAAAAACTGTCTGCTTTGGAAGTTTTATACAGACTTTCGTGTCTGCTATGTTTTGATTGATTGTATGTATCTTGCCAATTTTGATTTAAAAATTGAAACAGTTTTCAGAACAGTTTGAGAATCACTGATAACAAAAACAATGATAGACAAGATCAAATTTCATTGTACCAGTTAATATTTTCACAATAAAGTGACTATTAACCAGCTGATATTGGTAAAATGTTTAGGATGCGGTTTCCGGTTTTCTCTTTTCCAATCTTTTCACTCCTTTCTTTATTTTTTTTCAATTGGAGTAGATAGACTAAACTAAACTATCACCCGGTTCACACTCCACCCACATCTATTGAACAGGTGAAGAGGCTCATCCTCTGTTTCCTGTTTAGGATGTGGTTTCCGGCTTTCTCTTTTCCATTCTTTTTACCCTTACATAGCCTCCTGCACATCAGTGGCGTTATCGCCTTGCTTGGGGTGATATAATTAAAAAAAATATATATACCATGTCAGTTTCAGCTTAAGATATCTGATCATATTAGAAATATTTATAACTTATTTGATTGTGTGAGGTTTTATTATGCAATTCAAGGGTTGTTCATTATGTAAATAAATAGATATAAAATATAGTTATTGATATTTATATATTTAAGATATTTCAGTGTTTGTAAGAGAAGAGATAGCCCTCAAAAAACAAAATATTGTAAAGTTGATTGATTAATAGGAACACAAAATTGAAAGTTTTGAAAAAAAAAATGAAGAGATATCAAAGGGCAATCAGAAATAAAATTAAAAACATTGACTGAATAATAATAATAATAATAATAATAAAGAACTAGCTTTAACAGTGTCACAAAATAAAAATATTTCAGAAAACTAAAAAGGGCAATAAGAAGAAAATTGAAAAAGCTGGTATTAGAAATGCCAATGGAATATATGCAGAATTAAAGATGTAAAAGCAAACAAACTACTTACCACCTTTATGTGAACATCAGAAAGAGAAATATTCAAACTGGGTGAAGAAGTACTGATTTCTCAACAGTAATTTTTAGTGATGAATGTAGAACTATATTGGATTGACCTGATAACTAGGCTAGAGGTTGGATGCTTCATGGTAACAATTCTACAGCACAATGTAGATGATGCTAATCAAGTAATTTGGGGGAATAATATTGTAGGCAATAAAATTTTAGAATCCTTAAAATTTGAAAATAAAACAGTAAATGTTTAATGAAGAGAATTGTAAGTTCTTGAACAAGATATTTTTGAGTGGTACTGATTACAACAAAAAAGCTTTTTCATATATTACATCTTAACATTCATCAAAGCTGACTATAGCCCACCTTATGAAAAGGTGTTTGAAAGTTACCAATTAATAGAATAAATTTCACTCTTCAGATATTATTCCAAAAGAAAACTTGTGACCTTCATTAAAAGAGATATATATGAGAATGAAAAGCAATATTCAAGCAAAAATATCTGCAAAGCAGGAAGAATTACTGCAAGTAATGTTAAAGTAAAAAAAATCAGTGGGTGAAAGACTGATGAAGGTTATAGAATATCAGAGTCCATATTAGCATGTAGAATAATAAAATTAAAATTTATTCAGGTATATGGGATATTGTATTAATCAAATATATCTTTCCATGGCCTATATATTTTGGATTTATTTAAAAATAAAACTTTGTTTCACTTCATAATAAAATCTGACAACTTCAAAACAATTTATTATCAGTATTTTTTTTAATAAAAATAGGTATAAGCTGAAACTCCTTTGATATTGTTAGGGGAATGCTAACTTATGTTCCCTATAAAGGACAATAAATAAAAACAACTGAATTACTTCCCTTGTCCACTTGTCAGAGCCTGCACTTCTGAATTTAACATGGTGTCACATAGAAATTATTGTCTGAATCCCAACTAATCCTTGCTGTTTTCAGGTAGTAACTGAATAAAAGTTATTTTATTATATGTTAAAATACACTTATCTTTTATTTTTATTCATTCTTATTCATCCTAACAACTTGGATATAGCAGATATATTGCTTATATAAATAAGTTTCTCCTGAAAAATGTTACCAACATCATTTTCTTAAATAAAATTTTATTGTGGAAACATTGAATTGTATAATAAAATTTGACAGTGTATATGAAACACTAATTGTGATATTCTATCACCTGATTTATCTGAAATTCTGGAACAAGTTATTGCTATGAATCAATGATTTTTTTTTTTAATTTGGTTAATTTATCTTCATTCATCTCCACACTACATCCCTTTTCAGATAAAAACATACACTATTCTTCACTAAAGTAGTTCTATTTACTTTCAAAATAAGATCTTCATTTTTGTTGTTATTATCACAATGTTTTGGCTATTGTGCCCTCTAGCCTTCTTCAATCTGTGCTTTAATCTGGTAGGCTATTGTCCCCTGGTTTTTGGTGACAATTGTGAATTCTCTTTCTGGGCCAGGTAATATAGGCTTTAGATTTTAGTGGAAACGGTGCAAGCAATAACTGAGCAGTGGTAATATCTATAGATATGGACAGTGGAATAAGAACTCTACCTCCTAGATTAAATAAAGAGTTGTTTGAAATTCCCTGAAGGTTATCTGGATTGACAAGCACCGGAAGAAGTCCAGAGAGAACATGGCTGAAATGTTGTGATATCAACAACAAAAATGATGATATTAATCCGAATATAAATAATGTAAATAATAATAACTCCATGTCCTAGAAATTTAGAAATTAAAGGGTTTTATTTAGATTTTTTTAATAAGTAATATGTGGCATATGCAATTTAGGAAACACAGTGTGTGTGCATGGTGAAACCTTATTGTGAGGATGCTAGCCCCCTGCAAAATCACTGATTGTTATTATTCACTGATTGTTATATTGGCTCTCTGAAATTCACTGCTGATTGACTTTTAATGTTGAAACTTCCTTTCAAAATATAAAATATTTTAATTTTTCATAAACATATTTATATATCCATTGAGGAATGGTTTCAGTTAGATAAAAAAAAAGACAATGTTTGGGCAGAAAAATGGTTATCAGGCCAAAGTTCAAATTCTGGTTATATCTATCGCACGAACACAATCTAATCTAATTGTTACTTCTGCTATGCTAGATTGGAATAAGCTCTAAAGCTGTAATGGTCCTGGGTATGACCATAAACTGCATTTAGCAGCAAGGCCTCTGATTGGGAGGTTGTGAGGAGCATGGAACCACCTCTTAATTGCTGTTGTCCCCAGGTCCACCCTGACCTGGAGTGGTAGCAACTGTTAGGGTCCCAGCTATGGACAAGTAGTTTATCTCCAAACTGGGGTCAAAATACTATGAAAGTATAGACTTTTATAGAAAAATATACAGTTTTGAAGGAAAAAAAATTATTGCCATAATACATTTTTGAAGGGAAAAAAATTGCCATAATAAAATCATAAAACTACACTTATATATCCGCAGACAGATCTGTTTCACCGTATCACAGCTCATCAGTACGGTTAGAATCCGATTGCTTTTTTACCCAGGATTGAAACCCGACCGAAATGGCATCAGTCGGCGACTCTACCCCTGGGCTATGGACGTTCGGTGCCTAAAAGTATATATATATATATATATATATATATATATATATATATATACTTTTATAGAAAAATATACATTTTTGAAGAAAAAATTATTACTATAACACATTTTTGAAAACAAAACTAGACATTTCAGCTTTCTAAAATAAAAAAGAATAAAAACAAAATTTTCATTAAAATCTGACTAAATTAACCTCCTCACTATGATTGAACATTAAAAAAATACCTTAAAACCCCACTTTTGTTTTTTGGTATTAAATAACCCACAGAGGTTGATATGCTGTTAAACAAAATTCAAACTCAAAAAACTCAAACTCTAAAGCTTTAATAGAAGGATAACTCTAAATTCAAAACCATTCCGCTATTTTTTCAAAGAATAATCATAGCAGTTCACAGAAAATAAAAGACCATGATCGCCTGTCCTGAAGAGACAGGATTTTAAAAAAACAAAAAAAAAAAACAGTTGAAACTTTACATTTTGAAAAAAGTGTTTTTTGGTGACATGAGATTTTTTATTTTTATTTTTTTATTCTTTTTATTTTATTTTATTTTTTATTTTTTTAATCTCCTTCCTAGTTCAGCAATAATTAAGGGAAAACTTTTTCTGTCCCTTATTCTTCCAACTCTCAACTCCTGGCTCATTTTAATGATTCAGCACTGAGATTCCCATTTTGTTTTCAGATTCATTGCCAGAGAAAGAGGAACAAATAAGTGGCAGCGATTGTGTGCCTGGAGGCAGCACTGGGAAAAGCAGTTATACCACCGACAGTGGTGGTGCTACCGCCAGTAGTACAATTGAGGCTGCAGACAGTCATGCCACCTCCATTCCATACATAGATTTGCAGGTGGTAGAAGATTCTTACTCATACTCTTCTGCAGTCTCTTCTACTCCCACCTGTTCTTTCTCCACCTTTTCCCTTTCGGATGACAAGTCTGCAGCATCATCGGTTACCACTCGCTCGACTATCGCTACCGAGGGTGTGGGCAGTGACGTGCAATCACCCCCAATCGCCAATGAGGTCCCAGTCCCTTTTTCAGATACACTATCAACTTCCACCAATTCTACTACAAAAGTTGGTAAGTTCATAACACACAAAAATATATACACACAAACACACATGTGCATATAAATAAGCATCACTCAGAAATACCCACGTCTCTATTCGTTGTTAGAGATTTGTGATCCAGACTGTATATTTATCATTTGAAGCTGAGGTTCAGTGTTTTTGACTCCCAAATCTCTAGCCTTTATTTGGTTAGTCCAGCTAGTATGCATGAGGGAACCATATGATAATGATTGGTGATTTACTTATTCAACTTTGAGATAAGTATACAGTTTGGATAACAAAAACTTGAGACAATGTCTGGAGTTTCCTCTTCTTTCATCTCCTCTTATGATTTGCATATTTTTATGTTTCACTCACTAGATAGATTAAATCAACTTCTATTTTATAAAATTTAAGAAAATTTTAAAAGCTATGGAAAATTTTCTTCATCTCCCCTCTCTATATTTTTTTTTTTTAAGAAACTAGTTTTAGATCTTTATCTCTGAATGTTTCTCACATAATTAAATAAGAATAACTGGGAGGCCATCACACTCAGAGTTCTAAAGTTACTTGTTACAATAAAAGCTAGAAACTTTTTTTTTTCCTAACTAAAACCTTCATTATGGATTTAGTATTGTATTATGTCACCTATTAGCATTAGTCAGTCAGTTAAGTGCCATACGTGATACACGCTTGGGCGATCATGTCTCGAAAGAGACATGACTGACTGGGCAGAAGATTATCCCGCAGTAGGTTGCCATTGCTTTCTGCAGTAAACTGGTTGCCGACCAAGGCTATAGAACCCAATCTGTCCTGTTATTTAACCCATAACTGGAAGGATTAATACCTTTCCCAAGAGTATTTGCGCATAAGTGAAAGCAATGAATTCAGCTGGAATTCAAACTCGGCTCTCTGATTTCTCGTTCCGAGAGAAAGTGAAAAACTACAAATTCTGGCCTAGTCTGTGCTTTAGAAAGGTTAAATATTAGGATAAAGTGATCTCTTTAACTTTTGGTTGCAACCAGTCTTATAAAAGGGCTATTCTGAATGCAATAATGTGAAAGAGACAGTAGAAAACCACTCCACTAGGTTTTCTAAGAAGTTGTGACAATTCACAGATAATAAAGAAAATGACTGTTGATAGCCATAATCATCTGTCTGAAATTAGTATGAAATTAAAATATATTTATTAAGTTTATAAAATGTGTGAAGATGTCTGGTAAAGATCCCTCACAACTACTGTAGTGAGGTTAAGATTGAGCATATGCCAATTGGCTTCCTGTGCAGAAGAGGACTCCTCTAAAAAGAATGGAGCCACTTGTTTGCCATTCCTATTTCTATATTTTCAACTCATGTACAAACCAAACCTATCTATTGCTCATCAAAACAATAGAATTCAGCATTAACCTTTATTATACTGTATCTGACTTCATTTGCTGTACAAAAAGTCACTGAAGGTGACTCTGATCCCTGAACAATAGTACATTTTGAATTTCATAGAGGTGTTGTCATATCCTGCAATGGCAACAGGAAACAACTGAGTTAAATTAACAAATAAGGATACTGTAATTGAAAAACCATGAAAGAATTATAGTAGAAAGGGAATTAATATTAATAGTGCAGGGTGCTAAAGGTTAAATAACCTGGAAAAGGTTGATATACCGTAACACAAACTATCGTCTATTGTAAAGTGTTCTATTCTTACTGAGTATCCAATATTTGTAGCCTTATGCCAAACACAAGTTAGTAACTATAGTCTCTGACATTAAAATCCATTTATAATTGCAAGAGTCTTCATAATTTAATTTTTTGTGTGTTTTTCATCACTGGTTAGTTGCATGATCTAAATAGTTTTGATCTTTTGTAGTTATAGTATAACAAAAGTTTGTTTTTTTGTTTTTTTTTCCATTTTTACAGACTTTTGAAGCTTATAAAATGCCCTCAAGATAATACCTTTCAATGAATTAGCTCTTCTGAAAGTTTTCAAGTACTGATGATCAAGTATGTTATATTTTAACCAAAAAACTGATGGTCATCTTTTTTTCCGGGTTTTATTTCAAAGAACAAATCACTACTTTTAATCTCTGTTTTATCCAATGCTTTTATGGACAGCACAGTCTGATATTATTTTATTTCTTTCCATTTCACAAATTATTTGAGCTGGTTTGGAGCCCAGTTTAAAATAACACTTCATAAGTGTCAAAATCTAAATACTTGATCTGCCATTATAACATCCAAAACAAAAGGTACAACCGGATAGTATTGATAAGGATATATATATATATATATTACATTATTATTAGTGGATACCCATATTTAAGTAAACACACCGTATATTTTAGACAGTATTTATTTCATTGATCGGGCTGCATATTTAAAAAGAAACCTTAATGGAAATGTGCCCTTATGTATACAGGCTAGTAGATTAAGTACTGTTTAAAATAAACGGAGTGTCTTCTCAAATAAGGATATCCACTAAGAGTTATGCTTGAAGTAATAAAAATGTGTCAGATTAAAAAAATTAAAATCCATATATAGTAATATTAATAGTCTTATAGAATTATAGTTTTTTAATGTGTACGTGAAACAGGTTTTGGAGTAGAGGGTCTGTAAAATACTTTTGATCCACCCTAATAATAATAATTTAGTGGTATCAGGATAGTTATTAGATGTGTGCAGGAAATAAGCTTTAGAGTAAAGGGCTTTCAAAAATGAAAATACTTTTTATAAACCCTAATAATAATCTAGTGCAGTTATAGTTAGATGTGTGCATGCAATAAGCCTTGCAAAAGATTAAAATAATTTGGATACACAGTAATTAAATTTGCAGTTGATTTCATTGAATGAAAATTTGCAGTTGATTTCATTGAATGAAAATTTGCAGTTGATTTCATTGAATGAAAATTAGAAAAGCTTTTATTGTAACTGGTGATCACAAATTCTAGGTGATGTTGGCATTTTTTCTTAATATTCTTGTTTATCAAGTTGATTTTTCATAGAAATCACCTTTAATATATTTTGACAAATTTGGTTTAAAATCATGAATCTTTAAATTAGAAAAAATCATGCTATTTACTGTTTATAAAAGCTAGTTGTTAATTGTTGTAAATTTTGATATATTTATCAATTTAGTTTAGAAAAAAAAACAATCTTTCAACAAAACTAAGATTGCATGTTTGTTGGCGTTTTTTTTTTTTACTTGCTTTTTGTTTTGCAATTTGTTTTTTTATCATTTGTTTGATTTTTTTTTTTCTGTTCGTGTTGCTTATTATTTTTGTCTTTAGTTTTATATTTTAATAAAATAGTCGTCTCAATTTAGTTGACCGAAATCATAACCTTGGCAAGTGTTTCACAATCTTTTACCATTAACAAACCAAGCATTTTTAATATTTTTACTAAAAACCTCTTTTTTATTTTATTAATCAAAATTTATCAAGTAAAAATATAAAATTAATAATAAATTTTAAAATTATTCTGAACTTTACCATTTTGTCAATTACAAGCTTTTTCAATTTTGGTTCTACTGAAGAGAGAGTGTGCTACTCAAAGAGATTCCTGTGAGTCTTTTTTTGTATTTTGTTTTATAAGTAAATAATAATGAAGAATCCATTCTTACAAAAGGCTGTAAAAACTTTCAAAAATTTGATTACACTTTTATCAGGTTTTGGATATGATATTGTTTATAGATTTACAATCAAAATTAACTGCAATTTTCTAAATCAATTTTTCAATGTACCATCCTCAAATATTTAAAACAGATTATTTAGCTAACTAATAACTTTTCAACAAAATTTTTAATAATGCTGCAAGGGTTTTTGAACCAATGTTAAAATCAGTATTAAATCATTTGAAAAATAATTCAGCAAGTTGAGCAGAAAGTTCCTGGTTCAGCAAAAATTGATCTTTTCAACATTAAAGCAAATGTTTAACAAAGTAAATTTTACTGCGACCCAAAATTTAACCAGAATTCATGGCGTTTAGAAATGCTTACATTTTTTCTTTACACTTTAGATCTACACCTTTGTTTCATCTAATCTGTCCAGATCTCCGATATTCATATACCATTACAAAATATACAGTTTGAAACTGAAAAGATTAGAATTCAAACAAATTGTATATCATTGTATGAAATGTATTTATTCAGACTATATACACTTTTGTATTATTGCTATGGATTTGTGGATCAAAATATATTGCACTTTGCAATTTCCATAGATTTTATCAAGCTGTGTTTACAGCCATTATGTTCTTATAAGTTATAATTTAACTATCATTTGCTGCTTATTTTTGTTAAATAAATGAAATCAAAATAGAATTACTTAAAGTCTCCTAATTTTTTAATATTATATAATAATAATATAGATTATTTAAATATTATTATATTTTAATAAGTACTGAATTGGTGGCAAATAAGAATAAAAAAAATAAGATGTTTCACACAACACTAACAAAGAATTTTTTTAAGCCCTAGCACACTAGGCAACTTCTTTTATTAAGCATACTTCAGGTATGATTGTGTTATCATTTCCTGCTATGGCAACAGAAAACAACCTTGACTAAAATCAACAATGCAGATACTTCAGTTGAGTTTTTAAAACAGTTCAGGAGGAGTAAAACTTAAATAATGTAGAGTGCTAATGGTTAATAAATTTTGCAAACAAAAATTAAAAAATAAAATGATTTGCTATATTGTTTTATGGATATTATTCATAAAATAGCTGGGTATGAACAAGTTAAAGCTATAATAAAGGTCAGGGTGAAACAAAGTAGTCAATCTTACAAGTATATGTGAGTGATTATTGCTTTGTGTGTATGCATATATTACTGACCTTGTATGAAATAAAGTTCTGAATGAAATACAGAATTGAAACTCATTATGAGCAAGATAAGTTGAAAATAGTTTCGTGAAATCAGGAAGAAAAGATTGACAGAAAATTTAATCTTCATAGCAATGGAGATGGACGCTGTAAAATTTGGGGTAGAATGAATGGATTAGAATACAAAAGTGTAGAAAAAAGGTGATTTTAGGTGTTTGCTGATTGGTTAGAACGGATGAATATATGAATTTCTAGTTTTCAATAAGCTGTGCTCCACTTTTTCACAAATAATTTTTTTCTTCATTAAAATAGCAAATCTATTTTCTACAAACATTGTGTGCATTTTAATAATATTAACAAATTAAAAATGATAAGTAGAATTTTGAAAAAGTATAGAATAATTTAATTTCTGTATCTACATAATACAGGTTTGTAACTTTTGTCACATATGCCTACTTATACATTTATTGCCAAATAATGCATATGTATTTTGTGGCATTTGCATATTGTCTCTAATATACACATACATCCATTCTACAAATTGTCTCTGATATACACGTACATCCATTCTAGATATTGTCTCTGATATACACGTACATCCATTCTAGATATTGTCTCTGATATACACGTACATCCATTCTAGATATTGTCTCTGATATACACGAACATCCATTCTAGATATTGTCTCTGATATACACGTACATCCATTCTAGATATTGTCTCTGATATACACGAACATCCATTCTAGATATTGTCTCTGATATACACGTACATCCATTCTAGATATTGTCTCTGATATACACGTACATCCATTCTAGATATTGTCTCTGATATACACGTACATCCATTCTAGATATTGTCTCTGATATACACGAACATCCATTCTAGATATTGTCTCTGATATACACGAACATCCATTCTAGATATTGTCTCTGATATACACGTACATCCATTCTACATATTGTCTCTGATATACACGTACATCCATTCTAGATATTGTCTCTGATATACACGTACATCCATTCTACATATTGTCTCTGATATACACATACATCCATTCTATAGTTTTATTTTCTCTTTTCCACAAATGTGTCACATGACACTACACAGAAAGAGAAAGACGGAAAAAAAAACAAAGGTCAAGTCACTGATGCACATTGTTTACATTTAAAAAGTTTGAATTGAGTTTACCTTCTTCTTTTTGGTTGCCAGCCAAGGTTATAGGGCTCAGTCAGTTCTGCTATTTACCCATAGCTAGTTGTGGGGGATGATTGATTCATATCATCTCCAAGAATAGTTATTAATTTTAATTCTAAAAAAACTTAGATGGCATTATGTAAGGGTTCAATGATAATGGTAGTATTAGACGATTCCCTACAAGGTAACATTTGGCATTCATTGACCAAGAGACTAGTACTACCTTCAGTTGAAATTTATAAAATCTTTCTCTTAAAATAATTTTTCACAAAGATACATTTTTCAGTTAGCTGTTATTGCTCATTCCAGTATCAATAGAACCATTCCTAACCATTTATTTGAAGTAATGTGGAATGTCAATATCTTATGACCTTATTTTCTTTTTGAGTTATATGTTATGTATATTTTAGTTGTTGTTGCTGTTAGTCGTCCTTAAGTAATGTGGTTTCTGCGATTTGGTACAGTTCTTTCTGATTCTAGTCCTCAATGTTCAAAGAAGGGATGACTCTCAGGCTTCACTTGCTCAAAGCTTTTTTTTTAAACATAGATTTTAGAAAGTGGTGCTATACAGCTGAAAGTCTGAACAGGTTTTGCGCTATGCATGGCATTTGTATAAAAGTCTCAAGGTTATTTAAGAACATGACAGTTTTCAGGTTGATATTGAGTAGCAATTTGTGGTGTTGGGTGAAATTATCACTGACCTGCCTATTGTATGTTCAATTTCTTTTTCTCCTATAATAAATTTATTATAACTGATCCATATGCCAAGATATCACTAAAGATATTAAACTATACAAAACCAAAATGAACCATTTTTATAAGATATTACAAATTTTCAGAATTGTAATGTAAAAATGTTTCACAAGTTATATAATAATTGTAAATCAATGACTAAGAAAATTAGGATAAAGCCAATATTAATTTTGGTGTGTGAATATTGGATTCTGCAAGACTAAATTTGATGCTTTTGAGAGCTTTATATGATAAGAAAATATGGTTTTACTCTGTAATGATTAAAAAATTTAAAGGCAATGTTATTTTTAATTGGTTTATAAAAGATTACCTTCTCATTTACCTAACCTCAGATAAGTAAGTAAATTGTATATTTCAAAGTTGAACTAGAAATATTCTTCATTTTAATAATATATATCAATAAATATTATTACTTATTTAAATTATTATTTGTCTTCTTTGTTAATATGCTAAATGCATTGGTAAATATTAAACAAATAGATTGAACATTATACAGTGAATATTCCAGATCAAAATTCAATTAATTACTTGCCAGACTGTGGATTCATTCTTATATATGATGAAAATAGAATTTACCAACACCCCCTACCTTTGTGGGTAATGAGGTTTACCTTAATAGACAAGATGTTCAGGGAGTTGAAAAGAGTAACAAAATCTATTAATTCTTATGTGACTTAACTAAAAGTTTGTGCGTGTGTGTAAAATAGGATATAGAATTCAGACCAGGTTTGAGAGATGCCATCTTAGTGTAAAAAGTATTAACTGTCTATTATTTAAGTATGTATATATACAGGCACACACATTCCTTTTTTTTTTTTTTGTTTGGATCCAATGAAGCTTAACAAGGGTAAAAATGTTGAAAGTAATGGCAATCTACCATGAGAAAATCTTCTGCCCAGTCAGTCATGTCTCTTTCAAGACATGATCATCCATATGCCACTTAAGACACAAAATGTGCACTGTTTAATAAATAAAGATGGGTCATCTATTTCAAATAAGAAGTGTCCACTATAAAAAATATCAGATTAAAAATAATTCCATTAATTCTTTTGTATAACACACGCACACACACAGAGGGTGCAATTTGATAAATTTTCATCTAAATTACACAAAAATTAAAATAACACTGACATTAACAGATATATTTATGAAAATTACACAGAAATATCTTAAAATACTAGAGTAAATTTATTCAATAAAATTGCCATTGGCTTCAACTATGGCCTCCAGACTTCGAAATATTCTGCAACTCTTCTGGGCAGTCTCCTTATTTGAGTTGGTGAATGCTGCCATAATCCTTGCCTTCAGTGGATCTTTGGTGTTAGGAGTTTTGTTGGTCTCTTGCTCAACTGCACCCCACACATGAAGGGGGTTGCAATCTGGGAATTTAGGTGATCAGATGTAAAGTATGATGTGGTCGCAGAAATTGTCTGACAGCCATGACTGGGTTATCCTGCTTGTGTGGCATGGTGCAGAGTCCTGTTGCCAGACATAGGGTCTTTCAGCAGCCACCCTCTTAACACAGGGCAGCATTACCTTCTCACGACACTTGATGTAGGCCTTCATGTTGAATTTGAGGCCCTCACCTACAAATTTGGGAGTACCTTCATAATCACCATTAGACTCTTCCAACTTTTTCTGAATCCTCTGCACTGTCCTCAGATTGACACCCAGACACTCTGAAATGTTCCTATTGGATTTTCTGGCACAAATGCCAAGCAGTACCATTTTCAAATTTCTGATGGAGTGAAATATGCCATTGTGCTCTTTTTCTCACAGACACTGCCCAACTGATTCTATTATATTGTTCAGTCAACAGATCAAAAAAACAAACAAAATGAAAATACAGGCTAACGACAATTTATCCATCGCAACGTGCGTGTACACATTCCCCATTTTTTATTGATCTTTAGAAGTAATCGGCCCAAAATATTTTCTCGAAAATTTTCCATGCTCTGAATCAATACCTGTTCATCTATTCTTTGTAATTTATTAAAAACCTTTGCTTTTTTTTTTTTCTTCATATTTCCTTCCTTTGCACACCAATACTTTAGGCTTCTTTTATGCACGTTTCTCTCTCTTATCTTTTATTTTTTTTATTTCTGTGTTTTTTGTTTTTTTTTAGTAATATATCTATCAAACTAATATCTGGTGTTGGTTGCTATGGTTACCTCAGACACTAATGCTATCTAGTTTATTGACCTTTACTTATATATAACCTAACAAATAACCTTTTACCAATAACCACTTAAATTCCTTGACCATGAAGTTCCAACATGTCATTAATTTTTTCTAAAAAGTAGTAATAATAGTTGTAACTTCTAATATTATTATTATTATTATCATTATTAATTTTTGACTAGCTCTTTCATTTTATTTTTGTTGCTTTGTTGAAAATTAATAATGACGATGCTTCACCCAAAATTCAGTTGAGATTATTATATCTTAATAGGTAATTCATGAATGACTGTATTGTCATAGAATTGTCACTGATAATGAATTTAATTTATTTATATTATTTATATTTGAACTATTGTCCCCATCTTTGTTGTTGTTATCACAACATTTCAGCTGGAAATTGATCTGATGAAATCCATAGACATATGCAGTGGAACAAGAACAATATCTCCATTGATTAAATAAAGTGTTCAGAATTCCCTGTTGATTACCCAGATCAATAGACACCTGAGGATGACTGGAGGGTACAATGCCCAAAACGTCATAACAAGAACAAAAATGAGGACAATAGTCCAAATATAAATAGTGTAAATAATAAATCCTCACCCCAGAAATTCAAACAGTTTCCACTATAAACCTCAGTAAACTGCAAAACATTTTGTTTTGTTTTGTGTTTTTGTGTTTGTTTGTTTTTGTTTTTTTGTATTTTTTTTTTGGGGGGGGGGGTTGTTTTGTTTTTTAATCATTTCACCCCAAACAAGGCAATAAGGTCACAAAGACACAAGGGGTTAAGACACAAGGGGTTAATAAGTGTGAGAGAATATAAGGGGGAAAAAACATCATTATTAAGGATCAAGAACAAAAAAGAAAATAAGAATTAAGACATATGATAACAATTGACATTGCATTTAAATTTTTGAAGTTCAAAGTTGACTAGGAATCAAGAAGCCACAAGCAAAAAGTACAAGAAAAGAAATTGACTATATCAAAGCCTATAAAATAAAGTCCTCAAAAAGTAGTATATGTACACCCTATATTTTGGGTTCAAGTCTCACTGAAAACTGCTACTTTATTTGTGATTTCATGCTGTTTACTCTCTGGTTCTCAATCATAATTAACTACCTCAGGAGGTTTTCAAGGGAGGGTCTTTTACTTTTTCTTGTTTTTATTTACACAACTTTGTTTATTGAATTACCCTAGCATTCTATTGAACTTTTTGTTCATCGAAGTTTGCTTCAGAGCATTTAAAATTAAAAATTATGAATTTAAACAAATCAGTGTACATGTATTCAAGTTTTAAAATCCCTCAACATTTTTTATTGTTATACAAATAATCAATATAAACGTATATGTATTAATATGGAAAAGAATGAAGATTTTCAATAATATTTGCATATTATTTAGAATGCTCCTTTTGGTTCTGACAATCTTAGAGAGGTGGTATTCTGACATATGGTGAAGAAGATGCATTGGGTAAAAATGTTTGAGAATCACTGTTCTAACAGTTGAAGATTATCAATCCCACAATAATAGGGACTAAACTAGTAATAAAATGAGGAGTGAATTGACCAAGCGTGTTGTAACAAAAAGCAATAGTAATAAGATGGAGTAAAACTAGTAATAAAATAATAGTAATAATGAAAAGTCTACCAACCCAGTGTTGTAATAAAAAAAAAACTAGTAATAAAACAAGAATGTTGAGAAAAGCTAAAACAGTAGGACAAAATTATTAGGTGCATGCAAAAGTTTTCACTTTATTTTCTATTGTATATTCATTATTTAGTTTTTTTTTTTTTTAATGTGCTGATAACTTTTGCACATGCCTAATAGTAATAAAATATTAATAATTCAAGCATAAATAAAAAATCATCTTGCTCAGATCTTAGGTGTCTTAACTATTGACCTAGTGTTTTTCACACCTGCCATATATTAATGATTAACATACAGATCTTACAATCTATAGTTTATGCATTATTGGGTACTCTGAAAATATGACCATGTGTGAAAGCTGCTTTTGCCTAACAACTAGCTATAGGCTCTGGTAGAGGTTTGTGTATAAATTGGGTATCATAAGCATCTACTTTAAAAAAGAGAGGTAAAATTTCTTAAAATTTCAGTTAGTGTTGTTTTTATTTTTTTAAAGCCCCAAATTGGATATGAATCAAATTCATGTGTTATATCTCTCTTAGCCAGATTCTGTTATAAAATCAGAAATCCTTGACAGACAGCAAACACTGTCTATCCTTGTTGTACTGTCTGCTTTTGTGTAGAGAGGAACCCAGTCAAGGCTATGCCAAAGAGCAAAGGCTCATCTGGGGAATAGTAGACAAGACCTGATCCTGCTTTTACTGAATCTACAGGGAATTTTTGCCCATTTTACGTTAAAGATGGATTTTGTATCAGTGATGAGGACTTGGGTAAATACTCAGAAATTTTTTTTTACTTTTTTACCATAGTTATTTTTATTATTTATACTATTTTGCAAAAAAAAAAATACTGTCAAGTCACTAAATTCATTCAGTAAATTTGAGAAATTCACCTTTTGAGAAAACAGAAATTATCCATAAGTGGCTTAATCTCGTTAATTTACTGTGTAGATTTGATGAATATGGTTTTGTGTCAAAAGTTTAGCCTCAAATATATCTACTGAAAGTCATTTTGATTTTATTTGTACATTCTTGTTTTTGTAACTGCCTACAATTTTCACCAAAATGCTCCTTCACCATTTCCACTCATTTTTCATTCAGATGTTAATCTTATTGCCTTTAAAAACTTTGGTGATTCTGGACCTCCATAGTTTCTTTTGCTTCTAGATAGTTATGAATCACCATCCAGAAAAACTTACTTTTTTTTTTTTAAAGAATTTACCCACTTATTTTCACTCATGTAATTAATTTTCAAATAGTCACTCATTTGGCACCGACCTGATGAAATGTTGCTTATCCACTTCTAAATGTATTTACTCTGGGGTAATCACTTCAGTGTTTTTATCTCTTCTCTGAAACACTAGTCTTGATCTCCAATGATAAAAATGTTATTAAATTAAAATTACTTGTTTTTTTACACATGTTATAGTTTCTTCTATAAATATCGTCAATAGTGATTTTTTTTTAGTTTTATTTTATTATTTGTTATAAAAATCTTATATCAACTTTGATAGAACACTTTACCAATGGAATAAAGAAACTTGGTCATTACAACAAAAAAAAATAATACATGACACTACAGGATTCCTATAAATCTCATTGCCCCCACCTACAAATATTCTTTTATATTCTATTCCAGTCAATTGTAGACTTGGAATTGGCTTTTGCTTCTTTGAGTCAGTACTAAACCTTATGGTCAACTGTAAAAATGTATTCATATTTTTTTAATTTTTTTTATTTATTTATTTATTTATTTTTACTGCCTTTTTATTTACAGTATTTTTTTTTTACTTTCTTTCTCTCTCTCCCTCTCCCTTTATCTCAGTAATTTCCCTTCATCAATTGCGACTTGTTGCTGCCCTCTGCCTCCACTCACATTCCTCCACTTAAACTCACAGTCAAGGATTAACTCTCAATTAACATTGTTATTGTTGCTAACATAATTCTAATATTTTTTCACTGCTCATTAAAAATGCTGCTATTTACCTCTTGTATCCAAGAACAAACTGAAATAACATGGTAGAATAATGCATTAGATTTCATAATATAGGCTAAATTATCTAAACCGATCCTAATCAGATTTACCTCCTTTGAACAACATTTAATTGTTTTATATTGGAACTTTTTTGTCATTAATTCTTGGATACAGTTGGTTGGATTTGTTATTGTTGTTTTCATGATGTTCAGATTTTGTTGTTGTTTGCTTGTGTTGAATATTTTTCAAAATACAAGCAGATTTTATCTGTATTAAATCAACAGTATATTTCTTATCAGGTGGGTATTTAAAAAAAATAATACATATATATATATATATATATATATATATATATATATATATATATCGTAATTTGTTGGTAAGTATGTTTTTTAAAAAGTCATTCACACCCACAACAAGCTCTACAACCACAAAGCACATATTTGTATTTAAACTTTTCACCAGTTGATTTTTGTGCACTTGGAATGCCCTTCCTATTTTTTAGCTCAACAAAGCCTATAAAAAAAAAAAAGAAAAATAATCTTTTAATTTTTTAATTAGTGGATCTAAAACTTAAAATTGATCATTAAGTTAACCATATCTAAATTAATTTTTTTCTCCAAAATAAGCCTTTTAAGATTTCACAATGAAAATAACTCCTACAAATATTCATTTGCTATTTTATCCTCTGACCCTGAATTTTGAGGGCTTATCATATCACATTGAAATACCACTTCTTATATGATCGGTGAAGTTAAGCAACATCAAGCCTCGTTAGTGCTTGTATGGATAGTGTAATGAATAATGGCTCTGTGTTGGAAATCGGAAAGTTGAGTTACAATTCCACTTGGTTTCATTATATTTACTTACACTTAAATGCCCTTGAGAAAGTATGAGTCCACTTCTATCTCCAGCTATGGGTTAATTAGTAGAGCTGGTTTCAGTAAACTCATTATTATCCCAAGAAAATTCTACAATCTTAAAAAAAAAAAAAATTGGCTTAAAATAACCTGAAAAGGGTTGATAAACTCTAAATTTTGACAGTAATTAGCTAAGATATGTTTTCTATTTACAAGGTAATGAATACAAATAAAAAAATTCTTGATCTTTATCAGTGATAGAAAACTTTTACAAAAAAATTCGCATCATTAATTGAGGTTTAGAAAATTTACAAGACTTCACAATTATTTTTAATGTCTTAGACAATGCATTATCAATTATTAATGTTTGGTTAGTCTCTTTCATGTTACTTTTGTTTACACTTGTATTAATAAGATCTAATATTTGAAATTATTAGATAGCCAATTATTAATCTTTTGATGAGTTGTTTTTTTTTTCCATACTATTTCTACATGAGTAGCAAATATATCAGAAACCATATTTGTAGGTTAATTCATTAAACATTTAGTTTGAAAAGAGAAAACGGATGTCCATTCTTTCAAAGGACAATAAAGGCGACTTTTTTGTGTGTCATTTATATTTACAAAATATATTGATAAACAAATGCAAGAAATTTTAATCGGTGAAAATGGTTAGCACTCAACTTTTATTTCTATTTTTTTAGCACAAGTGGATCCAAATTCATAACCAGCACTAATAAGAAATTTTCATTTTTAGTCAATAAAACTTTAACCTTATAATTACAAAAATAAGTATGTATTTTTACACAAGAAATATTTATTTGTCAGCAAACTTGAACTTTCATTCTTGCAAAACAAAAAGATTGTAAAAAGGATGTTTTTTTTTTTCATTGACACCACTATTATTTTAACTACCTTCACTCCTCAGGAATGTTTATGATTTTAAAAAGCAATAATTAGAATTATAATAAAACTTAAACATGTGATGAAAGTGAATTTATACATTTTTTTTTTTGTTCCTGAGAATTTACAAAAAAAAATTAAACTTGTACACACACACACACACATTATCAGTACACTATCATAAATTTAAAATTGATGACATTTTGGATAATTTTTCTAAAATTTGTTACAAAAATGTAAAGGTTATTCAACTGGAACTCTTGTCTTAATTCTTTCTGTCAAAACAAAACATTTTTTTATAATTAATCATATACCAAAGAGTAAAACAAGTAAAATAATAGTTCAGTATCCTTTGTTTTATGAAGTCTTAACAATTTTACCTTTTACATAAGATTAAAAACTCTTTATCTTGTTATGGATTTGGTAGTTTATCATATATAGGATAAGTATAGAACATGAAGAGATATATTGGTAATGGTGATATTAACAGTTTATTTATATAGAAATTTTAAAAATCTTTCCATTAAAACAATTTTTCAGGAAAATAGTTTTCTCAAGTCCAATAACTATAATCACTTTCCAATATTAATGGGGGTCTTTTATTTAAAGCAGTTTGGAATGTCATCATATGTCATTATTTTTTCTTTGAGTTACACGTAATGTCCATTTTAGTGTTTTCTGTTGTTGAAAATCTTTAAGTGATGTGGTTACTTTTAGTAAAGTTCTTTATTTCTCCTTCTGTAGCACCAGTCTAAGATGCTCGAAGAAATATGGTCCTCATTAAGACTTACAGGCTTCATACAATTGAAGCCATTTTTAACCAATGATTCTAGAAAGTGGTTGTATATTGCTGACAGTTTAAATACTCTTAATTTTGATGCCATGCATGACACCCATATGAAATTCAATCTGACAAGGCTATTTAAAAACATGTCTTGAGTTTTTAGGTGTTACCATTTAATGTATATTACTAAAATGATATATTTTTTTAATAAATTGGTCGCATATCAAATTAGAAATTGGCGTAGAACTTGTAACACAAAAAAACATGCATTACTCATACAGAAGTCATACAGATAAAAAATAGTCACCTGAAAATTTTATAAATGTTAACTTCATATCCCAAACTTTTGACTACTAGATTTAAAAAAAAAAAAAAAAAAAATCTCTTATGACCTATAAAACATCTTGGTATTTCTTTCTCTTTCAGTGTCTGCTGCCCAGGTCCGTCCTGTTGTGATTTCCACGTTTTCACGGACAAAAGACCCATCAGACCATCCAGAAAGCAATAGCACTGATGGAGGAATGGGAGATTCAGTTCGGCCTCAGAACATTCAAATTGAATTAGAAAATTACAACCAAACTGCACCTCACAATCAGCCATACATAGGTAAACCATATTTATATTGTTATTTATCATAACCAGATAGGTGGGTAATCTAACATCTCTGATTTTAAAAATGTTAACTGCTTAGAACTCGTATGTTTATAACTGTTTTATATTTTATATCCAGGTAACAATTTGTATTGATTTTTTTTCTGTTTTTGTTTTTCTCTAATTGTAGTTTTTAAAAATTCAATCCCATTACCCCCATTCTAAGGTTCATATAAATCATCAATGCCAATATATGATGTTATTGGTGAAATATGTATATTTCAATATATTTCAAAATATGTCATAAAGGTGAAATATCTTATTAGTCATTCTAGGACAATGATTGCTTTCATTACCATCATTTTATTGTCATTAACTCCAGTCATTATAATTATTACTGCCAGAGTAAGAAGATTCAGGTTAAAGAAAGAAACAAATTTGCTTATTAGTTGTAGCACAAGATAATGAAAACAGGTTCAACTCGGCCAATTCTTTGCTTTAAATTCTTATAACTTTTATTATACCAAAAACGTTTATGCCTGCTTGGCCTGACACTCTCAGCGGACCTCAAGTGGAATGACTATGTCAAATCCATTGCTAAATCCGCTGCTATGAAAGTCGGCTCTTTGTGCAGGGTCCGGAAGTTCTTTCCGTCTGAATCTATCCTGCACATATATAAATCTACCATCTGCCTGTGTATTGAATACTGCTGCCACATCTGGTCGGGTGCCCCTGCTATTCTCTTCGGGGTTCTTGACAAAATACAACGGAAAATCTGTAATGTGATCAATACCGACTTGGCTGACCGCCTGCAGTCACTCTCTCACCGGCATGACATGGCTTCCCTGTGCCTCTTCTATAAATACTTTCACGGCTTCTGCTCCGATGAACTTAGATCACTGGTGCCCCCTAAGTACGGATTTGCACAAGATACTAGATTAGCAACTAGGTCCCACCCTTTTACAGTGAAACCGATGAAATGTAACCGCAATTTCTACTCCAACAGCTTCTTTTCTCGCACTTCCCTCCTGTGAAATTCCCTTCCGCATACTTGCTTCCCCAACGGCTACAACCTCCAGGAGTTTAAATGTAAGGTCAATAGACACCTCCTAACACACTTACTCGCACCCATTCTCTCAAACGCTCTTCCTATGTACCTCCTTAATCGTCTATCACCCTCCTTCTGACATTTCCTATATCCAATCGCTCTATGTAACCCCCTGCACTATAGTGGCAGTGGAATGCCTTGCTTGGGGTGAAATGATTATAAAAAAAAATGATCTTCCCTTTTAGTTTAGTCATCTTTTCCTGAGACACGTCATTCTTTGTAATGCATGCAAAAAAAATTATTTAAAACAAAGTACATGAATAAATTAAAAAGATTGATTCAAATAGTTTTGTCTTAAATATTTTAAACATTTTCAATAAATATAAAAACTTTGTAAATCTAATTCTTTATATCTAAACTTATTTATAAATGGAACTTTGTGTGTGTCCATTACCTATAGACTCCGAAATGGCTGAACCGATTTTCTTGAAAATTTACACAGTTGTACTATAAGTGTCTGCGAGTGTTCTTAGCTAGGTTTTGTGTCGAGGTACCCCCGATAAATATCGAAAATCGATAAAATCGGGTTATAGAAGGAGTGGTCCAATTTTAATCAAATCTGATACACTCATAGACAAAGACATAAGAAATGATATTCAGAAGTTTCAAGGTTGCAGTTCTTACAATAGTGCAGAGAATCGATAATATATATATATATATATATAATGAATTGTTTGAACATTATTTTTTTTCAAACAATTCATTTCAAATTGTCGGTTGCTTATAACCAAGTTTCGTTAAAATATATATATATATATATATATATATATAAGAGGCAAGATGCCTGTATGTCTCTATTTTTTTTTCAGCCCTTTTATTTTAGTTTTTGCTTTGGGTTTGGCTCTAAGTAGGTATAATTGTAGTTCTTAGTCTCAGCCATGATGTCATTTACTCAGAGGACGTATTTAGCCTTCAAAATTCAGTTTACAACAAAAAAAAACTTATTTGATGTCGATACCAGGAAATCAAAATTTGACTTACATCCATTCATTTTTCTTTCAGTCTATGGTTTTGCTTAACTGGAAACAATTATTGCTTTTTAGTCATTTGTGCCAACGTCCAAAGAGTCTGAGCTCCAGGACCTTGGATTAGTTTTAAAGCTTTCATTACATCCGAGCAATGCCAGGCTATAATGCTTGTTTTCAATAAATATAAAAACTTTGTAAATCTAATTCTTTATATAAAACATGTCAGAGATTGCATAACCATTATATAACAGTTAATTTGCTATAAACCCACAGAGAATTAAGTTAAATAGATTTTTGCAAAAGGAAAGAAAAAATTTTCTGATTAACAAAAATCAGAGTAGAAATATATTGGTTTTATTTACCTGCCATAAAATCAGTATAAAAAATTTTACTATTGTATATATTTAGCTGATGACAATAAACTATATTTAGCCACAATGTCTCCGATCAGGAGATATGTTTTGAAGAGAATAGAACCACCTCTTAATTGCACAAAGTTCGGACTACTGCATAAGTCTCATGCAGCTTTGATTTTCAGATCATCAGAAGGCATTCTGGTTGCCTGAAGATTACAGTTATGTGAAACTTAAGTAATGATATGAACTTTGTCTTTTTCTGAGAGAGAGAGAGAGAGACACACACACACACACACACACACACGTATATAATGTCAATATTTTACAAAAAAAGTAAAAACAATAGTTGCCCAGTGTATTTCTGGAAGATAGCAATTTTAATGCAGGCATTCTTTCTAATTAGAGTGCTCAATATCAAAAGATAGAGTATTAATAGTAGCAAGTAAAATTAAATGTTTATTTATCTGTCCCTGCTTTGAGTTTTGCAGAGATTACATCCACTTGTCAAAGGGCTTGATAATAAAATTTTGCTATCAAGCTCCCTGATGAGTGGATGTAATCTCTTTAGAATAAAGACAGATAGGCACACATTTAATTTTATTTGTTACTATATGTTTAGTTTTCAAAAAATTAAAATCAAGCATTCTATGCAAAAAATTAAAAAAAATCATTTTGTCAATCAAATAAAAAACCAGTACAGTTTTACAAGAAATAATTGACTTTCTCCAGTGTCACTCACTTTCCATTTTAGCTCATAAGGCTGAGCCTGGGGAATATTCAAGACTATTTCCTCCTTTTGGGAAATAATGTCCAATATGGTTGTTGCAAAGTTGTGACCCTTGTTCTGTACTAGCTGAAGAATCACTCAGCTGATGTTGATTACTGTTTTCACTGGGGGGTGATGGACCTCATGTCACCTTCCGACAAACACAGTTGGGGTATTCTTGCCAGTCCAATCAGACTGTTATCCTGCCATAATGTCGTATGTAATAGCACTGTTTCTTAGTTGCTTATCTTACACAATATTTATTTAATACGGTATAATCCTGTTATAAATCACTTATTCATGCCCATGAAATGTTAGTATGAAAAGGCAGTCATACTAACTCAAGATTTAAAAAAACATCATATTCACAAAATGTTCAAATTTAACAAGTCTTTTATTTGTAACTTTTTTTTACTCATTCTACCCCAAGCAAGGTGATAATGCAAACTTTATCTTTACTCACTAACTTTACCATTACTTCACAGTTGTTCTGCTAGGTTCAGTTATTTTCTGTATTAAGAAAATCTTTCTGATAAGAGAATGAAAAAATGAAAGTGAATCTTGGAGGTTTTTTTTACCTAAAATTTGTTTGAGCCAGTTTTGACACCTCGCTCTGAATTCTAAAGGACTGTTAGGAAAATAAAATTTCAGTTTTCATTACCTATACATAAGTACGTCAATAATTTCATCGTTAAATTTTGAGAAAAAAAAACAGCATTTATTTTACACAACAATTTTTTATTTCTCAACATAATCTCCTCCTTTGTCAATATAACTTAATACTATCAAGAATATTAATCACATTAATTGAACATTATACAGTGATTATTTCAGATCAAAATTCAGCTATTAACTACTTGTCTTACTACAAACTTATTGATCCACCGTCATTGAAAATTGGAAAGAAATTTTAAGTTGCCAGGAATTCAGACACACATTACTGTCTGAATTATTTGTATAGTGTAAATAAGTTTACTATAGAAATGCATTGAAAATTAAGGAAGGGATTGTCAGTGATCATAAATTAAGACAAGCATTACTGATAGAAAACAAAGCTATTATACATAAAGTAAATAATGCATTGTAAATAAACTTACTACAAAAATACTTTGAAGATTGAAAAGAAAATGTCATGATAGAATATGACTATGATATGTGTAATTTATCCTGACTTTAAATTCTCTGTTGCAGATGATCACAGTATGTTAAGGTGTCGGAAAGATGGAGACAGGCTAGATGAACATAGCTACAGAAGGTGTTTGAAGGATGAAGACAGTGATGAAAATAGTGCAGAACCCCCAGAGGAAGATGAATTGTATAATAATAGAGCAGCCTATGAGGCTGTTCCTGCATGTGAACCCAACTTGTCTTTATTACCTAAGAAAAGTGCTCTGAAAAGGACTATGGGTGTTGGCGGTGGAGCTGACTTGCTACCGTCACCAACCGCACGATGTCATCAAATAGGGGCTGCAGCAGCCATTCATAGTTTTCCACAAAAAGTGGACTTTTCTGACAGACCTGCCCAGATTATCCCCACAATGACACACTCACCTCACTCAGTACCGTCAAACAAGATTCCTAGACCAAAAGTCAGAGTTACAGTGTAAGTTTATCATATACTTTTCATTATTTCTTTTTTTTTCTTTTTCCTTTCTTTTCTTTTATCTTTTTTCTTTTTCTATTAATTCCTTAGCCTTTTTTTTAAATTTTATTTTTGCTTTCTCCTGATTTACCTGTCAAAATAGTGTAAAAAAGACAGCCTTTTTTTGTTGATTACAGGTTTTTAAGATGCAAAGAGGAGATATTCTTTATTGTTTTAAAAATTTACTAATATTTTTTTTAAAAAATCATCTTGTTGTTACAGGATACTAATAAAGCTGAAATTATTTTCTTTATATACATAATAATGCATATTATCTACAGATAACACATTCTGAAATTATACAGTCTTTTTTATGTAATTTAAATTTACACCTTGAATTTATACAAACCTCTTTTACTCTTTTTACTTTTAATTTATACTTTCTTCTTCACGCTATACAAGAACATATTGAATTTATATTGTTTTCTTTTCCTCTATACAAGATCATGTTTATATATTATTCTTTATGCTATACAAGAACCCTTACAATTTATACAGTCTTCTTTTACTCAAAACAAGAATACTTTGAATTTATACAGATTTCTTTACTCTATACAAGAACTCATAGAATTCATAGTCTTCTTTCAGCTATATAAGAACATTCTGAATTTATACATTCCTCTTTGTTATATAAAAACACTTTGAATCTATAATCTTCTTTTACTCTGTATAAGAACATTCTGAATTTATACATTCCTCTTTGTTATATAAAACACTTTGAATCTATAACCTTCTTTTACTCTATATAAGAACATTCTGAATTTATACATTCCTCTTTGTTATATAAAAACACTTTGAATCTATAATCTTCTTTTACTCTATATAAGAACATTCTGAATTTATACATTCCTCTTTGTTATATAAAAACACTTTGAATCTATAATCTTCTTTTACTCTATATAAGAACATTCTGAATTTATACATTCCTCTTTGTTATATAAAAACACTTTGAATCTATAATCTTCTTTTACTCTATATAAGAACATTCTGAATTTATACATTCCTCTTTGTTATATAAAAACACTTTGAATCTATAATCTTCTTTTACTCTATATAAGAACATTCTGAATTTATACATTCTTCTTTGTTCTACAAGAACATTTTAAATTTATATTGTTGTGTTTTACTCTATACAAGAACACTTTGAATTCATTCTTTATGCTACACAAAAGTACTTTAAGTTTATACATTCTTTTTTACTCTACACAAGAACACTGAGTGTCTTCAAATTAAGGGGACTAATGGGACAAACCTTGAAAAACAGCATTCAGAATTCTCTTACCTTGGCTCAACCACTAGTGGCACATATACAACTATTTCATGCCACAAATACTTACATTTGTTCTTTTAACATTAACCCCTATATTTCTGTCATTATAGTAAACTGTCATCTTTTTTTTTATCCATATATCTAAACAATAATTATAAACTATAATTTTGTAAAATGAAAGTTTCAATGAATTATGTTGGTAAATTTTCAAGTCTTCTTGTGAAATCTGGAGAATATGAAGTTTAAGTAAAATGGTTGCAAATTAAGGGAAAATGGAAGTGTTTAGATTAAACTGACACCAGGAGGATGTGAATGAATAGTAACTGGGGTAAGGAATGGTTTGTAAATTTTAACACCTTCAAAAAGAAATTGCTGTTTTTTTGTCATCTTAGTTAACCATTTTTGCTTCAGCATAGCTGATGCTAACCTCCAGGAACATTCCTTGTGCTTTCTTAGACACATTCTCCATTGACATGAAGAGGAACGATTAGATTGAATTGGTTGCTATGTCTGCTGTTAGGAAAGTTGTAGCGTGCCAGACAATTTTTCTTGCCAGAATCTTTCTTGCACATTTATAAATCTTATCATTTGTCTGTGCATTGAATACTCCTTCCACATCTGGTTTAATGCTCCTTCTATATATCTTGAGATTCTTGACAAAATTCAAAGAAGGGTTTGTAAAATCAATATTGGATTGTAATTGTGGATAAACTCTCTGAAGTTCATGTTTATTCTGTTGTTTCATTCAAGCACTTTCAACTGTCTTTGTCATTTTCAAGAACCATGTGGTAGGCACACATACATATAAATTGAAATTATACGGAAATTAAATTTACAAAATTGGTATTAACCGACATATTTATTTAAATTTATTTGTTTTTAACGTTATTTTTAATGGATACTTATATTTGAGTGGATAGTCTGTTTTTCCTATAACTAAACTGTAGATTTTAATAATCCACCAGCCTAGATGTTTGAAAAATCTTGTTTGGAAAATATCTATCTTCTGGCAGGACTCAGGTATATGGGAGTATACAGGTTTGAATCTTGACAGAAAATAGATATTTTTGTTATGTCGCCAAGTATAAATGAATAACTCAACAACAGAATCAGAATATAAGTTGTATTCCACGGAAAGATGGTTAGTATATACAGAAGTGATTAGTAATATTTACAATAGAAAAGATACAATAGTCCAATCAGTCGTAAGACGTGTGTATACGTGATTACTTCCGGTACGCCACAGGAAGTGTGTCTAACTCTCGCACTGACTCTCAAGTGACTCTCTACGACTCTGTACAACTCCGTACGACTCTCCATGTAGAGAATCCGCCATTGCTATATATAGCAATGGGAACAGTCCATTATGTAGTCAAATAGGGGTGGCACCCTAACATTTTTTCAGATAAAATTTTGCAAACACCTGGGCCAGTGGATAAGTAAAATGTACTGTTTAATTATTGAAAAAACAGACTATCCACTCAAATATAAGTATCCATTAAAGATAATGTTGAAAATAAATAAATTTTAATGTATGGAAATGTACTTAATCTTAATGAATGCAGAAAGGCTAACATTGAAAATTTAAAAAGAAAACCGACTTTGATATTGAATGACCCTAACTTAGATCAGTGCTTTAGCCCAGGTAAAAGTCAACATTTTGAAAGTTGATTTTCTAGGCATGCAGACCACTTATCTCTCTCACTTATGAAAGATTAACATAATTATCAGCCCTTCCATCCTCACTTGCATTCCTTACTGAAAAAAACTTAGTACATATCAAGTCTCATCTAACTTCTCTTTTGATTTGATAGTTCTGTATAAGAGGTTCATCTTTAGGTTTTCAGACACTACTCTCTTTATAAAAGTACTACCTGTACCCGGCCACGTGTTGCTGTGGCTCAGTTTGGTTAAATGGAAAAAAAGAAAAGAGAAAGTGCACATTTAATTTCCCAACACTTGTGGGTACACAATATTTTTAGTTGTTCCATTGTCTGTGCAGATATAGAGATTGTCTGGTTTGCAGAGAGTCGTGTTTGACATTGATCTGCTGTTTCTCGTTGACGTCTTTCAGCCACTCTCGGCCTGCCGTGTTCATTCTGTTGAGAACGAAGCAGATCTGAAGCTGCAGAATGCGATTGCAGTGCTCGCGATCGTGCATCCTTAAGTCTAACTTCACATTGCTCTGCTGCTTCTTCGGCACGTATCTGAACCATACCTGTTCTTCCTCACTTTGATTTGTAATTACTTGTCGCACTTCTTCCACTTTGCAAGTACAACGACCTTGACCTTGACATTATCATTATGAATTGAAGTAGATCTTTTGCACTGAGAATAGGAATCTGAAAAAAAAAAAAAAAAAATCGGCCAAAATTGTCATTTCAAAATTTTAAGTCCCCCCCCAACTCTTCATTTTTGACTAGAGGAAGGACAAAAGGAAGTTTGTATTTTTCCGCTTATTTTGAAAAAGAAGCATTTCTGAAAAAAGCCAAAACAACGAAAAAGGGGACTTAACCCTTGATGTTTACCAAAAACAAAAGCAAAAACAATGGGGGAGTGATTTTACTATGAATGTGTATGACTAAGTGAGCACCCCCAGAAAAATGTTTAATTAATAAATTTTTCGAAACTTTTTTTTTTACATGAAAGTTTAGTGTCTTATCGATAATAATTCGTTGAAAAAAATGAAAAGAAATAAGAAATGGCTTAGGTTAAAAAAAGGAAAAAGAAATTATTTTCTAAACCAATGAAATAAATTGGATATTAATAATAATTCATTGAAAAAAAAATGAATAAAATTTTTTTTTTTTTTTAAATTGAAATTATGGTTTTGTTTACATTATGGTGTTGCCTTTTTATTTTCATTTTTCATCAAATTTTGATCCTCTTCCTTTTCTTTTAAGAATTGACAGTGAAAATGAATTACTGTCATACTCTTTTTCCTTCATAAATTCATAGTAATCAAAGACTGACCAACAAAATAACTACATTGACCGTTGACCATATGTCAGTCAGTACCTGGAATATCTTTGATCTCTTAAACACTTTTTTGTAAGGAACATTTAAATGTACATTTCAATAGAAATGGTTGAATATCTTTTGGGAGGAAGAATAAGAGTATTCATTTTCTAATTCCCTTTTCTCTGTGATCAGCAATAAGCAGTAGCATACAGATCACGATGTGCAGGTGAGGAATTGCTGTCTAGTATGGCAGACACCATACAGACAGCTCTAAAAACAAAGATGACTATATTCCCATTTGTTAATGTTGCTTGTAGATGAATCTACTGACATAACTAACTACTAACACTTTGTTGTATTTGTCCAAATTATTGACCCTGTGACCTTTCAACTAAGCACCCATTTTGTTGCAAATAAAGAATGCTATGATACAACAGGTATAGGAATTGCAAAATCCATCCAGGAAATTATATTAAAACTAGAAATCCCGTTAACATGATGAGCATGGTGAAAGGGATGAGCATGGGATAGGATGGAGCTACCATAATGACTGGGAGAAAAAAAGGCTGCACAGGCATACTGCTTAGGTCCAACTCCTATATGGTGAATGTGCACTGCTGCCTACTTCCTGGCTTTATACACATCTCAAGCAGCACAGTCAATCACAGATCTCAAATGACATCATCACATACAGGCTTATCTAATTTATTACTTCTGTGCTAGTCCCAAATGAACAGCCAAAATAAGACACATACAGAAACTACCAAAAGACCCAATGCTCACTTACAAAGAGTTGCATTCCATCCAATGGCTATAATATTACAATGCTGTTCATGCTGTGCATAAGACAACTGATAGCCTACTGGTATACTTCAATGTTCCAGGATTTCAGCAAAGACTTGAAGTTAAATGGCCTAAAAAAGAATGCAACTGAAGTTCATCAGCATCACTGTATTCATGATGGATGTCATGTCCCTGGTTACAATGTTATCCCAGTTTCTGTAAACAGAAAATGTGGATGTGGCTTTAATAAAAGTGAAATTAGATATTGCTATAAAGGATTTGGAAAAAATCAAGGAAATGACATCTTCCAACCAGACAGTATTATCCAGAGACTTCCAAAGCAATCTGTACAAGGGTAAGCATCACATCACAAAGGCCACATTCAATCTGGAACAACTGTGCACCACATTTATTAATAACTTTATAAATAATATGCACTCCAGGTTTCCAAACACCTCTCTGTTGTGTGCATTTGGTGTGTTAAGTCTTCGTCCCATCTGCTTCATGAGTGAGGAAGAGCTGAAGGTCAATGGAAATTCTAATTTCCCACTATTGACATTGGTAAACCCACAAATAGATTGAAGATGGAGAAGATTACGAGATTACTACAGGGCCCCTCATCAATGCTGTTCAGCCTCGACTAGAGTGGGACCTTCTGAAGAAAGTTGTTAAAGCACAGCTCTATCCCAGAGACAGCAATGTGGAAACTTTGTGTATTGGTAACAAAATATCACCTAAAATACTTCCCTCTAACCTCAGCATCTTTGCTCAACTGGCCACCACCTTGGCTATACATACAGCTGGTTGTGAACCAAGGTTCTCTGCTTAGAACCTCATCCTCACCCATCACCAAAACAGGTTGTCATTGGAACATCAAGAGCAGCTTCTTAGCATCAACCTTGGACCCAAAAGGTCAGAATTCCCTTTTGAAGAGGCACTAGCCAAATGGAAAGCGTAAAACAGAGAAAGCTGTACGCTATGAATTACAAGTAATCATTGACAAATGCTCTTCACATTAATCTGCTCAGAATTCACCACAAACATTTGATATTTCCCAACATATTTTCTACTGTTTTTATTAAGTTTCATTGTTGTGCTAAATGTTTCATAGTGATTGACTTGATTAATTTTCTCATAAATTAAAATCAATTATTTTCAGACTAAAAGATCTTGGTGACAGTTTGTAGATTGTCAAGGTGATGGGAATGTTTTGGTTCATGTACAAAAAATCAGCAATCAGTCCCCATTATGTTTTTTTTATTGAATTTGTTCACATGACATATACTCTTTTATTTTATTATTTTTATTTGATAATTTATTTCAGTATTTATGTTATTACAAAAAAATATTTTCTATGAATTTTGTATCCTACAGATAGCTGGGAGTATCACTGATTAATTTAGTCTTATATTTCTAAGCTGATTCAAGAGAGATTACTTACATTTTTTAGAGTAAAATTCACCTAATCTGTTTTTGTTTTTTATAACAGTCAACACAGCCAATTTATTCATGTAATTTACAAAAACAAAAAACAACTTGTTCTGTCATAATTCTCAAAAATATAGTTTCTTAATTGAACTGTGATTAAATGCAAATACTGTTTTTGTTTTAAATATAAGAATTTAATTTAGAAAAAACTTTTATTCTGTCAATTTAAGTGATTGGAAACAAAATTGTAAATGGTAAACAAAAAACAAAAAAAAAAAAAACTTAGTCTGGAGCCCTGTAGTTTAACACTACAATTTATTAAGAAGTTATAGTTTAGACCGATAAAATTTCCTGGGGACCCATTCAAATCAAATCTGTGGGACCCAGGACTCATTAAATTAAAAAGCTATCAGAATCACTATATATATATAATTTCAAAATTACTTAATAATTAATAGACTTCCTTGACGAATTCTTTGCACAGAAAAATAATTTTTCTTTTCATCTGAATATTTTTATTTTATTTTTTCTTTAATAGATAATCGTGTATTTATGTACCAATTTTTTAAATTGTTACAGTACAGACAATGACAGTGATAAAGAGAACCTTCCCGGCAAAGATGGTTATTATCCTGACTATGATAATTTACCTGGGGATGACGATAGTGATGACGACGACTCTTCCTCTGATGATGGAGATATCCACTACATCGACAAGGATCCCAGTAAGTAATCTTCACTTATAAACAATAACATTGAAATATATTCAAACTCTTTGTTTTTAAATACATTTCATAAGACTAGTATTAGTATCTTCTGCTGAAAAGTCTTTTTGTACTTGTAGTATTAAAACTTGAAGCTTTCATATGTAACATTACATTTTATTTTCTCTAGTATTGGGTCAATTACTCTTGGTCAGTGTGAAGTGCAATTGGCCTTACATTCTTGTCCAAAACATAGTTCTTACATTCTCATCTGTATGTATCAGAGACTGCTTAACTCCTCTCTGGAAAGAGAGATAGAGAAGCAGATTTTGTTCCCATCATTACAAAAGTTGATGCAGCTGTTAGCTCATATGCACCTAGCTTTCCTGGTCTGGTGTGAAATTAAGTGCAAAGTCAATTCTGACATTTTTTTCTCACAAAATTAGAAAAATATTCTTCAGATTTTATATGCATATTCTGTATGTATTGAACATTTGGACAAAACCACTCTCCCATTACTCCCCATATTTAGATGAACAATGTTTACAGTAAAATACTGTCATACTCATTGTTAACATTTAAAAAAAGAGTTACGTGTGGGACTTGATGTATGATACATCACACGTCATAAGAACCGACAATCTTTTCACTACCATCCTTGTTGGGTACCAGCAAAAAGCTTGAAAAGAAATGTTTGACAATGTCACGGAGTGGATTGAAGATCATTCAGAGAGGCTCAGTCTTGGCGCTCATTCACATCATATGGAACAAGCTGGTTAGAAGTTCAGCTGATACGTGACCCTACAATTACACCCAGTCATGAGACTGACGATATATGGAATATACATTTGATATTCTTCATTTCACTCCAAGCAAGACGATAATGCTTTTAAAGATGTAAGGCGTTACTGGGAGTGAAAGAAAATGAGAATATAGTGAAGAGAAAAGGCAATAAAGGAATAGTATTCAAAAAGATAACAATTCAATTGCTGTTGCTTGTAAAATTTTGAAGATTGTAAGTGACAAGGAAGCAAGAAACCAGAAGAGTGTAAAAGCTTTTAGTATATATTTATTTAAAAGGAAAAAAAACTTAACTTATTTTGTGTAATCAGGCTATAGTTTTCAAGAGATATGGAAACTTGTGCACTTCCTCAATGCAAGGGAGGTAATTAATCACATACAAGTTATGTACCCTGAATTCAACACTATATTTTATTTCATATTTTCAAGTAATATTCTTCAAAATTTGTTTACAGGCGATAAGTGCAAATAAAGAAACTATTAGAATAAAACGATAAGACCTACTTGCCAATCTAGTAGTATGCTTGAATTTCTATAGCCAGCATACCAAGAAAGAGTTCATTAGAATAGCTGCCATGAAAATATGGTGTTGCATAAATGTAAAGTATTATCATTGCTCTTAGTACATTTGTATATTTAGCAGACTTATAATTAGGTATAGATATATTAGTGGGGGGCATCAGTTTAAACTGATACCAAGATGATGTGGATTAACCACCAGATTTTGCAATATTTTTATGTTCTTTTGAGCCAGTTTACCACTCTGCTTGACTATTTGTATTGAAAATCAGAAATTAATGAAAATATTGATGACAAAAGTACAACTGGTAATGCTATATTTATGGTCATTTGCTTTGATTATAAATATGCTATGTGCTGAAAAATTCTTGACCTAACTCACTTCCAAAAATCTGACCAAACAACAAATTTTATTTTGAAGGGGTGAGAACTTTTTAGCTCTCCTTTGTAAATAGATTTAGATTTTGTGTGTTTTTTTTTGTTTTTTTTTTTATTTATTACTTTTAAAAAATTTGAAGAGGACAGTATCAAATATTGAAAAGGGTAGAGTGTTTTAGCAAACTCTCTCTCCACCCTCTTCAATATTGTTACTCTCATCTTATCACTGATGTTGACTACATTAGATCTCTCTCTCTCTGATCATCTTCTTACCACTGATGTTGAATTCATTAGATAAATTTCTCTTTCTCTCTCTACATTGTTCAATATTGCTACTCTCCTCCCCTTTTTTTTAAACTATTATGTGATACAGGCTGTCATCTATATTGTAATAATTTCATTTTTGTTTTGGGGATGTTTGTTTTCTTGCTGGCTTCTTACCATAATACAACAAAAAAGGTACATTGCAGTTATATATTTGTGTCAGAGCATTTTAATTTTATTGTTTTCACTTAAAAAATAAAACAATTTTTGAACAAATTTTCAACTTTAATAATTTGGCATTAGGATGTGCATAGTGGTGCAGTGGATATCAGCTCAGAGAAATCAAAGAGCCAAGTCCAAATTCCAGTTGAATTCATTGCATTCACTTATGCACAAATATAACAACACCCCTGGCTATGTCCAGTCAATCTCCCTGACCTTTGGCTGATTCCGCCAATGTTGGGTTGTTGATCTCGGATTAACCAATGCAGGACCACTTATTACCACTTGATGAGGATGGTCCAGACTTGTGAGGGATAAAAACCAGATTCAAGACCGCAACGGCATGGTGTAAATTTATATATATTTATATATATATATATTGAATAATCACAAGCGAGTCAAAATAAGTGATGGAAAAGAAATATCATTTGGCTGGTATTTCATTTACAATAATATTTGTGTTGTATGTTTTCTATGGGACGAACAGTTGGTTGAATTTGCAATATTTCTCTCTTCCATCTTCTATTTCTAGCAGCAGGCAAGTTTTCAGACCGTATTCAGTATTTCCAATCTCTTCTCTCAAGACACAGGAGCTGACTCACTAAATCTCGTCTTGCATTCTGATTTTGTTAAATGGCACCCCAACCAGTGTGGGAAAGAGGAGTGTAAAGTTTTCATTTCCCTCTCTGTATAACTTTTACCAGCTCAAAATGAAAACACATTTAATCATTTCAACTTCCAATAGTACACACACTCCCTTTATTTGTCTGCCTGCTCTTGTCAACTGTCCTGGTGACCCAGTACACGGAAAATTGTTAAGGCCTCATTTCAACCTAGGGTCACCCAACGTCAAAATCCATTGACAGATATTTTGTCCCAAATCACTTTGATGAATTCACTTAAAAATAATTCTGTACTCAGTAAACTTTGCACCTGGGTTTTCACTTTTAACATTTCGGCTACTTTACCTGACAAAAATAATTGTATTCTCCAATTTTAGAGAAATTTTTTCACATTTTGAAAATCACTTAAAATTAATACCAGCCATCTGAAAATAGGGTTACACAAATACCCTTGGGAAAATTATTACTCCATCTCTTCCCTCCAGCTATGGGTTAAATAACAGAACAGATTGGGTTCTATAGCTTTGGTTGGCAACTAGTTTACTGCAGAAAGTAATGGCAACCTACTGTGGGACAATCTTTTGCTCAGTCAGTCATGTCCCTTTCAAGACATGATCACCCAAGCGTGTATCATGTATGGCACTTAACTGACTGAATTTTGGAATCAGTGTTCATACTTGTTCCATTAATAATGATTCATTTTTTATTTGTTACAACAGTCCAAAAGAAAATTATATCAGTATTGAAAAGGGATATTAAAAGGATTACTAATTGCTGCATAAATTAATGACACCTTTATTTTGTAAACAAAAAAAAATAATTTATTATTACATATTTTTATATAATTTTTTTTTTTTTTTTAACGAAACTTTATTTCATGGGTATCATTATTTTCTGCAAAAATGAACCTTTTCAATTCTCTTTATTTTTCATCACAAACAATTTTTCACTGGGTGGGTGGAGATTTTAAATTGTAAGCATGCATGTTAAATAAAAAAATCATTGAATTCTAGACACCTGCTGATTAGTTGTACAAGTAAAGCTAACTTTAAATTTTATGTGTAGTTGAGATTTAATTAATGAGTAGTCTCCCTTCTATTGCTTGCAAAAAAAATAAATAAATAAATAAAAATTATAAATTTTATAAGTATACTGAGATTAAGGGCTGCAAATGTATTCTAAGTCAGGATTTTCAGCATCCATCTCCTCTTCCTCTCACTAAACATAAAATGCAATTATATTTGTTATAATAAAATTAAGATAAATTCTATTTGTTATGGTTAATACTTCTCAGAGAATTTCCTTGCTCTGATAAAATTTTATTTATTTTTCTTTAGATTCTTTAGGTGCAAAAGTGGCTCGTCATGATAGCCTGGCACGATTTTTGAACAATCGCCCATCACGAAAGGAACTTGTAGAGAAGAATATCATTCCTACAAAAACAGAAAAAGAGAAGCAAGAAGACAGAGAGGCAATTGGGACAAAACTGACGAGGTAAGGTTTTTGTTTTCTATATATTTCAAATTATTTTTTTAAAAATGCAAAATTAAAAAAAAAGACAAATAATTGCTACAATTTGTTTGTTAGATGATCTGTGTTTTGTAAAAAGTAAGATCAACTTAAACCTTTTTTCATATCTCAAATGTTTTTTTATATCAGTTTTTTTTTTTTTTTTAAGTTTTCACATCTAATTTTTCTTTTAGGAATCATTCAGTTCGTAGACTAGCATGTATTTCTTAATTCAACCAATAAAATGTCTCTCTTTAGGTCTGTCATCCTTCCACTATGTTCATTCAAGAATGAGGAGAAGGGAGAAAAACAACTTTGATTTCTTTTATTGATCAATTCACCTAAGGCAATAATGTCACTAAGATGCAATGGGCTCCTGGGAATGAAAGGGAATTTATTAAATGAAATGTTTCAACAGTTAATGCTTATAATTTTTAGCTATTAATACTGTAGTGAGAGTACAACACAAAGACTTCAAAATAAAAAAACTTCTTTTGTAATTATCAACTAAGATCAATGAGAAAATTGGAATATTTTTTCCCTTATTGGATGGCTGATACAACCTTGTCATGGACTCTTGAAATGGAAGGTTAATATATACTTGTCAACTCTGTTATAAGATTTTGTTTGGTTTTTTAAATCATTTCTTAAGCCACTAAAATTTTTGCTTCTAATTTTTTTAAAAATAAAAGGTTTAAAAAGATCATGATTAGACTGTTGGCTAACAAATTGCCATTAACTCTATACATTCTGTACTTTATTTGATATATATATATATATATATTGTGTATTTAAGCATCAAACTGATTTATGCAGATTTCATTAAAAATCAGACATAGTATTGCGGTTAAGTTTTTTTTTATGTAATTATGTGATCTGATGATTTTTTTTTCTTTTGAGGACTTAAATTATATAAAAACTGTCCAAATGTTTTGTTTATCAAAGTGCTTTTGGCTATGCTTTTAGCCATTATTGAGGATGAATTTTATTTTACATGCAACAATTTATGTAGTATTATGAATGTTTGTAGAGTAGTGTGTATATTTTATGTTCCAAACACAGTGGGCACATTGTTAGCACATTTGTAGTTGATATTACTGAGTGTTCACTCTTTTTTTTTTTTATTAGATGATAATGATCAATTAAAATACCTTGAGGAATGCAAAAGTAGAAAAATTTCGTAATTCATTTAGGTATCTTTGTTCTTAAGCCTATAGAAAAAAGTTGGTCTCCAAAATTTCTACTTGACCGTCAGTCTGCAAAGACTTCTTTGGTTGAGAGAAATTTCTCAAGTTGATCAAGTTCTTCTAGTGCTGTGTGTGTAAAAAGCACTGTTTTTCATCCATTTTTACTTTAGGGTGCACTTAAATTAACTCTGGAATGCACTTTGAATTTCAATAAGGAGAAATTAGTCAAGAAATTTGAAAATATGAAACTTTGGTTTAGTACTCCTAAGGAAGAATAACAGTACAGTTTTCATTTAAATGGTTTTATGAAGAATCTACTTTTTTTGAGTGGTCAGTAATGACTATTTTTATTTCTTTGAGGTTGGCAAAAGGGAAAAAAATTATCCACTTTTTTTAAAGATTAAGGAATTTAGCATCCAGTTTAAAATATCAAATAAAAATGACTTAAACATTGAATCCATATGCTTGTTTTCTTTAGCTTTTTAAAAAAATAATTTTTTTAAAAATTTAAACATAATTAAAAAAATTCTCTTCTGTTAACTTGAGGTGACACAGGGCTACATTTTAAGGAGCATTAGTTTGCCCAAGCACACCAGTTGAGAAATGCTTATATATATATATAGAGAGAGAGAGACACACACACACACACACAGAAAACTCAGTACATGGTTAAATGATTATAAATCTAGAATTTATTTTGGCAGTTGTGAAAATTACAAGCTGCTTTTTCAAACCCAAAAAATCAAAAGTTACATTTAACTCAGAATATTTAAAAACAATTTTTGCAGAGAGGAAATAAGGTTAGATGAAGGGTAAAGGTGTATACAGTTAAGCATTTAAATAACAGACACCAAAAATATCACAAAAATAAAGAACACATACACCAAATCATACAGACACAAAGACCCTTAAAGAAAAAAAATATATACAAGATCAAAATAGAATAGATATAATCCTACACAAAATAACCACATATAAGCATATGATTATAAGAGGCCATATATGCACACAATAATATAAACACAATAATAACACAAAACTAAAAATAACCAAACTAAAGAAAAAAAATACAAATAAAATTGTAAAAAGAAAAGTCTATATAATATAATTAGTCACAAATGGTGATCACAAAAAACTTAAAAATAATAATTAAAGATTCACATGGAAAAATATTAAACAAAAATAAGAAAAAAGATTCACCAAAAAAATCATAAAGATAAAAAATTGTTTTAAAAAAGACAAAAAGGAAAAAGTACAATAATTACAGATATAAAAAAAAGCCAATATAGTAAAAACTAAAAATAGTCACAAGTGGTTAACTATCATTAAAAAATTAAAGGTTTTAAATATAAATAAAGAATTTAAAAAAATATAGATAAAAATAATAAAGTAAAAATAAGAGAGCAGATTCACAATAAAGAAGGAACAGCTGGATTTGCTAAACAAATATTGGTAAGAAAAAGTCCACTCTTACTAAACAGGTAATTTAAAACTATTTTTGTAATAGCATTTAAAAATAAGTTCATTCTGTTAGTTTAAAAGCTGGTTACTTCTACTAAATTTAATTATTTTTATTTTTTTATCTAAGCATAGGCTACATCTATTTCTAAAATTAATAGGAGTTTGTGATTTTCCTATAATCTTCCATTTGATCTGTGAAGAGAGTCCTCTACCTGTAATACCCAAAAATATTTAGACAGAGCAGTCTGGGATTTGGGGTTGAGCCTAGAGAAGGAATATTTGATTGCAAAATATATCTACCAAAGGTCTGGCAGAAATTTCAAAATATACTTTTCTTTCTTCTCCATAGGAAAAATTGCTCTGGATAATATTCCACTGAGCTCTCTATTTTTATCTATTTAATATTTTACATTAATTAGGTGAAATTATTGGATTATCCTCTCTATCTTTATGAGTTTATCATTTTTTCTTATATACACACACACACACACACACAGAGAATCCTATAAAAATACATTCAACTTAAAACAGCATTTATGAAAATGAATATATAGGTTATGAAAAAACAGGGTGTGCCCTAAAACCCATGTATATCTTGATTGTCAATAACTTTTATTGGTTTCTGATCATTATTCACAATTTCACTCTTCTGATGCCAATAAAATCCAAACTTCAATTGTTCAAATGTAAATTTGTTGCTATTCACTTTTAAAGCCAATTTCTAACAGTAAAAGATTTTCCTGATTTATAAGAGAGCACACACACACACACACACACACACACGTCTGTGTGTGTGTGTATATATATATATCCAAAAATTCAAATTCCAGAACAGTCAGTTCGTAATATGAACCTGATGATTACATAGTGCATGAAACTCGGAGTTGTACTGAGCAGGTTCATGAACCTGATCAGTTAAAGTGACAAACACTTTGCATTAAACCTATCAACACTCTATCTCCACTTTGATATTGAGCACTTTACAATAAAAAACCTGTTTGCAAAAATACTTTTTATCAGTAAAACTACTGAAAAAAAACAACAATCTTGGTGCTAAACCTTAAAACTCAACACTATTAATATATATATATATACTTAATAGCTATGTTATATTACATTGAGCACTGTAACACCAGAAAAATATTTACGTGCATGTACTTGTGTGTGTGTGTGTATGTATATATATATATAATAATATTTATTAATAAATTATAACATTGATATGTTACAATATCACTACAAAAGTAGCTATTTTGTTTCGACACTTTTTGTGTCTTATCAAGTGATGTGGTTATTTCAAAATGAATGGCTTTAAAAGGTTAAGAACAAGACACACACACACACAAGGCCCAAATTGTGGAGCCAGTCTCTGGATTTAATAATTAGTAAATTTAGTAAATTTCATGCCTTCTTTAGCTTAACCCCTACTAAGTTAAGATGTTGAAACCATTTAGCCCATTAATGCAGTGTATCTATTTAGGCCTATAGTGTGGTTGCAATGTATACGTTGTGTAAATGCACATGTATACTAAGATCTGATTAGCATAGTTTCAGTATTAAACACAGGTGAGCTCTGTGAGTGTTGAACAAACACAAATGTTCCTGAGCAGGCGTCTGCAACAGGGATTAGTGAGACACCTTAAGAGACAGGTCTACCCAGAAACAAGCAGTTGGCCATTATACATAGGCTGTAGTGATCCTCCTGTTTTTGAGGCTGTGCAAAATATATCATTGACTTATAGGAGACAAATATGTCACATTGATTTAATCAACTATATCCAAAATTTCATTTTAATGACTTTAGCTTAAGTGCACTTGAAATATTTTTGTCAGTGTCATTCTTCTTCACAAGAATTCTCAAAGAATCGTACACACGTGAAGTGACAGATTTCATTCAGCACCAGTAGAGATCCAAGAGTTCCATTTCACTCTTCCATGCTTAAGCATGTTGAAGATGCCAATTAGTTTGTTTCTTTTTAAAATAGTGCTGAAATTTCTACAAAGCAACAATCAGGAATTGATTTTTTTTTCTTTTGACCTGGTGAATAAACAGGCAGTTTATCAAGGAACTATAAGTCATAAGGTTTAAATTTCAGATATAGTCAGTACCCATATTTTATAATTACATGGTTTTTCTGGTTGATTAGTGATTTCTTTTAGTGAGTTTATTGGAGAGGGTGTAAGTAAAGAAACATACAAGACATGAAATTATGACTTATCTAAACATACTTGGTTACTGAAGAGGCAAAAATTGATAAAGTTAGCAGTAATTTGAAAAATAGAATTATTAAAACAGTTAAAAATTTGGTCATTGCAATTTATATTTTTGATTAGATATTATTAGTAAATTATTTTCTAAATGTTCATATTCACTTTTTCCTTTATAATCTTTCAGCGGCTAACTAATTTAGACTACCAGATATTTCTTAATCTAACCAATAAAATGTCTTCCTTTAGGTCTGTCATCTTTTCACTGTGTTTATTCAAGAATGAGTAAAAGTGGTAAAACCTCTTTAATGATTTATAAAATGTTAAAGCTTTTTGAAAAAGACAGAATTTAATCCTGTATATATTGTCTGATCATTATCTTGTTCACCACGTTCTTGCTCCACTAGCAATTTGGTAACAAGCACCAAAGGAATGTAATTGATTTCAATATGTAACTATTCTGGAAGGATTTTCTTCTGCAAGAAACTAACAATAAATTCAACTGAGGTTTGCAAGTGTTTATTTTCCTATTTGTTATTAGCTGTAAAACATAGTGAAAAAGGAAAATGAATATTAGAAATGCTAAACAAAGTTTGTTTTGTGTCCCTTTGGTTTCCTAAAAAATTATAAGTTTAGTCTTATAAACAATATTAATACTTATTTAGAGTAATAATAATTATAATACAGATCTAGTAACATACTATGTGTGCCTTTCTGACCAGAATCTCTAGAAATATTACAAGTCCTTGTGCCTCTCTAATCTTTCTTGGGATGAAGCTTCTTGTCTTGTCTAACCCTACAAGGCTCTTGTTAAAAATTGTTTCCTTTCAGTTAATCGGACTGACCACATGACCTGAAATGGGAGTAATTCTCTATTTATTAGCTACTTTCTTTTTTTCATTAAAAACAGCATAGTACGATGAGAAAAGGCCCCAAAATTAATAAAAACAAAGTTTTATCATCTCAATATTTATTATTAAGAGGAAAAACCAAAGTATTTTTTAATTATGTTTTAATATTTTTTAATTCTTTCTAGCATGTTTGAAATTTTGGTTAAATTTTTTTTTTTTTTTTTTTTTATCAGTGTGGGACCAGATTTGACTATGGGAATTAGGAACTTTAGTGTCTTTTGTTTCCATTAAAAAAAAACATTAATTTTGAAATTCTTATAAACAAATAATTAATGGATTTTAACCTTTCAAGGCTTATTCACAAATGAATGGATTTTATGAAATTATTATTCTATAAAAGCTTGGTAAAAAAAATTTTCTTTTTACATTTGCGCTCTCTCTTTTTCTTTCTTTCTCTCTCTCTCCCACTCCAAAAAAAAAAAATTAATTTCATAAAATTTCTAGAAATTAAATTCTGTCCACAAATTTTGTTTTGTTAGTTAAATTCAGAACTCCTTGGAGAATGTAAATCATTTTTTTTCCCAAACAGTTGTTCCTTTCCCAAAAATCTGCCCCCAAAAGTCAAATAAAGAATACAATAAAATTATGATATTATTTAATTAGGTAAGCTTTTAATTGATCTTAAAATAATTTATATTAAGGACATTTTTTGTAATGGATAATAAAATTTTTACAAAAATTGTTTTCAGTTTTTTTTGTTTTTTTTTAAATTATAATAATTTATATTTTTAAAAACTTTTTAAAATTCTTCAAAATTTTGTTTGCATTTGGTTATTAAGTGAAGACTATATTTACTAAGCAAAACTTAAAAAACCTAATACAAATCATCACACTCTGAGATTTATTTTTTTTTTTTTTTTTATGTATAAAACATGGGTGACCATACATGACATTATCAGAAAATAAGATCAATGTCTATAGTAAATTTAAAGTCAACATTCCTAGAATTAGATTATGGAGAATATTTCCACCATTTTTAAGTTTACTGAGTACTTAAAAATTATATAAAAAAGCATTCACCTATCATTTTCTTAAATTATGTTTTAACAGTCTCTGTAGGACAGCAATAAACATGTAAACACCTTATAAGTGCTTGTCAAATCCTTTACAGATGCATAAAACACTGCTATTGTTTGTTTTTAAAATAGATTTTCTGTTTGTTTTTTTAACTCAAAATAAATAATAATTGTTTTAAATCAGATTAATTATACTTCAAATCAGCTAATATTCCTCAAATAAAGTTTCAGAAAAGTATATTTTATTTTTGGAAAATTTATTAATAAAGAAAATTACATTGCAATGAAAGATAACTAAAGAAAAAAAACAATCAATTCCAATCAATATCATGTTTGAAAAATACACTACAGTATTTTGCTTACTGGAAATTTCAATTAAAACTAAAATGAAAGCTTCAAGAAAGCCTTTTCACTTATAAAAAAATATTTTAAAACTAAGGCAGCAGGTGGAAGAGGAGGTACTTACTATTTAATATTATTTTTTAATTCTAATACTGTTATATTTTTCCATAATAATATTTTCTTCTTTTTTTCTTTTTTGTTTTGTGTTGTGGATTCTTGTTGAGAAACCATACAAAATAATAAATAACAAAAGCAGATATGGAGATAAAAAATGTAAGTTATATTGAACAAAAATATACAAACTGGAACATGGGTTAGTCAATTCAGGAATACTAGAAATAATGTTAGTAGGAATCAATATATAGAATCTTGTAGTGAAGAAGTATGTCCAGGTAATAAGTCTATATCCTTACTGACCAACTAGCGGCAGTAAAACTACTCAACTCCTCTCCTGCTCTCTGTATAGGCAGGATTATATGTACACATTAGACGAGTCCATTCTTATGTATAAAAAGGGGTGCTCTCCAACATTTTGTTATCCGTTTCTTGACAGTTACACATGTGATCTGATATTACAATCTTTGTAATAATGTGAGGTTTTGTGACATTCCAAAAGATATTTGTAATTGAAATTTTTAATGGCAATATCAGTGATACTGTTTCTCTTGATAAAATACAATATGAAATCTTTCCACTTTGCCTACTATATTGAATGTTTTTTTATTTTTTAAAATATTTTTGCATACCTACTTGTATACAGAAATGAAATGTTCCTATCCTCTTAAATACATGGACACTATTAGTGTTGTAGTAGTAGTAGTAGAAAGTGATTATACTGACTAGCAGTTCACTGGCAGTGTATTTACTTCACATAGTGTGCTAGTCTTGTACTTGTTGATATTCTGTTATCCCCAATGTCTATTTTGGTGATTTCTCATGCAGTAACCCTTATAGGGTTACAACATTGGCAACAAAGCAACAAAGATTGTGCTGTGGATCGAGATACATTGGCATCGAAGATTGTGCCATTGGCAAAATAAAATATTTTGGCATCAAATATTACACTTTTGGTCAAATACAACATTTTGGTGACAAAGATTTTTGTTGGCGAAAGTTTTGGCCGACCTTAAAAAAAGATCCCCAACACATTTTTTGTGACAAAGTTTTTGTGCCGGAACTCAACAAAATGTTTGCTGATATAACATTCAACGAGTATAGTATTGGCAAAAACGCACAAGGAAAAAAATGTCAATTTTGTGAACAAAGGTTTTCATGTGAATAATTCACCATTGTTAAAGGAAGATCAAAGTACAAAGAATTTAAAGCATTTTTTGTTGGCTACAAAGATTTTCAAGGACTATGTGATACCAACCAGTGGTGTGAAACACAACAGTCAAAAGAAGAACAAAAATCACAATATTCTCCCAACTAAAACCTACGAAATGGTCAGTCAGTTGAGTGCCATACGTGACACACGCTTGAGTGATCATGTCTTGAAAGTGACATGACTGACTGGGCAGAAGATTATCCTGCAGTAGGTTGCCATTGCTTTCTGCGGTAGACTGGTTGCCAGCCAAGGCTATAGAACCCAATCTGTCCTATTATTTAACCCATAACTGGGGAGAAGAGATGGATTAATACCTTTCCCAAGGGTATTTGTGCATAAGTGAATGCAAGGAATTCAACTGGAATTTAAACTTGGCTCCGATTTGTCATTTCAAGTCGATATCCACTGCACCACAAAGCGCAACAACGAAATGGTACGTCGAATTAAAAATTCAATTTGCAAAAAAACATGTAACATCAAGACAATTTCTCAGAATAAAAGTGTTACAAAGAAATAATTGTAGGAAATTAAAGTGTTTTTTGTTTGTTTGTTTGTTTGTTTGTTTGTTTGTTTGTTTGTTTGTTTGGTTCTTTTTTTTTGTGTTTTTTGTTTTTTAACAGTTGTGGAAAAATGTACAAAAGTATATATTTTATATATAAGTACAAAAATGGAAAAGTTTTAAAAAGTTGTTGGAAATTTTGAACGAACAACAAAAACACTTTGAACAAAGGCTCGGAAAATTTGAGAAATTGTTTTTGGAACAGCAGAAAATGTTGACAACCAACATAAATTGCAATTCAACTTTTTTTTTTTCTCAAGAAGCTATCATGTAAGTGATAACCGATTTTAACTACATGCCAGAGGGAAGCATAACTTTTGCATCATATTTTCGCAGATACAAGGCAGACTGCATAAATTGGTTGGACCAGAAAAGGGTTAGACTAGTTTTACAAAAATTACACAATAAATGTACACAGACAATTATATAAATTTAATCCTTTGCTGTTTAGTATTAAGGTCACTCCAGCTATCTTCCAGCAAGTCATGGATATGATGCTAAGTGATCTCGACTTCGCAGTTGCATACCTTGATATTTTACTGAGAAATGAAGACATGGAAGAACATAAAATGATTTTGAAGTGCTTAAGAGAATTCAGGACTATAGATTCAAGCTAAAGAATGAAAAGTGTGAACTCTTTAAGATTAAATACTTCAGACATATTATTGACAAGAATGGCAGGAGACCAGATCCAGCACAAGCTAGTGCTATTAAAGACCTGCCTACTCCTGAAAAGGTCAGCTCTCTACAAAGTTTTCTGGGATTAGCAAGCTTTTATAATGTTTTTGTGAAAAACATGCATTGTTTAAGCACACCGCTAAATAAACTTTTGAAGAAAGACTCAAAATGTGTCTGGACATCGAAGTGCCAGGAAACATTTAAAAAAATAAAAAGTATATTAACTTCAGATTTTTTTTATTTTTTTTTGGCATAGTACGATCCTAAAAAAAGAATTGATTTTGACAAATGGTGTGGATATGTATGGTATCAGAGCTTGTATTATGCATAAATTCTATGATGGCTCTGTTAAATCGATTGCACATGCATTTAGGATGCTGCTTCCAACAGATAAAAATTACTTAGTGATTGAGAAAGAAAGTTTAGGGATTATCTTTGCCCTTAAAAATTTCATAAATTTATACATGGGAGAAAATTTACATTGCAGACAAATCATAAACCGTTGTTAGTGATTTATAGGTCAAAAAAAGGATTACCAAATTATACAGCTAACAGATTGCAATGATAGGAAATCATTCTTCTAAATTATGACTTAAGAATGGAGTTCTTGTCGTTGAGTAAACTAAGTCATGTGGACGAAAGTTTTTTTTTTCTGCATGTATCGGGTGAATAAGGAAGTCTGTACTATTGCCTGAAGAATCAGAAAAATGGTATATTTGGTTAAGAGACCAGAATTAGTGCACAAAAGGCACTATAACCAAATTAAAAAGGGGCATGCAGTTCAAGAGAACAATACGCCAGATGAGGTGGAACCTATGAAAATTCTCTTTGATACGTTCAATATGCCCGTCCCACAAAAGAGCTGAAATACAAGCCCAGAAAAGGCATAGTAAGAGGAAAAGAAAGGATATGGAAAGGATTGACATTGACCCTAAAAAGAAAACATATTGACTCTGGAAAGAGTTAATTTAAAAAGTGGGGTGTTATATACCTACCTGTATACAGGATTGGAATGCTCCTATCCTCTTAAATACGTGGACACTATTAGAGTGTAGTAGTCGAAAGTGATTATACTGACTAGCAGTTCACTAGCAGTGTATCTACTTCACATAGTGTGCTAGTCTTGTACTTGTTGATATACTATTGTCCCCAACCTCTGTTTTGGTGATTACTGACACAGGAACATTTTAGGGTTACTATATCACCTCATTTTTAACTTCCTATGTATGGGTATGTTTTCGGGCTTCTTCTGGTACAAAAATTTTGTAATATATTTGAATTAATAAACTTTTTGTTTTTCAACCATTTCCCATAACGCAAGAATCTTCTTGCTGAAATGGCCATCCAACGTAATTAAATTTCAAAATTTTTTTAACTACTTAATATATTTGGCTCTGTAAATAGATAATACTATTTACATCAAGCACTCCACCTTGATCAATTTTAAAATTAATATTCATAGGATCAGGCTTTGAGATTTTACCTATTTGCTCACCCTTTTTGGATGTAAAATGAAATATATATATTATTAATATTATTACTAGTGGGTACAATTTTTCTTTGTGTTACATGTGATATCTATTTTAGTTGTTGCTGTTGTTAAGTCTTCAAGTCATGTGGTTTCTGTTATTTGAGTTCTTTTGATTCTCTAGCACCAGTTGACAAGGTTTGAAGAAATCTTGACACCAGTCTAGTACTGCACTTAAATTCAAAAACTCTAGGTACCATAACAAAGAGCTCATCCAAACAATTACCACCCTGAAAGTATTTATAGAAAAGACTCAGGGAAGCAACCTTATGGTGGTGGGGAAATGACTGAAGCCAAACCACCAGATTGGGATTAATAATATTACTGATTCTTCTTTCAATTTTATCAAAGAGCTCATGGTTAATAGCAGTGGCACTGGACCATCAACAATATTCTAAACCTGGACAAATAGTGAACATAGATACGTAAGATAGATTCTGGAGAGAAAAATTGTCTTGCATGACTCAGTGAACCAACTTTCTTAGCAGCTGTTTTAGCAATGGATTCAATATAGTCTTTCCACTTTATGTCAGCTGAGAACATTAGCCCAAGAAAGTGCAATGACTCACTTTCCTGGAGGTTAGCGTCAGCCATGTTGATGGAAGGCAGAGAAGTTTCTTTCAGATGATTAATAGAGAAGTTTAATTTTAGAGGTATTAAAATTAACAAGCCATCCTTTACCCCAGTTAACAACAGCCTTTGCAGCCATTACTAAACTGCACAAACTGGAAATGATGAATAAACTCTCAGTGAGGCTTGAATTCTTGTTTTCTTTTACCTTGAAAAATGTATCCTGGGAGCTGCTTTAACCACATAAGCAATGAGAGCTAATGTTTAGTAGATCAAAATTAACCATATATCCCAGTCATGTAACATCACCATACCTAAAGCTGTTATTTTACTTATGTATGCAAACTAATATTAGAAATTATTACAAAGCACTGACAATCATTATTTTTTATTACTATATAGATATTAGTATTAAAACTTAATATTATTACTAATACTACTAGTGAATGTAAAATAAACAATATCAAGAAAATAAAGTATAAGTTTATATGGTTAAATTTGAAATTCTATCAATTGTTGGTTGCTCTATTTTTTTAATTATTTCACCCCAAGCAATACAATGAAGCTACTAAGATACAAGGAGTGTGAAAGAATATGAAAAAGATAAAGCATTAAGGAAAGATAATAATAATAAACAGGAATTAGAAAGATGGAAGATAACGATTTGCAAGATATCATTTAAATTTTTTGGAATGCAAGATGCTGGATAAGAGTTCTACTTCAACAAGTTATTTGAACTATAAGTGTTATGATAGTAAGAAAGACTTCTTGAAGTAAAAAGAATTTGGATTTGAGTCTTTATTTGCTTCCGATGCTGTTTACTAATGCTCATAGAATGACGATGTGAATAGTTGCAATGAAAAGCAATAAAACTAAGAAATAATAGTTCAAAATTACTAGTGTTTGATAATGTTTATCTAATAAAATTTCAAGATAACATGTTTCCATGGCTAGAATGCTGCTAAGTTTTGATATTACTTAAAATGTTAACAATATATAAATAGATGCAATTATAATCCATAAACATTTTTTTTTAAATTTGAATAATCAATAAGAAAATTATTTAGATCAAAAAGTTTTTTTTTATTTGCTCAGAAGAGACTAACAAAAAGTAACAAATAGAAGTAAAAACCTTTATTGCACTGATGGCTATAAAAGTACTATTTGGTTAACAAGTTGATTTTAATTGTGGGGGACAAACAAGAGAATTCAATGCAGTTATCTGCTTGCTTCTTTCTCTCTCTCTCTCAGGAAAGATAGCTACTTATGTGATACTGCAATATGCTACAAATTACATGCTTTCAATAAACATCAACATTAACTGGTGATACTTTGGTTTTTATCCAACTAGGCACACATTATCTGCAGTTAAAAACCCATCCTCTTTATAAGAATAATTTTATAATGACCAACAGTAATTACATGCAATTCATTGTTCCAGATCATCAGTGAACTATGAAATAATGCATTAAATCCAAGTATGAAAACATTTGACTTGAATTACCTCTGACAGTGAAAATTCATCTACGGATTATGTTTGCTTGAATGTTGTAGACATTTATGCTTGAATAATTATGTTTGAAGTGTTAACGAGACGACACAAGATCTTTAGAAGGCTTTAATAAACTAACAAGATGGCTACATTTTTTATTAAAGACTCAACAACAAAGGGAAGTTATTAATAGTAAGTCAAAAGGGAGATTACTAGGAAAAGACCTGTTCCCAAAAGGAACAGGCAAGTGTTCTGAATAACAGAATGCTAATTATATTAATCTGTCCATAAATGAGCTTATTTATAAAAAGTAGTCAGATAAACACTTTAAAATGCATACTTTCAGTTGAGTGTAAGCAATAATTGGCCTTCATTTATTGTCATGTTTTCTTGAGTAAAAATGCATGGAAAAGATTGATTTAAGTTTAAACATTTACTAGCATATAAAAAAAAAATCAACATCTTTACCTGTTAAGCGAAAAACCCTAACCACTTATGTTAACAGCAAGCAATTGCTTTCAAAGATTATAATTTACTATACTATTCTTGGTTCATACAACTAGAATTGATTACAGTTAATCAGCTTAACAAAGTAATTGTAGAATACTCACAAAGTAAATTACTTGTCATTCATTTTACATTTTTTTATTGGTAAAAACAGTTGTGTATAGTCAACTATAAAAACAAAAACAAAAAATGCCCACAGAACTTCTTAGATGTTTTTCTGAACTGAACTACATGATATACCAGTAGCCTTTCTAGTCATTTTCGGTCCCTCATCTCTCTCTTGCATCATCAACTGGTCTCCACTAATGTCCCTTTAGTAGGCAATTGTATTGTGACTAGTTAGATCTAGTACCATCACTACTGCTGTCTATTGGTACTTACTGTTAGACTAGTAATTTTGGCAGTCTGGACCAACAGCCTGATTCCAAATCCAGTCAACAGTGGGTTTCTGCTAGCCCAGCCCCGACAGACAACTATGAATGCAATCTTTTGTTACCATCACCACCATCATCACCTCCCTCATCACCAACAACATCTTGTGCCACTTTGGTTATTGTTGAAGAAACTCTGGGGTAAATATTCTTATATCAGTTTCCTTTGCTTTAATTTTTTTAATTACAGGCCAAATGTTCTTTCATTATTTATTATTAGAAGTTTTTTGTTATTTTTTATTATATATTTTTAAAATTTTATTATAAATTTAATTCTTTTTTAATCTTCTAATTTTGACAACTTTAAAAAAAAATTAAAAGCTTTTTATTCTTTATTCATTGTGCAGAAATGAAGAAAAATATATATTACTTGTATATTTTTTTAAAAGTCTATACCCTAAATATATGCCTCGGTATATAGCATTATTCTTGTATTTATTGTAGCAGGGTGTAATTAAAAAGGTATATTACTTGTTTTACAATCTCAGTATTTACACTCAAGGGATAAATAGATTCATAAATATGCATTTGTAGTATATCTAACTTTTATTTTGTGTGTGCAGTTTCTTTCACTAGAATTTGTTGCAGACATATTAGATGATACAAATTTCTTGAATGTATATCTGTATGTCTCTCTTTCTCTCATATAATGAGCACATGCACACATCCACATTTTTAATCATTTATAATCTTGTTATAAAAATTTGAACTACAAAGAGGTCATCTTCAATCTAAATCTTGTCAACAAGATTATTATAAACTTGTACAAGGTCAAGAATGGATAGATACAACATTTCACTACTTAGTATATTTTTTTCATTGGTTTTATTAATGTCAAACATTTCCCTTTTTTGATTTTAAATTTAATCATTGATGGTTTAATGTTTGTTTGGTACAAATATAAGCATTTCTATTCATAACGTTTCTTTTTTATTTTGTTTTGTTAGTTTTGTATGTTGTATCCTTGTTTATTTTTTTTTTATTGATTTTCCATAAATTATAATAGAATCTATTTCATTTAACATTTCATTATGAATGTTTTATCACTTAGCCACGAAACATCAGATAAGATTTTTAGTTTCATGCAGAGGATGATTAATTTTAACTTAAAAATATAAAAGTATTAGTTTTAAAATAGCTTTCTCTCATTTTTAGTTTGTGGGATGAGAAATTATCATTATCATACTCTGGTTTATTCCTAACTGGTGTCCTCATCATAGTTTTTTTAGTCATAAAGCTTTAGCTTTCATACTCCTTAACGTGTGTTGTGGTACAGTGGATATCGGCTCGGAGAAGCCGAGGAGCCGATTTCAAATTCCAGTTGAATCCATTGTATTCACTTACGCGCAAATACCCTTGGGAAAGGTATTAATCCGTCTCTTCCTTCCAGTTATGGGTTAAATAGCAGGACAGATTGGGTTCTATAGCCTTGGTTGGCAACCAGTCTATCGCAGAAAGCAATGGTAACCTACTGTGGGATAATCTTCTGCCCAGTCAATCATGTCTCTTTCTATGGCACTTAACTGACTGACTCCTTAACATTTTTTCAGATTCCTGTGGTATTGATGTATCTTTCTGAGAATTTTGAACTGAACTCTTTCTTTAATGCATGGGATTTTTTTCCCCTTAGTGAAACAATTGGCTATTTAATTTTTTTATTCTATTTTTGATTATTATTCTGTTATCAAATAACATTATGTAAAAGCAAAATATTGGGCATTTACCATTTTCACCAAAAGTAAAATATTGGGCATCTACCATTTTCCTGTGATAAAAATTGAATATTTGATTTTTTTTAAAAATTATTATTATTTAATCATTATTCTGTAATTAAGAGAAGAGTGTGATTTTGTCTTTGTACAAACTTTTCTTGTCTCATAATGAAAAACGGCTGTATTGCTCATGAATGGGTCAAAATGACTGAAGTGCTGCCAGAATTAATGTCTGCAACTGGACTGTACTTAACATGAAAGTGATCTTGTTCATTTAGAATTTTTTGTTCATTTTTTAGTTACTAAGCAGAACCAATCAAACAGTATAAATTTTTTGAAACTCTCTTGTAATTGCTGATAATTATTCTATTATTTAAAAACATTGTTTAATAGCAAAATATTTAGAATCTATTTTATCCCTATAAATTATTTTATAAAAGTTCATTTTTGTAGATTAAATTTGTAAAATAGCAACCACATCTTGAACTAGAAGTTTCATTATTTCTGGTTTTCTAAAATCATATAGGAATCTAAGTATATCAACATTAAAGACCTTTATTTTGAGGTTCACAATCATCTGTGCCCACACTAATGATAGACAGAAATTATTTGGGTAGTTGTAAAGTCACATCTATTATTGATCAGCATTTATCCAAATCTATATAACAAAACATTTTCATAATTATGATATCAATTGATATATATTTATACTGCATGAGAACTGCAAACTTTTCAAGTACACTCAGGGAATTGAAGATTGTGTGAAAATAATCTCTTAGCTCAAGTAGGTCTTCAAAATTAACATTTGAATTGCTTCTTATAAATATCAGTTGGGTGTTCCATACCATTTCAACCTGCAAGCCTGTCTGGATAGATAAACTGGTGTACATCAGTATTATTTTCATGTACCAATAGTGTAATGTTTGAGTGTGGGAAGTGGAATTGGCAAGTAAAGTTCAAATTCTGGCCTAGACAGTTGCATTCACCTTGGTACTAATGCTCTTGGAAAAGGCATGAATCTTTTCCTATCCATGAGTTAAATAGCAAAGTAGATTGGGCTCTCTGGCTTCAAACAAAGATGAGAAACATTATGGATTCCAAATTGTGAAACCCAAGAAATCATAGCAATTCACAGATAATAAACAAAAAGGAATCTGTAAAGTTAACTATAATAACAAAACAACTGCTAAATCTTACTGAGCTACACGATATATCAGTGGCTTTTCTAGGCATTTTCAGACCATCATAGCAAAAAGACAAACATTGTTTGCTTAGAGCAGTGGTTCCCAGATGGTGCGGCATGTCTTATAGATGCAGCAGAAGAGGATAGCAAATTAGGTGGAATGATTGAAAGACAAAGATTTAGAAAGTTTCAAAAAATCTATATGCCAAAAATAAGATTTCAAAATTTAATTGTAATTGCATGCATGAGTCCCAGTATAAATAGTTGGAATTATTGACTAATTTTATCATTGTGATATTTTTGCATTATATCAAGTATTAAGAATATAGTAACTAGGGTCCACAAACTAAAGGAGAGAGTTATCAATGATAATGTTTTGAATTTGAATTTATGGTTATCTCCTTTTAAACCTCTCTCTGCTTTTTATCTAATTTTTATCACATAAAATTTGTTGAGGTTCAAGTAAATTTTCATTACCAAAATGCATCATGGAAAAAAATGCTTGTAATCCACTGGCTTAGACCTATAAAAGATAAGAAGTTGAGGAGAACAAGCTTCGACCATGTTCTGAAGAGACACATCAATAGTAGTATAGCTCTGGTATGTGAAGTGTGGCTTTCTTAGTACTAATACCTAATTCATTGCTTGTTAAATATTGGATTCTTTCTGAAATTAACTACACTTGACTATATTAGTGTTGTATTAGATCAATTTTATGTGGAATTATGATTACATGATACGATCACTGAAGTTAAGCAAAATCAAGCCTGGTCAGTACCTTGATAGGTGACCATTTGGGAATATCAGATGTTGTAAACTTGGATGTATGGGTGGTGTAATTTATAATGACTCAGAATTGTTATAGAGCCAAATTTTAATTCCTTTTACGTTCGTTATATTCACTTGGGAAAGGTATAAATCCGATCTTTTTTCTGAGGTATGTGCTAATTAGTAAGACTTATATCACTAAATATTATCTTAAAAAAAAAATATTACCATCTAAAAATGTTTATTGGCTTTAAATAACCAACAAAGTGTTGATAAGCTACAAAAAAAATGAATCAATCAATTTTATGTAGGTTTGTAAGAGAGGACACAAGAATCCATCTCGTTTGATAAAGTGGGCTTGTAAGAGAATCTATCTTGTTTCATAAAGTAGGAAACGAAACATCTTTGATGTTGAATCAGTATTTTACATTGAATGACACATAATATTTTTGTTTATCATAAATGTGAACATATGCAAAGTTATAGTCAGTCTATTATTTTTGGGCTTGTCTATCTTTCACATAAAATATATATGCCTAATGTTTGATATCTCTAGATTAATCTTCAGTTTGTATTTATTACTGACTGTTTATGTAGCTAGTGATATCACAGCTTGGATTTATTTCTTCATATTCTCCTGGAGTCACTTTGAACTTATATTTCCCCACCATACATCTAAAGTATGAATTATAAGTTTGGAAAATGATAATTTTTATTGGAAATCTACAAAATATAAACTTTAAGCAAAATAATCACAATAAAAAAAGAAAGTTGTTAGTTTAAACTAACATCGGGAGAATATGGTTTATCATTAAAAAAATAATTCTGGTAATTCAACTTGAATCACAAAAAATTCAGATGCTTTTTTTGTATGAACTTTCGGAGAGATTACCAAGAGAAAAAAATAATGAGAGCAACAAGAGACAGCCAAGTGGAAGTCCATGATCACCTTATGTCCTGAAGTGAAATAGCAAATGAAGAAGAAAAGTGTTAAAAAAAAAAAAGGGTAGTCTTGGGGGGGGGGGTACATTTTTTAAGGACAATGTTTAGATATTTCTATATAAATTTATTCAGTCACATATGTAGAATATTTTTTTCATCTTTGAGCTAACTTCCTGATCTCATCCTCCTAGAATTTGGCATGGGGAGGTGATTGTCTTAGCATTTTCTTTTACAGTCTTCTAGAAAACTGAAGCTCTTCACATAAAGATAATTTTGAAGGAATCAAAATAAGTGGTAATCCAAAGGTATAAATTCAGGTATAGCAGGATGACTAAAATAACAATCACATTTAAAAAAATAAAAATAAATATAAACGCCAAAGAAAAAATATGATCTGCTCATTTCTAAATGCAGCCAGACAAATTTTTGTCCTGAAAACTCTAACCACATTGCAACTCCAAAAATAAAAAAAAAATGGAACAACCTATATCCTAAAACTATTAAACTTTCCTTTGAAACTTTAGAACCAAAGAAAATACGCACAAAAAAAAGATGAATAAATAGAATAAAAATGGCATAAAACAAAATATGAATAAAATATAACTGGAGAAAAATAAACAAATTGAAGGTCAGAATTATAAATAATTCTGAAATCTGAACCAACCTCCCCAAAAATAAATAAATATTCAAAAACTTTCATTCTAATGGCACACATCGACACATGGAGAGAGACTGAAATTTCTTAGTCCAACTAAATTCTGATATTTGCTTATTTGCTCAAATTTTGAAATGTGGGTTAGGTTAAAAACTTTTCAGTACCTTCTAATGAACCCATGAGTATCAGTTCAGATAATCAGCTCAAAGTAACAGTGTGGTGTGAGAAGAGTTTGTTCTGGATTGTGAATCCATTCATTCTTCATAATACCATGAATGCCAAATGGGACCTTACCATTCTGCAAGATGAAATCTAGCCAGTCATCAGTGCTTGGGAGAATGTCAAAGATTTGATTTTCATGCAAGATGGTGCCTCTCCTCTTTTGGCTCTTGTCATTCCTGAATTGCTGAATGCCGACTTCCCTGGGAGATGGATGGGTCATTGTGGTCCATATGAATGGCCAGCCAGAGTACTATGACTTTTTTCTTTGGAGTTGGTTAAAGGAGCAAGTCTACTATACCAAACCAAAGAATTTGGAAGCACCTGAAGGGCGAATACAAGAAATTATGCCATCCATCCTACAAGACTTCTTGATGAAGTTGACACAATTTCTGGGTATCTCAAGAAGCTAGTTGCAAAATCTGGTATTCGTCTGAAATTAGAAATAAAACCTCACACCAAATGCCTTCCTCTTGTATCCATTTCTTTTCAGTACCTGTTGTTTTTTGTTTTTTTTTTGTTTTGTTTTTTTTTTTCGTTTTTTTTGCGCATGTCATACAAAGGAAATATTCAATATAAAATATCTGATCATAAACTAATAGAACATCGGATGGACTATGTAAATTTAGATTATCTACTTTCAGCAACTTTTATACAATCTATAACAGCACATCAGTCAGTTAAGTGCCATATGTGATACACACTTGGGTGATCATATCTCAAAAGACTGACTGGGCAAAATATTTTCTTAAGCAGTTTGCCATTACTTTCTGTGGTAGACTAGTTGCCAACCAAGGCTATAGAACCCAATCTGCCCTGCTATTTAACACACAGCTAGAAGAAAGAGACAGATTAGTACCTTTCCCAAGGGTATTTGTGCGTAAGTGAATGCAACAAATTCAGCTGGAATTTGAACTCTTATTTCTCATTCCGAGCCAATATCCACTGCACCACAACACACATTAATTATAGTAGTATGAGAAAATTAATCTTTTAAAATGGCTAATGGTTTAGGTGTTAAGTTTCAATTCTGAAAATCACATGAGGCATCAAACTGACAGTCTCCATGCAGTGTTGATTCCTATCCCCATACACACACATGGATTGTTTCATATCAACTCTTCTAATGGACCCATGGGTATCATTTCAGATTAGATGAGACATGTTTTTTTAAAAAGGATTTGGAAGTAGATTAATATCTCTTGCAACATATATACAATTATCATTTAAAAATCATATTTATAACAAAATTTACTTTTTTTTTTATCATTAAAATAATAATTCTGGTAATTGAACATGAATCACAAAAAAATGAGTTTTTTTTTTTTGTTTTTTTTTTTGTTTTTTTGTATGAACTTTTGGAGAGATTACCAAGAGAAAAAATATTGAGAGCGACAAGAGACAGCCAAGTGGAAGTCCATGATCACCTTATGTCCTGAAGTGAAATAGCAAATGAAGAAGAAAAGTGTTAAAAAAAAAAAAGGGTAGTCTTTGGGGGCGGGTACATTTTTTAAGGACAATGTTTAGATATTTCTATATAAATTTATTCAGTCACATATGTAGAATATTTTTTTCATCTTTGAGCTAACTTCCTGATCTCATCCTCCTAGAATTTGGCATGGGGAGGTGATTGTCTTAGCATTTTCTTTTACAGTCTTCTAGAAAACTGAAGCTCTTCACATAAAGATAATTTTGAAGGAATCAAAATAAGTGGTAATCCAAAGGTATAAATTCAGGTATAGCAGGATGACTAAAATAACAATCACATTTAAAAAAATAAAAATAAATATAAACGCCAAAGAAAAAATATGATCTGCTCATTTCTAAATGCAGCCAGACAAATTTTTGTCCTGAAAACTCTAACCACGTTGCAACTCCAAAAATAAATAAAAAATGGAACAACTATTAAACTATTAAACTTTCCTTTGAAACTTTAGAACCAAAGAAAATACACACAAAAAAATTGAATAAATAGAATAAAAATGGCATAAAACAAAATATGAATAAAATATAACTGGAGAAAAATAAACAAATTGAAGGTCAGAATTATAATTCTGAAATCTGAACAAACCTCCCCCAAAAATAAATAAATGGAAAGTACTGGTTTACACATTCCCATAATCTACTAATGGCATATATATATATATATATATATATATATATATATATATACACACACACACACACACAGAGGGTGCGATGGATAAATTTTCATCTAAATTACACAAAAATGAAAATAACACTGACATCTCTTTTTAACATATATATTTACCAAAATTATCTTGAAATACTAAAGAGTAAATTTATTCAATAAAATCCCCATTGGCTTCAACCATGGTCTCCAAACGACTTCAGAATCACCTGCAATTCTTATTGATGGTCTCCTTGTTTAAGTTGATGAATGCTGCCATAATGCTTACCTTCAGTTAATCTTTGGTATTACAAGAAGTTTTGTTCGTCTCTCACTCAACTGCACTCCACACATAATCACGAAGGGGGTTGCAGTCTGGAGAGTTATGTGGCTAGATGTAAGGTTGCAATACCCTCTGTGTGTGTGTCTGTATGTCTGCCTGTCTGTCTTTCTATAAATTGCATTTTTTATATACAAGAGAGCATATGTTTGGGTCTAATTAGTGTATTGTCCAAATGTTTGTGGTTGGGTGCTTTCATTCAAACTTCTGGTGATTTTCAAGATTTAAGATTTTATAGATATCTTTCCTATATTCAAATACTTTTTAAAACTCAGTTTTGTCTGTTATACTTTATGACTTCACAAATAAATGACTGGTAAGATTGTGTATTTACTAAACATATTGTCAGTTGAATACTTTTAAAACTACAGTTTTAGTGTTGAATTTTTTTTTTGGGGGGGGGGGGGGTCTTTAATATTTGACTTTTGATATGTCATTTCCAAGTTTTGGTGATCTTATGAAACAATATATTGATTGATGTAGGCAAGATTGCATTGTGATCCACAAGATGGTAGGTTATACATTGGGATAGAGTAGTAGTAATGTCTGACTCAAGAAAAATTCACTTGAAGATATTCAAAGAATGGGCAGGTTGGAATAAAAATAGTTTAATAACAAAATTGATTCATAAAACATGACTAAAAGAAATTCTTATCAACAGTATTTGCCAACAGAAAATGGTACTATAGCATTAAAGATATAGTGATTTTCTGACCTATGGTTCCAATGTTTCTAGGAATAAGTAATAGCCGTCAAACTTTGTATTTGATTATCATGCTACTATTACCAGTTCAAATTTCGCTGGTAGCAGTTTCCCACAAAGTAACAAAAATTGGATACTTTACAACATTGAATGCAATTGATCATGGAACAATATAAATAAACTACTACTAAAACAATAGCAAAGATCTATCTTCATCCAAAGTAAGTAATATATGGTGAGATCTGAAAGTGGAAGGAGGGGGTCTCTCTTATGTGCTCTTTCCAAAGAGCTATTGATTTGAACACATATTGCAATTAATAAAAAAACCTCCATAATGACTTAATAAAGAAATCCCAATGTAAAACCATTAATGTGCCCAGTCTTATAACCCAGATAGGTTCTCAATGCTGAGTAAGATTTAGACTGATTATCAGTTGAAATTTTTGGAATCAGTATATTTTAAGTCCTACAAGCCACCACTTTGTAAACAGGAGGTGTGCTTAAATATAATTAACCTTTCATTTTATTTTTTTTTTAAATTTGCATATAACATTGAGTTGTATTTTTTTTTTTTTTTTTTTTTTTTTTTTTTGTCGCTGTGCACATATTTATTTTGTCCTTGATTTTTGTTCTAAGGCCTTGATGGCTAGACAAAAACTGTCACAATTTGACTGGGAAGTTTTCATTTATTTGCCATCATTGCCAAATGTTGTACCTTCAGATTACCATTTATTTCAACATTTTCATTATCCTTTTAATGAAAATAGAAATTTAGTTCTTTAGAGGTGCGGAGCAGCTAACCTCCAGATACTGGAGGTTAGCTGCGAATATTCAATAAGCAGTCCCGGACCAACTAGCAGGCTACTCTGAGTCAGGTGTACTTCCTTGAAATGCATACAGATACCCATTGTAAAAGGTAGTCTCAGGCGAGTGTTTGGCGCCTTGTAACCAAACTGACTCAAAACCCAGTTGAGCGGGGTCTGTTGACCTTGGTTGGTGACTCACATTGTGTCGATCATGAATAAATAGTGTTTGGACGCTAGCGGAGATGACAACTCTGCAGATTTAGAGGAGTAAACCTCGATAAACTATCTTGCTATTTCCTTGGGTAGCAGTAGTTCATGTGGCGCCCAACGTAAGAGTGGTAGTGGTTCAGAGAACAGCATGGTTGTGCGGATGACCATCTACTTGACAACGGACAAGCACATCACTCCAGTTAGCGGCGAACTATGGCGAGATGGTGACTCGACAAATACCTGTCACCTTTGGAGGGGTTGGCATTAGGAAGGGCATCCAGCCATGAAAATTTTGCTTCAAATTTCATGTCATGTCAAGTCAAATCCAGATATAGTTAGTAATAATGGAGCCGGGGACTAATAGTGAAGGTGTCATTCGTGTTTGGGTGGGTCACTCTGTTGTGGGTCCCATCAGACCGTTAATGAACATCAGACCTGGACGGTATGGCAGAACTTCCAACCTTCGGACATGGGGGGGGGGAGTAAAACCGGACATAAGGAGAGAAGAAGAGGATTGAAGAAGGCAGTTGTAATTAGTTAAAAATAGTTAAATGAAGAATAATAAAAATAATGAGAGAATGTAATTGTGAATTTGGAGCAATGAAGTAAACCTATTAAAATGCAGTTCATAACAAAAAAGAAACAATGCAGATCCCAAAAAAAAGGTAACAAAAAAAGATATATATTACCATAAAATGGTAAGACTGAAATATAATGATTAAAAATATCTAAATTAGTTTATCAGTCCATCTCTCACTAGATCAAAAATCAAGGACAAAATAAATATGTGCACAGCGGCTTTAAAAAAAGTAAAATAGAACTCCAACTACTGTTACATGCAAATTTGTTTTGTTTTTTTTTTAATAAAATGAAAGGTTAATTACCTTTTAAGCACACCTCCTGCTTACAAAGTGGTGGCTTGTAAGACTTAAAATATACTGATTCCAAAAATTTTAACTGATAATCACATTAAATCTTACTCAGCACTGAGAACCTGTCTGGGCTATAAGACTGGTCGCATTAATGGTTTTTAATGAAATGTTCAGTTATCGCTGAACCTGATATATTAATGCATCTATGTAAATTCTCCACCTTTCCCTGACAATTATTAGCTAGTATGAGTTGATTAATCTAGACTTTCTAGCCTTTAACCCATTCTGCCTGCATAGTCAATATTACACATAACCCTTATCCTTGAGACCCTTCCTGAAATGAACATCTATTAGGCAAGGAAAAACTAGTCCTTTATTTTCAATCTATGCCATTTTACTTTACAGTCACAAAATGTAAGAATGATTTTAACCTTGAGATAAGAAAGCAACAAATATAAGATGAAATAAAATCTTGCCAAAAAAATAAAATGATAAACACAAATACTTCCTCTAAGAAATTTGGATATTTGTTTTTACTCAACAAACAAATTTTTTTTTTTTTTAATCATATCACCCCAAGCAAGGCGGTAATGCCACTGATGCGCAGGGGGCTACGTAAGAGTAAAAAGATTGGAAAAGAGAAAACCAGAAACCACATCCTAAACAGAGAACAAGGGATGAGCCTCTTCACCTGTTCAATAGACATGGGTGGAGTGTGAACTGGGCGATAGTTTTGTCTATCTACTTCAATTGGAAAAGAAAAAAGAAAGAGTAAAAAGATTGGAAAAGAGAAAACCAGAAACCACATCCTAAAATTACAGAACTAATATGATAGGCAAAATATCCTTCCAGATCAGTTTTAGCATAGATTGGACATTAAAACCATTATATGAATTGGCAGAAAAATAACCGCTTTTTACAACAACTGAAATTATTTTAGTAAATTATGAAGCTGAAAAATTGAAGAGAGTGAAAACAAAATAGTAAATATGTTGTTCATTAAAATTAATGTTGAAAATATTTTTAGAAAAAAAAAATTATTTTTTAAATTTATTTTTACTTGTTCATGTTTTCCTTAGAGATACAACAAACATTTACCAAATACTTACTGTGCTTTTATTAAGAAGTGATATTGAAGAGTATGTTTTATTTTGGTAAACTATTGAAAATAATAATGCACATCTTTGACATTGGTTTCGTCTTTCTCTTTTGTATCATGTAACACATTGGTTCATCAAAGTAATTTTTTTAAATAAAACAGAAAAAAAAAGTTCCATCTGAAGTTCTGAGATGAGGAATTATCATTATTTACATTCGGACTTGTATATCTAGTTTCATATAGGTCAACAACAAGACAATTTGGCCATGAAACTCTAGGAATTTGAATCTCTCAAAATAGTGACCTTCTACAACCTTTTAAAACTCTTATTATTTAGTCAACTTGAGTCTGTTTAGTAGGCATTAGTTGCTTGGCTATTTTACAGTTATCCACTATAATAGATCAGGGACACACTCATCTCTTCAAAATGTAGTTATTATTTTCAATTTCAAACACTTTATGAAACTAACTTGTGGCAAGTTTGTACACCCCCACCCTTTTGTGGTGGCATTTATATCTTTTTTTAACTGCTTACATTTGTTCATTAAAGTGTATGTATATATATATATATATATAAGGTCTGTATGAAAATGTGCCAGTCACTTAATATTAATGAGAAAGTAACTTACCTAATGTAATTGTGCTTTTGTAATACAGTTATTCCATCATCCCTTCCAATTATCAAAACAATCTATAAAATCCTCTTTGGGGATTATCATCAGAAGTTTTATTTCATTCACCTTAATCTCTTCCATGGTCTGAAATCTCCTTTTTTTTTAATGGCAGTCTTAACTGTGATAAAAGCCAGTAAATCATTGGCAGCTAAATCTGGTAACTAACAGCCTTGTGTCATGTTTGCCAAAAAGATGGTAAATGTGATACTTAATCATAAAAGTTGGCATATGAAAAACGGTTAGATACTTTCAAAGACAGTCTGTGAAATCCTCATATCTAATTCACACACTGTCAGTCATGAATCTCCTTTGATTACATCCTGTACACATCCAACAGGTGTTCTGCTTGTTTGTTTCAGAATATAGATTGCTTTCATTAGATGTGACAATATGGACATCAATGTAGAAAGGGAAGAGGTGGTTTTATCTTTATCAAAAGTGTTTCTATTTGATGGACCAGCAGTTAGTTCCTTTTGAAGTTTGGTCTTCTAAGTAGAATCCACATTGATCAAAAAAGAATGGGAAGTAAAGGAGTGGATTGGAAATTTTGGCGAACAAGTGGCAACTAAACTGGAAATAGGCTGATCTATAGTCATGCTTGATATTGGGAGAGTTTTGATCCACCTGTCCGTTGCACATTTCTGAAGTCTCCATTTGTATTGCCAGCCACCATAATTTGGATCAGCAGATGAGCAGGGACTTTGTAGGAGGAAGAGCTGACATATCAGCTGTCCTAAGTATCACTTGCTTATCTACCCAGATGAGCAGGTGAAGTACTAAATAAAGTATCTATTTATAATATTGGAAACAAAGTTCACATTCTTATTTCTTGACATGGTTTTTCTTTCCTCATGTGTACTTTGTGAGCATATAGCATATCTTTTCCCAGCTATCAGTTCACATTAATGAGATCAAAAATCAGAATGCAACATGTGGTAATCATTGGTTGGTTGAAGAAAAGTTTGGGTTAGAGTTGCACTTGCACTATATATTTACATGGATTCCTGAACCAATTTGAAGTATCAGTACAGAATTTGTATCCAACCATCAATTATTGAATCATTCCCCAAAATCTTAATCATTCAAATAGTTTCTTTAGAACAAGCTTCAAATATCAAACAAAGATTAACAGTTACTGTTAATGCTAATGTTACAATATGTGCAAACATACTCAGTGGTTATCTCATTATCAAATGAATAATCCAATTGGAGTGTGTCTGTTCATACATGTGCAATAAGGTCTTCTCTGGATGGTTGCTAACTTACATCAATACTGGGAAAATACAGGATAATTGAAAAGTAAATCCCTATTTTAAAGTACATTACAATAAATAAATTATAATTTTGTCTCAAATTTTTTATGTTTGATCTTTAATGTATAAGAATTTAATCTGTATGTTTTTTGGGGTTTTTTTTATTGATTATTTTGTTTGAAATTTGGAAGCCCTACAAACATGGCTAAATGTCATACCCTGCAAGAGCATGCTCAGCTAGTGTCACTGTCACATTATGAAGTTTGAAAATTTATTGTTCGCATGCAAAGATGGCAGAGGACCATTGAGTTAGTAAATGCTCTATTTGATACAAAGACAGTCAAGAGCTATCGTACAAAACTCATGGCTACAGGATCTGTAACTGAAAAGCAGTCACCCTCTCAAGTCCAGCAACCAGGAGACAGTGCAGATAGTTAAAAAAAAATGCTTAAAAGTAACCCAAGAAAGTTAATTTGACAAGCAGCAAGAGAAAGTAGGTTCTCTTTTCACAAGATATGAAATATGCTTAAGAAGCTTGAATGACATGCTTAGAAGCTGCATTACTGCCAATCATTCTCCACTGAAGACTGCGATATTTGCATGGAGTGTGGGGAGGAATATGCTGGCTTGATATGAGGATTGGTCAGATCTCTTTAAAAATATCCTCTGGGGTGATGTAACAGTATTTCACATTGGTAGGTTTGTGAACTGTCACAACTGCCACTATTGGGCAGGTGAAGATCCTTTTGTTATCTCTGAAAAAATGCAGAATCAGCTCAAAGTAACAGTGTGGTGTGAGAAGAGTTTGTTCTGGATTGTGAATCCATTCATTCTTCATAATACCATGAATGCCAAATGGGACCTTACCATTCTGCAAGATGAAATCTAGCCAGTCATCAGTGCTTGGGAGAATGTCAAAGATTTGATTTTCATGCAAGATGGTGCCCCTCCTCTTTTGGCTATTGTCATTCATGAATGGTTGAATGCCGACTTCCCTGGGAGATGGATGGGTCATTATGATCCATATGAGTAGCCAACCAGAGTACTGTGACTTTTTTCTTTGGAGTTGGTTAAAGGAGCAAGTCTACTATACCAAACCAAAGAATTTGGAAGCACCTGAAGGGCGAATACAAGAAGTTATGCCATCCATCCTACAAGACTTCTTGATGAAGTCAGTTGACGCAATTCCTGGGTATCTCAAGAAGCTAGTTGCAAAATCTGGTATTTGTCTGAAATTAGAAATAAAACCTCACACCAAATGCTTTCCTCTTGTATTCATTTCTTGTAAAAATTATAGTTGATAAATAAATTATGAGTATTTTAAAATGGAGAGTTACTTTTCAATCACCCTGGAGTTTTTGAAATGTTCAAAATGGTTGGGTACTTTCTGGACAGATCTTTGTGTAGGCATATTCCAAAGAGTTAGCTTCAGGTAACTAAGAAGAGAGAAAAATGCCAAAACAAGGTGAGAAGGCAGCTGAATATTGACATGAGTTATGTATTATTTCATTTATGAATAGGTTTGAATGCAAAATACTTTTGTGAAACTCGAATATATACAGTTCCAATAATTCCAATAGAAAAAATAATGGGTCTGTGTAGACATACAGAAATAAGTTTGTAGCTTATAAATTATATTTTAAAAAATAAATATTTTGGGGGCAAAATAGATGCAGGTTCTCATATATATACTAGCATTATAGCCCGGTGTTGCTCGGGTGTAATGAAACCTTTAAAACTAATCCATGATCCTGGAACTCAGACTATTTGGACGTTGGCACGAAAGACTAAAAAGCAATAGTTGTTTCCAGTTAAAGTGAAACTGTAGACTGAAAGAAAAATGAATGGATGTGGGTCAAATTTTGATTTCCTGGTATCGATATCAAATAAGTTTTTTCGTCGTAAACTAAATTTTGAAAGCTAAATAAGTCCTCTGAGTAAATGGTATCATGGCTGAGACTAAGAACTACAATTATACCTACTTAGAGCCAAACCTGAAGCAAAAACTAAAATAGGGGGCTGAAAAAAATACAGACATACAGGCAGATAAGCAGACACACACACAAACATCTTGCCTTTCATATATATATATCGATTTTCTGCACTATTGTAAGAACTGCAACCTTGAAACTTCTGAATTTCGTTTCTTATGTCTTTGTCTATGAGTGTATCAAATTTGATTAAAATCGGACCTCTCCTTCTATAACCCGATTTTTTCGATTATCAATTTTCAATATTTATCGAGAGTATCTCGACACATAACCTAGCTAAGAACACTTGCAGACGCTTAGAGTACAACTGTATAAATTTTCAAGAAAATTGGTTCAGCTGTTTTGGAGTCTATAGGTAATGGACACACACACACACACACACACACACAAAGTTCCATTTATAAATAAGTTTAGATATATATTACGGAAATTAACGAAGATTAACGTAACTTGGTTATAAACAACCGACAATTTAAAATGAATTGTTTGAACATTATTTTTTATCGATACTCGTATTTAAGTAGATATTCTGTTTTTTTTTTAATTAAACAGTATTATATATTTATGTCTACTGGCCTGATTATTTACGATAAATTTTATTACGAAAATGTGTGTCATTCATCTATCCTGTACATTTACAAATCTACCATCCGCCTGTGCATTGAATACTGCTGCCATATCTGGTCGGGTGCCCCTGCTGTTCTCCTCGGGCTTCTCGATAAGGTTCAGAGGAGGGTCTGTAATGTGATAGATACCGACTTGGCAGACTGCCTGCAGTCTCTCTCCCACCGGCGCGACGTGGCTTCCCTGTGTCTCTTCTATAAATACTTTCACGGCTTCTGCTCCGATGAACTTAGATCACTGGTGCCCCCTAAATACGAATTTGCACGAGATACTAGATTAGCAACTAGATCCCACCTTTTACAGTGAAACCAATAAAATGCAGCCGTAACTTCTACTCCAACAGTTTCTTTCCTCGCATTTCCCGACTGTGGAATTCTCTTCCAAACGATTGCTTCCCCGACGGCTACAATCTCCAGGAGTTTAAATGTAAGGTCAATAGACACCTCCTAACACACTAACCTGCTCCCATTCTATCAAGCACTCTTCCCATCTGCCCAACCCTCATCCTCGCTATCCTTACTCATCTGTCACCTTAATCCTGACATTCCCTATGTCTAACCACTCCTTCTCTTTACCTTCCCCTATGTAGCCCCATGCGCAATAGTGGCAGTGGAATGCCTTGCTTGGGGTGAGATGATTAAAAAAAAAAAAAAAGGATTCGAACCTGCGACCCCTATCTACATAGGGGAAGCTACCATGTGATCTGGCACGTCTTAGACCTCTCAACCACAAATGACCATTAGTCTAAACGAGGTTTTAATCAAGCCTTTATAACAATTTTCAATCTATCGCAATAACCATATCTGCTCTGAAATGTATCATAATGTCAACAAATGTAAACATGTTAGGAAATTAACTAAGATTAACAAAACTTGGTTATAAACAAATTTCATTTAAAATTGTCGGCTGTTTATAACCAAGTTTCTTTATTATTATTTTTTTTACATTTTATTTTTATTTTTTAAATTTCCTTATCTATATATATTACCAAGTAAATTGACCACATTTTACTGTCTAATAAGTGTTTTAACACCAAAACTTTATTGCTATTTAGTATGCTATTGTTATTATTATAACAATAATAATTACCATATATAATATATAATGAAGAAAATAATTGCAACATACCTCATGAGACATTGTTCTTTCAATGTTGAAACAAAATGTACAATTTTGTTGTAGTCTGCACATGTTTCAACATAATAATTAATTATATATATATATATATATATATACAGTAGACACTGAGATCAACATAGAGCAGTCACAGTCTGTTTCATACATAAAGATGGCCTGAACATTGCATGGAATAGACTGTCACCAATCTGTGTTGACCTCAGTATTAATTTCTATATTTACACATGCTCTGTCCCTGATATTGAGCACTTTTGTCCATAAATATAGTGTACCTTAAAAACTATATTGACAATAAAGTTTTTGGAAAATCACAATCCAAATTATTTTTTGGCTTTAAATAGCCTACAAAGGATGATAAACTTTAAAAAAAAAAATAAATAAATAAGGCACATTTTCAAACCTGTCCCTCACATGAGAAAATACATTTTTTTATACATTTGTTAGTGTACATTTTCTCTTTAAGAAACAGAAACATTTCATTAGAAACATAGACAAGAGAGCTGAAATATATAATAATTGGTCCTCTTATATGGTAATGAATGCTTAACAATCTTATCTATCTATCTATATATATATATATATATATATATAAAGCAATCACTGAGAGTGTGTGTGTGTGACTGTAACCTATGCATACCTACATTTTTTTAAGCTACACCATTCAAACTTTCTAGGGACTCATATCTACAGGGAAGCCAGGTCAACACATACTTTTTGAGTTTAAGTTCAGCAATTTTCCCTTTTGTGCTTTTTGGCCAATGCAGCCAATTGTTTACATTTGCTCTGTAAAACATCTAAGATCTAAGATGGTTGCTGAATTATGTCAGAAATCAAATCACGCGTGTCAAACGTGACTAAAAAAAAATATGAGCCTTTATATTTAATTTTTATTTCAACATTTTAAAAATTCATTTGGTCAACAAAAAAATGCAAATAGTTTTCCCCGTAATTTTGAAACAAAATAAATATTTTTTAAAAAAAGTGTTTTTTCAAACAAAAAACAAAATATGTAAAAAAAAAAAAAAGTGCCAATGATTAATTTAAGTCTTTTTTTTTTTCAGCTTTAATATTTCATACTTCAGAAAATAAAATTAAAAAAATTAAAGCTATTTTTTCACTAAATATTTCATGCAGGAAATCAGCTGTCTGTAACTCATGTGGCATCAATGTAACTTTTTCCTCTAAAATTAAATGTCTACATTTTTAAATATTCTTCGAAAATTTCTTAAATTTATTTAGTCAACAAAAAATGTAAATATTTTCCCCCATAGATTTAAAACAAACACAATGTTGTTTACAATGTCACACAAAACATCAACTCAATGTTTATGCAAAACAAAAGTAAATAGATTTTTTTAATGGAATTTTTGTACAATTTTTTATATCATTATTTTTTTATATAACTGAGTTTTAAAGTAAGGTGGTGACTACAAGCGCTCAGAAATCACAACATGCTGCATTAATCATCTAATTAAAAAATGTTCTGAGTTGCACAGGCAATGCCGGGATATGATACTAGTCACAGATATTTATACATAGCATTAACAGCAATTGTTAATCTTTGTGGGAAGGGCTGGCTTCAAGCAAACTTTGGGTACACGTGCAAAACAAACTAAATTAACCAAGACTCTCAAAGTCTCTCCAAACAGAAAATCACTTAACTGAAACAAATATCAACCATTGAAGTTTGGCAATGTTTTAGAGGAATATAAAGAGAATTGATTGCAATGAATCTACATCCATTTAATGAGTCAATTGCAATATTAATGAAGGGTTTATATATTATTAGTCCTGACCTGGCATCTTGGCTACAGTCACTTTCCCACTGCCATATGGATTCTCTACCTTTATGGCAGTTATTCTAATGAGCTCTCCTCTTTGTTACCTCAGCTGTATGAATTCAACTATACTACTAGTTTGACAACTAGGTCTCATTATTTTACTGTTAAATTAACAAGATGTAACCATAAGTTCTATTCAAATAATTTCCTATCTCACCTAAGGAATGCTTTTCCAGTTTCTTACTTCCCTGTTGCCTACAATCTTCAAAAATCTAAATGCAACATCAGTCACAATCTTCTGTCCTCTTGAAACTTGTTCTTCTATTGTCTTTTCTTTTTAATAAAGTCTTTTCATTCTCTTTCACTCTCAGTAACCTCTTGCATCTTAGTGGCTTTGTTGCCTTGCTTGGAGTGAAATGATAGGAAAAAAAAACAGATATTGTGCTATATTGCACTGTTTTTGTTGAATTATGGTAAAAAAAAAACACAAACATACAAAAATTTGATTATTATATCTAATAATAAAAATCTACTTATTACCAAAAAAAAGTTCAATTTTTTTTATTTTTTAAAGATTTTTATGTTTGGTATTTTTTCAGTTGTTCTTGTTTTAAAAAAAACTTAGGAAGAATTAACTGTATAACTTATATTTTAATTTATTTGATAAATATTTTTTTTTTTTATTCAATGAATTATTTGAAGTGTTACACGTTTGTCTTTTAGCTCAATAACCACAGGAGTGGAGTTGATGAAAGTGAGACAAAAAAGAAAAACTGAGCTCACTTAATGATTTTTTTAAAAAGTATTAGCAAATGCAATATATGCATGAGTCATGTTAGAGAATACTAAAATGTAATGATTGAAATAACTAAAATAAAGATACTAGTCTGATTATAAAATCTTAAAAGATTTTTTTTTCCATTTTGACCTAATCTTAAATCTTTTATTGGATATAAATTCATCATGTACTTTCTTTAGCTTATTACAATATTTGCTTCAAATTCAACTTTTTTTCTTATTGCGTGATTTAAATTTTCTTTTTAATCACCAAATTGCAATAGATATTATGGCATAGCAGTAATTGTATTTTTCTTTTCTCTGCAAATAACTTTTTTTGTTTCTATATATTTTGTTTTTTTTTATTCTTAATTCCTCTTACAACTAATTTAACACAAACCTGTTTTATAGTCCATTACAAAAATAAGAGCTTATATATATTAGTTATAATTTAAAAACAGAGATAAGTACAACTGTTGCCTTTGCTCTTCCTACTATTACTGTTACACTTAATACAACTACTATTGCTACTATAGATGATACTACTATAACTGCTATTGCTGCCATCACTATTTCCCCACTAAGTGCAAGAGACTAGTGTGGCTGTCAGCTAAAACCTGGGCTCCTCTGAACAACATATGTACAAGTGTTGTCCAAGTTGGACCAACTGTACTGAACTAACAACCTGTTTTCACAATTTCACCCAAGTCAGTCACCACGGATGCCCACAGCTACATCTTGATGACGGTGGATAGCTGGTTATATTTTAATGCCTGTTGGAAGTGGAATGTTTACAATAGATACTGCAAGTACAAGCCGGTTCATGGGGTCTACATTGCATGGATCACAATATGTTGCTCTGTCAGGTAGAGTCACTTATCTGCTTACATTATGTGTAGTGTTGGTATGATAATTTGTTGTACTTTGTCTGCATTGCCAGTGCCAACGGACACGTTGGGCTACTAATTTACCATTTCTTTAGAAGGAATAGAAAACAATAATATACACAGTTTAAACTCTATTCTGATTTTTTTTTTATTGAAAATAAAAAACATTAATTATTTTTTTTACTTATCTAATGATTGTTAAAAATGTTTACATGAATTGTTGATGTAAATTTTATGTTTCTGAAATTGGATATGTACCGATTCTGTTATTTCATTTTAAATTTAACAAATCTTGTTTCTACCCACACTTTCACACTGCTACTTTAAATAGAATATGTGGGGGAACAAACAATAGCTGAATTTTTTTATATTTTTAGGATTTTGACTAACCCATTAAGAAATATGTATTTCTTATTTTTTATATATATATATATATATATATATATATATATATATATATATATATAAAGCTACCAGTTTTAATAATTATTAAAATACTGCATCATTTACTGTCAGATTGATTAATCAAATGATGAACTCTATCTAGAAAATTCCTTGTGTCTTTAATTCAGTGTTTTGTTTTTCTAACGATAGACCATGCATACGCACACTTCCTAATTTAGTTTTAATCATTCACATCTCCAAAGCCAAATTTCCAAAGTGGTCATTGCCATGTCGTTAGTTGACAGACTGTTTCTCTAGAATAAAATATTAAAAATTATAATGTTCTTCCTTATTTGTTATATTTTCTTTTTATTCTGATAAAGTGTGTGTATATATATATATACATACACACACTACTTTACCTAGTCTGGTATAAGGCCACATTAGTGGAGCCCACACTGGCTTCCTTATCTAGCATCAAATAAACATAGGGAATTATTTTTAAAAAAAGATTAGACAGTATATATATATATATATATATATATATATATATATATAATTTATCAGTTACTCTACATTGATATAAAAAAAATTAATGATTTTTCACCCCCTGCCTTTTAGAGACTGGTTGAAATATGTATGAGGTAAATTCTAGAAAGGTTTAAAAATTAATTTGTAAATACACTGGCAAAAAAAAAAGTGGAAAGTTGAATTTTATGTGACTCGTATACATCATTAATAATTTAATTCTTTCTTTAATGGAAAAAACAAATTCAGATTGAATTTCTTTAGGATTTTTTGTTTTTTATAGATTCTTTGTTTTTCGTTTTATCTTTATAGTATTTCCTGTTTTTAGAATTCATGCCAGAAATATATTTACTTAGATAGAATTATCACGCAAAAAATGAGTTAAATGCAAAATTTTATTTTACATGTAATAAATCAACATTTTTTTTTGTTTCATATTATAAAGATCAAATTATACAAGATTGGATCAAAAAGTCTTACATGTACTTATTAGCTGAATTTTTATCTGAAATTTTCACTGTATAATATTTGAAAAATTTCACAACTGTATTAAATGGATAAAGGTTATATTAAAACATTTTTTGCATAAAATAAATGCTTTTGCTATCAGTTATATATAGCAATGTATCTAAAACACACACGCACATATATATGTCTATGTATTAGAACAATGTTAGACAATTAAATAACAAAGTGAAAAAATTCTATATAACATATTACACAGAATTTTTTCACTTTGTCATTTAGTTGTTTAACACACACACACACACACACACACACAATAAAATGACTGTTAATATCTGAACAAAATGTGTAAGTTGGAATATATAAATGCATTTGGATGTTATTTATTTTTTTATTTTTTTTTTTTAATGAATGAAACGTTAACAACAGAACTGAAAGAAATTTAAGCATCCAACTGGTTTTCATATGTTCTGTCGTGTGTGTGTTGAATTGTCATAAAAATTAATGGCATTGCATTTGTATGGGGGTGTCTTCATTATATTATTGGCTTGGCAGGAAAGTTCATTGACTTTACCTCTCCACCACTACCACCACCCTCATTCCTAATTTGGATCGCTTCACAATTACTCAATAACATCACAGTGTTAATCTTCTAACTTTTGATTAGCTTATTACTGTCTCACATTTATAGATACATCGATACTTACTTTAATTTCAAATTTTATTTCATAATTTCTGATATTTCATCTTTTCTCTTTTATTACCAAATAAGGAAAAGGAAAGTAGCAATTCTGGCAATGGTACTATTTCTCCCAATTTTGTTGTGGTGAGGTTAAAATGTACTCATCACATAATACAAAATCAATATGCCAAAAATCATTGGTGTTTCTCCATCCAGCATCTCTGTTGTCCTTGACTATAGACAATTATCTATCATTGAGTGATTTCCAATATTATCTGCTTTCTAGAGGTTTCAAAGGGGAAACTCAAAAATATAATTTTTTTTAAATTGGCTTCAAGTATAAATATATATATATATACTTACTAAGAACTCTGAGAAAAGCCATTTAGATTCCAAGTTTGATTTGGACAACTGAACCTCTTCTCTGTATTTTTGGTGATGTTATTACATCTTGGCAGATCAATTTTTCAACCTTCATCAGGCATATAGTCAATAAAAAGAAAGATGGTGGGAACTCATGTTTCTTCAGTAAATGGTTGCTAATATATCAACTAACAGATTAGTCTATGTTTACGATTTTTAATTGCAAAATACTTAGAATGGATTTAGAAAATTGAAAGTGCATTCTCTCCCACCACTTTCCCACTTCAATAAAATGAACATCCCATTCTGTAAATTCATTTACCCAAGTAGCTGAAGATTTTAATTCTGTAGTGAAAAATGAGTTTGTTTCTTTTATATATTCTTCATAAGATAGGAGAAAAATTTAAAAAAACGGTTTAATAAAAAATATTATTGGGAGAGGAATATAACTGTTTTTGTTGTTCATCTTTCCATAAAAATTTGATCAATATTCAATCTTCTTCAACCACAGATGGCACAGCTCATTGAAAGTTTATATGAAATTGCTAAAGTTTCAACTTTAAAAATTAAACTTAAAAATCAAGAATTTTTATAATTTGGGGATTTATATGAAAGATGCTTTGAGATTTTTTAACATTTTATAAAATGTTTATATATTTTTTCAATTTACAAAAAAGTATTTCAAGAGGCACCGCAATGAAGGTTTTATTATAAAGTAACAAGTAATAAGATATCAGAAAGAAATAAAAGTATTAATTTAAAAATAAACAGAAATAAAGAATAAACAAAAATAAGAAATCTTCTTTAAAAGAAGATAAAACAAAAAATAAGTAGAAAAAAGAACACAAGTAAAAATATTAAATCATGAAATAATGACTTTTATAAAAGAGAAGCTGTTGTAATCATATTTTTCTTTACCAACATCTCTTGAATCCCTTGATCATTCCTTCATGTGCTTCCGTCTCTCACTTCTAAGCTCGGTTAGCTATCTCTTCTTCCTCTACCGCTCCCCCTCCTCCTCTGACTGTACGTTACTTGATTGCATCTCGACTAACATCGACAGGGCCATTTCTTCTCACCCATCTGCCCATATATTTGTGTTTGGCGATTTTAACGCCCACCACACCAAGTGGCTTGAAAACTCAGCCACCGACCTTGCTGGGATCCGCACCATGCACTTTTCAATAGCCCAAGCTCTAACGCAAGTGGTGGACTTCCCCACGCGTTTCTCTAAAAACCCTAACGGAAGGAACTCTTTACTCGACCTTTGTTTTACCTCCATCCCAGACTCCTGCACTACCAGGCAACTCTGCCCCCTTGGAAAATCTGACCACACCGTAGTCTCCGTAAACATATCAATCCGCACTAACTCTACCCAAGAAAACCAGACCAGCAGAATATCATACTGCTACCAAAGAGCCGACTGGGACTTGTTCAGGGACTTCCTCTGTGACGTCCCCTGGAACAACGTCTTTGATCTTCCTGTCGAAGACTGTGCCTCCGAAGTCTCCTCTTGGGTTAAGGCTGGCATCGATGCTTTTATCCCTGCCAGAAAATTCCAACTAAAACCTAATTCGTCCCCCTGGTTCTCACCCGCTTGCTCGGCCGCTATTGCCCACCGGAACCATTTCTTCCGGCTCTATCGAAGCTGCTCGTCGAACCAAAACAGGCGCCTTTTCACCTCAGCACGGAACAAGTGTAAAAAAGTACTGAACGAAGCCAAGAGGGCGTTTGCTACCAGAATTAGGCAACGCATAGCATCCTCTAAGTTTGGCTCCAAAGATTACTGGCGTCTCTGCAAAAGTGTGCTCAGCAGGAACAAGACTTCAATACCCCCACTAATCAATGAATTTGAAGTTCTCACCTCCCCAGCCGACAAGGCTGAATGCTTTGCCCGTAGATTCTCAACCAATTCGACACTGGACTCGTTAGGAATACCTACACCAGACTTCCCACCCAGAACTAAGGCTCAACTAAATAACGTCCACATTTCACCCTCGCTGGTCGCCAAGATAATAGCGCAACTTGACCCACACAAAGCGAGCGGCGGTGACGGAATCCCAGTCATAGTACTGAAGAAATGTGCCCCAGAACTCTTCTCTGTCCTCTCTAAACTCTATAACCTCTGCCTATCTGCTTCCTGCTTTCCTGCCTGTTGGAAGTCCTCCTGCGTAGTACCTATATTTAAGAATTCTGGCGAACCCTCAGACCCCGCCAATTACCGTCCTATTAGTCTCCTTCCAATCTTTTTCGAAGCCATTATCAACGCCAAGGTGATTCAGCACCTTATGACCAACGGGCTTCTCTCTGACAAACAGTATGGGTTTCGCTTCACCAGGTCTACTGCTGATATGCTAACGACCATTACCGAGTACATATACCAGGCACTCGACAAGAATGGTGAAGCCCAAACCGTTGCCTTGGATATCTCCAAAGCATTCGACAGGGTCTGGCATGCTGGCCTCTTGTGCAAACTGCGGAGCTATGGGATAACTGGACATCTGTTTGACCTCATCCAGTCCTTCCTCTCTAACCGCACATTAAAGGTGGTATTAAATGGGCATGCCTCCCAAAACTACCAGATGAACGCGGGCGTCCCTCAAGGTTCTATCCTAGGTCCCACGCTCTTTCTGATCTACATTAATGATCTCCCCGACACCATTAGATCCCAAGTTGGCATGTATGCCGACGACACAACAATCTACTCCCGCATCGATCAGAAACCTGGTCTGGACGACAAAGTGAACCTCGCTGCCGCACTTGAAAGGGACCTCCAATCCGTAGTGACCTGGGGTAGGAAATGGTTGGTAAATTTCAATGCCTCCAAAACAAAGCTGTTATCAACTAACCACCATAGACAATCGCATCTACCTCCCATTAGCATGGGACAGGCTAGCCTCCCAGAGAGTAAAATACTACGCCTCCTTGGCCTTACACTCTCGGCGGACCTCAAATGGAATGACTATATTGAATCCATTGCCAAATCTGCTGCTATGAAAGTGGGCTCCCTGTGCAGGGCCCGGAAATTTTTCCCACCTGAAACTATTCTGCACATATACAAATCTACCATCCGCCCATGTATTGAATATTGCTGCCATATCTGGTCGGGTGCCC